>CP139503.1:173497925-174051136 GCA_021014915.2 Artemisia tridentata subsp. tridentata
CTTACTAAACTTTTATGAAAATTACTTTTAAAGACTACTTTTGTGAAAATAGTTAATAAATATCATTTTTGATGAAAACCATTTGATAAAGATTTCTTTAAATGAACCATTTGATTATGAACCTTTGATCAGTTCGTTTGGATTCGTTTGACTTTGATATTGGATATGAATCCTTTGCCATGAACCTTTGATATTTGGACTTTGACTATGATTCGATGACTTAGACTATTTGAACCTTTGCTATGATTTGGACCTTTGACCTTTGACCCTACAGTTTGATACCCGAGCCAAGTTCGTTTCCTAGCCATGAAGGTAACATGGCCGTGTCATTGATGCACCAGTGGCATGACTCATGTGTGGGTGAGTGATTTCTCACACCGTTCCCATTTTGACATGCGCGCTTTATTATTTATTATGGCCAATATTATTGTTCGGGGGACGTATGGGTTGCAATCCTAGGTTCGTGTCCGTGTTCGTGGACTTAACATGATTTGATATTATATATTGTTCGGTGACTGATGCATGGGTGCAATCCACGTCTTTCACAAGTTCGGGAGCTAGCTACTCCATTTGAAGAATGAGGACACCCCTCATATTATCTGATTATCTAAGAGGTCTCCCCTCTATATGGTTATGAAGATTTGGTTACTATATTTGATTTGTGTTCGGGCTCGTGGTGGATTACTGACCCTTTACCTTTCCTACTTTGTACCTTTGTCTATATCTTATGTTATTCCATTGCACTATACCATATATGTTCGTTTCCTTTTGCTTTCGTTTCCGTTTATATATATCTGTTCACTGGGCTTTTTAAGCTCAGCCGCATTTCTTTTCCTGCGGCAGGTTTTAGTTGGAAGCTGGGTATGAGTGAAGAGACTTTTGGACTTAGAAGACTTGATAGTTATGCTGGATTAGAGTTGATTAGAAGCCATTATATATTAGATTAGTATTCGCATTTGTAACCTTGTAAATTTCAGTATTTCATTTGTAACCTTTGGGATTTTTTGTATTACTTGAGATGTATGCTTTGTTTTGATCTGATATGAAACCATTAGTGTGACATCTTTACCCTTGTCGGGTTAGGGTGTTACACATAGTGAAAAGGCACCCTTAAGGCACTCTTAATACATAGTCTTACAGAAGTCCTATCTTATATTGTTTATGAGATATTCAAACAAAACTCATCGGTCTAAATATGTGCATTGATGTTTAATGGTAATTGTTGATTCAATTTGCGTTGAAAAAAGAAATATGGTGTTCTGTATACGTAGAAATTTATATAACAGTTGCATGTTTGGCTGCAGGAGATGAGTCGACAGAAATGCCTTAAACATCAATGCACAATCAAAGACCGAATGCACCGACTACCGATTCCCATGGGAACAACGTCAACCAGCACTACTGCCGTAAAGGTAAGGCCAACCATCCATGTATTATTGGAATTTCTTAATTCCTTAAATTTTTTGGAATTCTGCAGCAGTACGATGCGCATTTATAACATCTTAACTAACGAGACATGGTGGGCCGGGCCTGTTGGGACGGACAAAAAACAGTAACTTTGATGGTTTGACCCGTGGGGTTTTAGCCAGTGTTTAAAAAATATATTTTAGAGCAATAAATTACTCAATCGGACATGTACCATTTAGTTTACCAATTGTATATGTAAAACCCTAAAATCTGAAAACATGTAAAATTACCAAATTGCCCCTATAATTTAAAAACTAAGTTAGAAGCTTATAAAGTATCAAATAAATTCCAAACTTCTAACAATGCACAAGTTATGACCCCAAATAATTTTAAGAACTTCATCTAACATTTATACAAGTGGAAAAATTACCAAAATACCCCTATATGAACCGTATGATGTTATATGTATTTAAACGATATTTAAAATCAAGTAAATATGGAAAGAAATCAATCAAATCATCACAACAACTTATGTCCAGCCTTTTGGCCGAAAATTTGGGTCCAACCTCCCCCATTTGACCAGCATTCCTTGGATAAAAATCAATCACATCCTTTTCCTTTCAAAACCCTAGTTGCCGATTAAATCAAACACACAAAATAATTCCCATAGCCTCCATTCGGCATTCTAAAAATCCCAAGCCATTTTTCTGAGTTCAAGCATCATCCAAGGAGTACAAGAAAAATTATTGTGAAGGTGTTCATCACACGAATCGATCGTGGTACTTTTTCTCCTTTTCGCGTCATAACAAAGAGGTATAATTCGTTTTGATCCCACTCGACCTTTGTAAAATTCGTTTCTTTTTTTTTTGTGTTCCTCACATCATATGTGACCTGTGAAAATTGGTTTCATGATTTTTAGATCGTTTTTGAAGTCGTGGTGATTTTGACCCGTTTTGGCTAATCGCGTACAAAAGAATTCATACACCTCATTCCACACGTTCAAATCTTGATTTGGTATTTTTTTCAGACCCTATATATGTTAAGAACACCAAATAAAATGTTAAAGTCAATCCATGCATGATCTAACAATTAATTGTGAATTAAATCTTAAAAACGTGTATAAACCCTAAATAATTCAATCCGAATTTTTGAGGCTTCATATTTATTTTATTTGGACTCTATATGATCATAGTAATCTGGGAAAAATACTATTTCGAATTATCAAGGCCTAAAATATTTATTTTTGATTTAATTGTTTTTACCGATTTAAGGAAATAAAAAAAAAGAAAAGAAAATATAAATTGTATAAATTAGGGTTTGGGGATTAGGGCTTGTTCTTGGCTATTTAATGAGTATTAAATGATGGTATAATGATGGGGTAATGATTTGTATTTTTTTTTTAGGGTTAGGGTTTGTTAACAAAAAGTGTTAAACGATTTGTTTTAAAATGTGTAGGGGGTGTTTTGCAACTTTTAAAACTCTTGGGTCATTTTTAAAACTTATTTTGGAACATGTACTTGCTGTATAAAATATAAGAGGAGGGGGTCTAGTGTCATTTTTGTATTTTAAAGGATTAAAATGTTTTTAGGGTTTAATATTGGTTCGAATTATAAAATAATTAAATGGAGGGACTAAACTTGTAATTTCTGGAAAGTTAGTGCTGTTTTGAGTAATATAATATATTCAGGGGGTTATGTGTTAATTTGGTGATTTATTGGGTTAATATGTAATTATAAATAATATAAAGTTGAAATTGTAAATTAAGGGACTAAATATGTAACTTTGTAAACTAGAGGGACCTATTGTGTAAATTCTGTAAAATTGAGGATACATTCCTATAATATGATAAAATAAGTGACCATTGTGTAAAATTGATAAATTAAGGGTTTAATGTGTAACTATGAATAATTGAAGGTTTAAAAGTGTAACTTTTGTAATAAAGGGGTATGAAGTGTAAATTGTGAATTCTTAAGGACCTAATATGTAAATATGATAAAAGATACCCAAATCCCAGAAATAATGAGTTACCTAAGTATGTTACTCCATATTACTAAAAATGGAAACTTTCTAAATATGGAAACCTGCCAAAAATGGAAAGTTACTAAATATGGAAAGGTTTGTAATTCTTTTCTACCCCTCTAGGTGTGAAGAAGGAGAGGACCTGATCCTTTGCAATCTTATTCATTTTGATTTGTGCTTTGCTTTGGAATAAGGTACAGATATTCTGCCCTTTTTAATAAGGTGCCTTCGACCTCTTGATTTCTGATTTGAACCTATGATATGAACCTTTGACATGAACCTTTGATATGAACCTTTGACTTCTGAACCTCTTATATGAACCCGGTGATATGAACTTGAGATTTGGACTATGATTATGACTATATGAACCTATGCTTGATATGAACCTTTAACCTTGACCCCAGTTTGATACTACGAGCCAAAATATGTTCCCTAGCCATGAAGGTAACATGGCCGTGTCATTGATGCACCAATGGCATGACTAGTGTGTAGCCCTAGTGATTTGGTTACACCGTCCCCATTATGATATGATATGAGCTCACTATGATATGATTTGATATGGCCAATATGATTTGTTTGGGGGGCGAATGGATGCATCCTAGATATGTTCTGATATGATATGTTTTGATATGATATGATATGGTGACTGGGGCTGGGTGCAATCCACTCCTTTCACAAAATATGGGAGCTAGCTACTCCATTTGAAGAATGAGGACACCCCTCATATTATCTGATTATCTGAGAGGTCTCCCCTCTATATGATTATGAAGATATGATATGATATGTGATATGTTATGATATGGGCTCGTGGTGGATGACTGTCCTAAACCTTTACTCTTTATACCTTTACTTATATCTTATTCATTATGCTACTTCTGTTCATTTCCGTTTACTTTCGTTTCCGTTTATTATATATCTGTTCACTGGGCTTTTTAAGCTCAGCCGCACGTTTTCTTTTCGTGTGCGGCAGGTTTTAGTAGGAATAAGGAATGAGAGGAGAGCACTATGGACTTAGAAGACTTGATTAGTTATTCTGGATTAGAAGTTATTAAAATTTTAGAATTTGTATGCGCATTTGTAACCTTGTAAACTCAATATTTCATTTGCAACCTTTGAGGAATCTTGTATTACTATAATGTATGCTTTGTTTGATCTGATGTGAATCCATTAGTGTGACATCTTTACCCTTGTCGGGTTGGGGTGTTACAGTATACAAGATAGAGATGCCTTGGCTACAACTGTATGCAGCGAATTTACCGCACTGACAGCCATAAAACATCAACGTCTAACTAAGAATTTAGTAATTAACCATTTCATTTTTTGGAGTGTAGCAACAGTATTAATTATATGTGTTGTGAAAGTACAAAGAAAAACTCAGGGGCTATATGATTTATTCATTAGATTTAAACCACAAAAGGCTGCCTATATGAAATACATCCAGGTCCTCCATTGCGTCACTCACTTTGTGAAAACATTGCATATTATTCATTGATTATTTTATTTCTAGATAACATAAAATGAATGTTCATGCTTAATATTCATGGGATACAAAATGAATTTGTTATAAAAATAAGTGGAAGGAGTGGTTAAAAGTTTGTGAAACATAGTGAATTGTCTGCAAATAATTGCAACTGATATATTCCCATATAAGATATTTGCTTGAAAATTTAAACAAGCGCGTTTTCATTTGGTTTTATCTATCAATTGATGGTAAGAAATTGCGTTAGTGATTGGAACCGTGCTGATAGTAGCAAGAGCTATGTTAATGAATAATGACACTTTACAAGAGAAACATACTCGAGTTAGTTTCGACCAACCATGGACTTATTCTTCATTCTGATTGTTCTCGAGGTTCTGGAATCGTTGTTGGAACAACTCTTATTTATTTTTTTCTCTTCCTTTTTTACTGCTTTTGTTCAGTTGGGCTACCAGAGATAGGTTTGTACAATAACTGTGTAGTTTTGCATCTAGATTTGGAACAATAAGTCTTGGCTCACCTTCTCACTTTTGGAAAAAGTCTAAGTTAGGATTTCTGCTCAAGGCACCACGACGCGCTTCTTCCTCGGCGATTGATTGTTCCTCAAGTAATACGTGAGCTGAAGCATTATGTACGGTTCATGGGGAGATTGAGGCTGAATTGACGGCTAAAGCGAATTCTGCTGACCTGTACAGAGTTGCTATTTTGGTCAAGTCTGGAATTGTTGAAAAGCAGGGTAGATCCAATGGTGCACAAAAGTATAAATACAACTCTCACTTGCTTCGATATCTATGTCATACAACCTCCAACACATGAATGCATGAATACACTTTATAGCTGTACAGAGCTTACCAAAAGCTGTAGCAAGTAAGTATATCTGAATTTCATGTTAAACACCTTGCTGTATGATGTGATTGGAGTAAGTTTGATGTATAGTATTGATGCGGATAGTGTTGATGTCACAGGCATATTTCATTATTTCTACTAACACTATAATTGTTATCATGATGTATTTTATTCACAAGTCGTGCATGGAAAAATGTTAGCGGCTATTTAGAATTGCTTATTTAAAAGTGTTCATTTTATTTTCTTTCCGTATTTCAGTCTATTGCATCTTGGAAAAGCAGGACACAAACGGATAGAGTTTATTGGAAGATGATTGGTTTAGCTTTGTTGTTAGTTGTGATGACATGTAACTAAAAAAAAAAAAAAAAAAAAAAAAAAAAAAAAAAAACCCTTCCAGGCCATATATATTCATGCAAAACACTATCGTAGCAACGCGCGGGCTACCCCGCTCGTTATTTGTATTAGTAACATTTAATGTAGGAATTGTGTTTTAGTTAGTTGTATAATATGATTGATTATTTGTATTTCTTATGTAAGGGTGTTTTAATAACTGCATTAATTGTATTTATTGACCAGTTAATTAATCGACTACATTAAATATCTTGACCACATTAATAGTGTTTTGTATTTTGTATATTAAGCTTTAAGACTTGTAAGTTATGTAGTAGAGAAATTATGTGCAAGCTATTAAATTTCTATAATTAGCAAGCTGAATTTTTAAATATATCTATCTAAAAGCATTCCTCCATTATAAGATAGTAAGATTGTATAAAAATTGCAATAAATTTTTAAATAAAAAGATGCAAAAGAAAGGGAAGTGTACGTAAAATTTTTAGTTAAATTTTAAGCTAAAGGTTCAAACTGAAAAATAAAAATGGTGCAAAGAGATCTAGTGGGTCCACAAATATAAGTAAAACCCACATTAAAAAAATAATAATAATAATAAAATAATAATAAAAGAATTACTTTTACAAGTTACTAGTAATACTCCATAAAATACCACTATTCTTACAAAAAACCTCAACACGCCAGAGTTGTGTGACACAAATGTATATGAAAAGATACAAATATATTTACTACAAATCCTAGTCTGAACTTTCTCAACTTCAATACACACAGGCAAGTAGAACATCATGAGAGATCTACTTGTTTAAGCAAATGAAAAATGATTGATTTTTCTTTTCATTGACTAGTGTTATCATCGTAACTCACAAATGTTGACGTTGACTCACCATATGTGATCTTCTGCAAATCTTCACCTAATATCACTTGATCAAAATCAGTTTTGACCATGGAGGGAACATGCGACATTCTTATTGTTTCTAACTCTATTGCTACTTCTTTCATTGTTGGTCTATTCTTTCCATTCAGATTCAAGCATCGCATTGCGAGATTAGATACTGCCATTAGCTCATCTCTAGTACCCTCTTTAATCACCATTGTATCAAAGATAGACATAGCACGCCCTTCTTCCATAGCCAACATAAAATGTGTAGCTAAACTTCTGTTTTCACCAAATCTCGTCAGGGAGATTGGTCTTTCTCCTGTTAACAATTCAACTAACACAACTCCAAAACTGTAAACGTCACTCTTTTCAGTGAATTGGCTAGATTGGAAATATTCTGGATCTAAGTATCCAAATGTACCTTTAACTAAGGTAGTCAAGTGAGTTTGATCTATTGAGACGAACCTTGAAGTACCAAAGTCAGACACTTTGGCCCTGTATTTATCATCTAAAAGTATATTAGTAGTTTTGATATCTCTATGGTATATTGGAATGGAAGTTGCTGAATGCAAGTAAGCAAGTGCTCCTGCAATCTCTGTAGCAACCTGCAGTCTCATATTCAAAGACAATGGAAACTCATGAGCCTCATCATGAATACGATCATATAAGGTACCATTCACGATATATTCTGAAACTAGAAGAGGAACATCTGTCTCTAAGCAGCAACCCAATAGTTTGACCACATTCCTATGATTAACTTGCGAGAGAATGACCACTTCATTGATGAATTGTTCTAATTGGCTTTCATCAACTATTTTTGATTTCTTGACTGCAACGATCCTTCCATCAACTAACATACCTTTGTAAACAGTACCTTGGCCTCCTCGGCCAAGAATTCTGTTCTCGTTGAAGTTGTCTGTGGCTTTCTCCAACTCGCGTGACGTGAAAAGAATGGTTTTATCTACTAAAGACTGGTCGGCTTCTTGTTGTTGTTTTAGGAGTAAACCACCATTCCGTTTAAAAAACCTCTTTCTTCTTCTCCTCTCTTTTGTTTTCTTGATAAATTTGTACAGTGCATAGCTGATTGCCAGAAGAAAAAGAACACCCACACTTATGCTAACACCTGAATGAAAGATAATTTATAACAGTAAGTTAATAACTAACCAAATAGCCTAAATTTGTAGGAGAAGTCGGCGAGCTTTTATTTGTGCTCAAAATGGAGGCTACTCAATTATCACTGAGAAGTTATACCGTTTAATAATCTACCCATGCTTATGCAAAGGTTAATTATTGTTGAACTGCTTTTTTTTTTTCTTTTTTTTTTTCCTCTTATTGAAGTTAATAAAGCTTTTCAACTGGTGGCATTGATATAGACGATCTTTTGTGTATATCACTACATTGGAGATGCTCTTACCACCTATGTTGCATGACATGGTCCCAGTAACAAAGTGACATAAATTGAACAGCTTGCCAAGAAGATAGCGTGCATGTGGATTATAAGTACTAAAGTAAGTATTTTACGGGTGGCAATTAGGCGGGGTTGGGATAATCCCAAATAGAACACAAATATATACTTTATCATATTGAAAATTTCAAACCCAAAGTCAGACATGTATAAACACGTAATTCGGACACAGACACATATAGCCGGTTTATCAAAAAGGGTCAAATGGGTCAGCAGGTGTCACAGGTTGTCAACGGGCCTTAAATCACTTGATGGGTTGAACTTATATTTTTCCTTTTTTTATTCTAATGTTATACGGGTTGAACAAGTCAACCCGGATACAACCTTTACCCATTTATTAGACCCAACCCAACCCGTTTATTATCGTGTCAATCACGAACTGTCACCCATACATAGCATAGACATTACCTAATATAACACCCAACTGAGATTTGCGCTCGTAACCCACATAATAAGAATAATTACAAGTGAAGTTCCGATTCTTGTACACTAAGCCATCAACGTCATATATTGTATTATAGCCACAGTAACCTCCACTATTCTCGCAACTTGCACACTCTCGGGTATCTAAATCAGGCACCGCTGCAAGAGAGTTCCATGTAAAACAACAAACAAACAAAAAAAGAACGCTGAAAACAAACAAAATAAACAAATAAATACTAATTATAGAATTACATACCAACACATCCATTTGCTAAATAAGGGTTTCCTTGGAAAGAGCTATAAATGCTACATTTCCATGTATCCACTAAAGTACCATTATCCATATCCACTTTGCGTCTTTCCTGGATATAGTCATAACAACAACTTACAGAGTCAAGGTCCGATAGAGTCCACAGAAGTGATATCGGGCTAAAAGAGTTGTTATCCGAAAGCTTTCCTTCGCCATATGAGTTTTTATCCACCAAGAAGGCAGCAGACTCACAAGCTCTATCATTACCCATCTGACTTACCAAACCAGTGAGATTCATGCTGTATGACGTAAGATAAAGAGGAATTGCGGTTTGACAACAACTGATGCCAACACATTTGTAGTTTGTATCGCTAACAGTGTCATTAAGACAAGTAGTAGAACACCCGGTAAGCACACTACCATTATCATCCATCATCAAAGCATTACCACACCCTTCAACAACAAATACATTTTGTGATCTGGAATACATGAAGGGAGTGTTACCAAGATCCACGCTCTTTGTCGTCTGACTGCAATCAGAGAACTTCTGCATATTAACAGTGACTATTTGATCTTCCAAGTTTACGTCCAAGACTTCAAGGTGGTTGAGTTGAGATAGATAAGGTATCGATGAGTTGCAATCAATGATGTACCATTTGTTGATGGAACAACTTGCTCCGATTCCAAAAGGGTATGGAATCGTGACATTCCCGCATGTATCATTGCATCCTTGCTTGGCATAATTTTGAACTGCAATGGATGTTGCTGCTAAAGAAAGTAAGATAAGTAAATGGTAAACTTGAAATAACTTCATTTTGTTAAGAAAAACTAATAATGCTAAATTATTTATCAAGGGGCTTATACACTTCTAATTAACAAATCAGGGGTTAGAAAAATCAGAGGTTACAAACGTATCTAGTCAAGAAAAGAGGATGGACTTTTTTTTTCTTTTTTTTTTTTTTTTTTTAATAGATAAGATGGTTACCATTCTTTCCGATTAGTAAACGCTTATTAATTTTGTTTTTCTTTCAATATTCTAATCCAAACTGATATGTTTTTCTCTTAGACAATGGGCCAATACAATAATGAAGTTGCATAAAATTTATGAATTAGTCAGTCAAGAAATAAATGGGTATATACTAGATGAAATCAGAACAAAAATGTCAACTATAGATACGGGTCAAAATAACATTTCAAAAGTGTCCATTTCAACCTATAAAAAAAAATGAATCCCATATGGCAAATGTGAAAAAAATAAATAAATAAATAATAATAATAATAATAATAATAATAATAATAATAAAAATAAAAATAATAATAATAATAATAATAATAATAATAATAATAAAATAAAGAAAGAATGAATGAGAATTCAAGAAGAGTTGCTTTCCTGCATAAAAAAGAAATACGGAAAAAAAATGACAAACAAATGGACTATTGTTTTGTTTCTTCTATGTAACATATCAAATCTTTGAACATATCTTCTAGATTACGGAGGGTGTATCACAGTCAATATTTCGGTTACTAGATTTGGGATGGAAATATGACACTGAATATGCAGAGATTAGCAGGTGACGTGTATCAGTAACTCGACAATTCAGGTTTCCTAAGTGATCAATACTATTAGTCAAACACAAGTATATCATGGTGTCTTCAACAATTTTAGAAGATTAATGGATATGGTTAGATGTGCGTAATTACATTAGTAACTGCTAATATAGTGCAAGTTTAAACAAGGTAAGTAAAAAACCTCATATGCTGTACAGCGCGCCTATTATATACTTACAAAATCCGTTATGAGTGTATATACCCTTTTTATGGATCTAAATTTTCTTTTTTAGTGGATGAATGAAGCATATATAGCTAAAAAAAATAAAGGATGAATCGTAGTACAAAAATACAGAGTAAATTACATAGGAATAAGATATAGCTTGCTACTACAACGAGATTTATTCCAACAAGATGTATTGATAGCCTATTAAATCCATATAAGTTCACATTTTTAAGTAGAAAACTTTTGAGTTTTCTAAACTTCCAGATTGATCACCAACATATGGGTATGTTGGGCTACAAAGGAGATGTTTTACGCTCTATATTTTAGGCTATACATAATACATTGACATAGTTGCCAATAAATCATGGCAATGTCAGTCAAGTAAATTCATCATAAAATATATCAGAAGCTAAAATTTCAGAAAACAATAGCTATCAGTCAAATTAGTATATTTTTTTAATGTAAATTTCAACCCATGAGAAGCATTATGTAATATTACAAAAGAGAATTCAAAAAGAGTTACCGTCCAGCATTGAAAAGGGATATAAGGAAAAAAATGATGAGCAAATGGGCTACCTTTAGTTTCTTTTCTGTAAAATTGTCATATCAGAGTCAAAATTTCAATTAAACAATACTCCACGTCAAAAGGGACATGGAACTAGTCGATGGTGTTGAGTTTTGTCAACAATACTTCTCCAATACAAGTTATGGCTGCAATGCAACGAAAGTATATCGTCAATAGTGAGTTTCTCTACAAAATTTCTTCTACACATGAATTTACCATCCTAACCTTTAAACAATTTTTTACCAAGTCTAAAAGTAAAAGAGTATAACGTGCATCTATACAATGTTTGTAGTGTGCACTATGCCACAAAGATTGTCCTTTGCTTTCATTGGTTGGTTTTCTGACTATCTTCACAGTAACTAACCACGTAAAAAAGGTCATTATTCGTAATTACGTAGTATCTAGTATCAATACTTTGCTCAGTACAACTAAAGGAGAAAGAGCCAAAGTTGCTAAACCAAACACCCAAGACAATGCAACAGTTAAAGAAGAACAAGCTCATCAAGTTAATTCAGTACATCAGTCCTCAACAATGCCACAGCCTTTGAAGTACAAGTTATGCAAGGCAACTCAAGCTCATTGTAACAGTTTCTAGAACAATCAGTTAGTTAGAAGTTAGTTATAGAAAGTCAATGTAAAAGTCAAAGTAGTATAGTCTGTGTTAGTATATAAGCATTGTAACTCTCATTCATTTCTCAATAATACAATTACAACTTTTTCCCTCCCTTACAATTCTCTCTCAATTTACAATATGGTATCAGAGCTTGATCACATCAAATCGTGATCAACTCAATGAATCCAAACCAATTAACAGGCTAGATTCATCTTCACCAAAACAGTCATCTAACTGAAAGTTAGTTATACTAGCAGTCAAGATCCACCATAGCCATTAAACTCAATTCTTGATATACAACATCATCAAACCTTCATCTTCTTCACAAAACATCACATTTCACTCATCAAGATCAATCAAGATTCACTCATAACCACAATAACTGACTTCACAACAGAATTCTCATCACAATGAGTACTGGAAGCAATACTACAGGAACATCAAATGGGGAATCCCAAATAACACCAGATCACCCACTGTATCTCAGTCAAACTGATCATCCAGGGTTGATATTGATATCAAAGAAACTCACAGGTTCTGATAACTATGGATCTTGGAGGAGGTCAATGATGATAGCTCTCAATGCAAGGAACAAATTGAAGCTGATCACTGGAGAATATGAAGAACCAGGTATCAACTCAAACACAAGAGCCTTATGGGAAAGAAATAATGACATGGTGATATCTTGGATTCTTAATGTGGTTACTGAGCAAATTAGCAACAATCTGAATTTTGTGAGTTCTGCATCAAAATTGTGGTCTGAATTACAAGAGCATTATTCACAAATTGATGGTCATAGGGTGTATCAGTTAACTAAGATTTGGTTCAGTTAAAACAACTCAATTGTGCTGTTGAAGTGTATTACCAAAAATTGAAGGGATTTTGGGATGAACTAGATGCATTAGAAGCACCTCATCTCTGCATTTGTCCTTGTAACTGTGAGAATGGCAAGGAAAACATTGAAAGAGATCAAAGAAAAAGATTTATTCAGTTTCTAATGGGTTTAGATGAGAGCTATGCTAACATTAGGGGCCAGATTCTATTGATGCAACCACTCCCAACAGTTGTGAAGGCTTATGGAATGGTTAGACATGAGGAGAAGCAAAGGGAAGGAATCTTACCTAAACCAAACACCCTTTCAATTTTCTCTGCATACTCAAACAATCAAAGGAATAACACAAAATGGGCCAAAATACTCAAAAGGAGAGCATTCCTCATCTGCTGAAAGGAGGTCAACATTCAAGAAAGGAGTCTATTGTGGTAACTGTGGCAAAGAAGGACACACAAAGGTTGAATGCTACAAAATTGTTGGATATCCTGTTGGTCACCCAATGCATGGAAGGTTTCCAACCAAACAGTCCTCAAAGACAACAAAGTGACCCAAGGAGCTTCAAAAGTGTCAATATGATAACTGGGCAAACAGAACACTTGAATTATACCAATACTCAACCACAACAGGAGGCTGCTTCCACTGCTGATCTACATGTGGCTGCAAGGATGGACCAACTTCCGAACCAGTTGAACCAAGTGTTACTCATGTTACAGAACAACAAAGACCTCCACAATGGTAAAATCTACTCCAATTTTACTAAGATTCCTCATTTTACTGCATCTCTTATCTCTGATCTCATAGTAGCCTGGATAATAGATAGTGGTGCATCAGACCATATTGCCATCACACTTGACCTTATGTTTAACATTCACAGTTTCACTAAACCAATATATGTAACCTTACCAAATGGTCAACACACAAAAGTCACACAATATGGATCAGTTACCATCAATGCACACATAACACTCCACAATGTCCTTTACATCCCAACCTTTTCATACAACCTCATATCAGTTAGCCAACTCTTAAAAGGAACTTGTTCATATTGATGTTTGGGGACCCTATAAACACACAACCATTAATAAATGTAAATATTTCCTCACCATTGTTGATGATCACTCAAGAGCCACTTGGACATACTTAATGCCATCAAAACACCATGCTATTTCAAACATCAAAACCTTCTACTTTTACATCCAAAATCACTTTCAAACAACAATAAAAACTGTTAGAAGTGACAATGGGACAGAATTCTTAAATTCATCACTCACTGACTTTTTCTCACAACATGGGATAAATCACCAAACAACCTGTCCATATACCCCTAACAGAATGCTAGAGTGGAAAGGAAGCATAAACAACTACTTGAAATTGCAAGAGCCATCAAAATCCAAGCCAATTTTCCTATACACCTTTGGGGGTTATTGTGTCTTAGTAGCAACTTATATCATAAACAGACCCCCCTTAAGAGCAATTCAAAACAAATATCCCTTTGAACTCCTTTACAACAAACCACCAAATTTAACAAATATCAAAGTAATTGGCTGCGTAGCTTACCTTCATCATAACACCACTGATAAACTTGACAATAACAGTTCTTGTTGGTTATCCAAACCATCAAAAAGGATACATCATTTATGATCCTAAAACCCATAAAGCCACAACCAGCAGACATGTCACCTTTGATGAAACCATATTCCCATTTCATGAACCAAACACACCAAATGCCACATCACAGCCAACTCCAACAACATCCTTCACCCCTAACTTTACACCACCAATCCCCTTAACCACCCTTTCACCATCAACTGTAACAAACACCCCCACAGCAGAACCAAACACACCTATAACTGAATCCCATACCCCTGCAACCACAAAACAACCTCTATCACCAGAACCGCAAGTCAATGCAACTGAACCACTCAATCCTACAACAGAACCCACAGTCTCAACAACACTCCCAAACACCCACATTGAGGTAACTGATCCCCCACCACCAAGTTTACCACCACCAATACTTACCAGAACTTCCACTAGAACTAAGGAAATTCCCTCCAAACTTCATGATTATCATCACACACTCTCTAAACCCACAGTTAACAGCATTTCCAAACATCATTTTTCAAACTTCATTAATTACCACAACATTAACCATCCCAAGCACAGACACTTAATCAATACCATCAATCACATACATGAACCACATACCTAAAAACAGGTTGCTAGGGATCCTAGATGGGCAGAAGCAATGAACAAGGAACTTCAGGCCCTAGAAGAAAACAAAACTTGGGAACTTACTCCTCTTCCTCCTGGCAAGGTCCCAATAGGCTGCAAATGGGTCTATAGAATCAAATTTCATGCAGATGGTACCATAGAAAAGTTCAAAGCTAGACTTGTAGCAAAGGGCTTCACACAAAAAGAAGGCATAGATTACACAGAAACCTTTGCTCCAGTGGCCAAAATGGTCACTGTGAGAGCACTTTTAGCTACAGCTGTTCATCATAATTGGTTCATTGAACAACTAGATGTCAATAATGCATTCCTCCATGGTGACTTGCATGAGGAAGTGTATATGGTAATTCCCCAAGGTTATGCTAAGTCCACTCCTCCCAACACTGTTTGCAGGCTCAAGAACAGTTTCTAGAACAATCAGTTAGTTATAGTAAGTCAATGTAAAAGTCAAAGTAGTAAAGTCTGTGTTAGTATATAAGCATTGTAACTCTCATTCATTTCTCAATAATACAATTACAACTTTTTCCCTCCCTTACAATTCTCTCTCAATTTACAATATGGTATCAGAGCTTGATCACATCAAATCGTGATCAACTCAATGAATCCAAACCAATTAACAGGCTAGATTCATCTTCACCAAAACAGTCATCTAACTGAAAGTTAGTTATACTAACAGTCAAGATCCACCATAGCCATTAAACTCAATTCTTGATATACAACATCATCAAACCTTCATCTTCTTCACAAAACATCACATTTCACTCATCAAGATCAATCAAGATTCACTCATAACCACAATAACTGACTTCACAACAGAATTCTCATCACAATGAGTACTGGAAGCAATACTACAGGAACATCAAATGGGGAATCCCAAATAACACCAGATCACCCACTGTATCTCAGTCAAACTGATCATCCAGGGTTGATATTGATATCAAAGAAACTCACAGGTTCTGATAACTATGGATCTTGGAGGAGGTCAATGATGATAGCTCTCAATGCAAGGAACAAATTGAAGCTGATCACTGGAGAATATGAAGAACCAGGTATCAACTCAAACACAAGAGCCTTATGGGAAAGAAATAATGACATGGTGATATCTTGGATTCTTAATGTGGTTACTGAGCAAATTAGCAACAATCTGAATTTTGTGAGTTCTGCATCAAAATTGTGGTCTGAATTACAAGAGCATTATTCACAAATTGATGGTCATAGGGTGTATCAGTTAACTAAGATTTGGTTCAGTTAAAACAACTCAATTGTGCTGTTGAAGTGTATTACCAAAAATTGAAGGGATTTTGGGATGAACTAGATGCATTAGAAGCACCTCATCTCTGCATTTGTCCTTGTAACTGTGAGAATGGCAAGGAAAACATTGAAAGAGATCAAAGAAAAAGATTTATTCAGTTTCTAATGGGTTTAGATGAGAGCTATGCTAACATTAGGGGCCAGATTCTATTGATGCAACCACTCCCAACAGTTGTGAAGGCTTATGGAATGGTTAGACATGAGGAGAAACAAAGGGAAGGAATCTTACCTAAACCAAACACCCCTTCAATTTTCTCTGCATACTCAAACAATCAAAGGAATAACACAAATGGGCCAAAATACTCAAAAGGAGAGCATTCCTCATCTGCTGAAAGGAGGTCAACATTCAAGAAAGGAGTCTATTGTGGTAACTGTGGCAAAGAAGGACACACAAAGGTTGAATGCTACAAAATTGTTGGATATCCTGTTGGTCACCCAATGCATGGAAGGTTTCCAGCCAAACAGTCCTCAAAGACAACAAAGTGACCCAAGGAGCTTCAAAAGTGTCAATATGATAACTGGGCAAACAGAACACTTGAATTCTACCAATACTCAACCACAACAGGAGGCTGCTTCCACTGCTGATCCACATGTGGCTGCAAGGATGGACCAACTTCCGAACCAGTTGAACCAAGTGTTACTCATGTTACAGAACAACAAAGACCTCCACAATGGTAAAATCTACTCCAATTTTACTAAGATTCCTCATTTTACTGCATCTCTTATCTCTGATCTCATAGTAGCCTGGATAATAGATAGTGGTGCATCAGACCATATTGCCATCACACTTGACCTTATGTTTAACATTCACAGTTTCACTAAACCAATATATGTAACCTTACCAAATGGTCAACACACAAAAGTCACACAATATGGATCAGTTACCATCAATGCACACATAACACTCCACAATGTCCTTTACATCCCAACCTTTTCATACAACCTCATATCAGTTAGCCAACTCTTAAAAGGAACTTGTTCATATTGATGTTTGGGGACCCTATAAACACACAACCATTAATAAATGTAAATATTTCCTCACCATTGTTGATGATCACTCAAGAGCCACTTGGACATACTTAATGCCATCAAAACACCATGCTATTTCAAACATCAAAACCTTCTACTTTTACATCCAAAATCACTTTCAAACAACAATAAAAACTGTTAGAAGTGACAATGGGACAGAATTCTTAATTCATCACTCACTGACTTTTTCTCACAACATGGGATAAATCACCAAACAACCTGTCCATATACCCCTAACAGAATGCTAGAGTGGAAAGGAAGCATAAACAACTACTTGAAATTGCAAGAGCCATCAAAATCCAAGCCAATTTTCCTATACACCTTTGGGGTTATTGTGTCTTAGTAGCAACTTATATCATAAACAGACTCCCCTTAAGAGCAATTCAAAACAAATATCCCTTTGAACTCCTTTACAACAAACCACCAAATTTAACAAATATCAAAGTAATTGGCTGCGTAGCTTACCTTCATCATAACACCACTGATAAACTTGACAATAACAGTTCTTGTTGGTTATCCAAACCATCAAAAAGGATACATCATTTATGATCCTAAAACCCATAAAGCCACAACCAGCAGACATGTCACCTTTGATGAAACCATATTCCCATTTCATGAACCAAACACACCAAATGCCACATCACAGCCAACTCCAACAACATCCTTCACCCCTAACTTTACACCACCAATCCCCTTAACCACCCTTTCACCATCAACTGTAACAAACACCCCCACAGCAGAACCAAACACACCTATAACTGAATCCCATACCCCTGCAACCACAAAACAACCTCTATCACCAGAACCGCAAGTCAATGCAACTGAACCACTCAATCCTACAACAGAACCCACAGTCTCAACAACACTCCCAAACACCCACATTGAGGTAACTGATCCCCCACCACCAAGTTTACCACCACCAATACTTACCAGAACTTCCACTAGAACTAAGGAAATTCCCTCCAAACTTCATGATTATCATCACACACTCTCTAAACCCACAGTTAACAGCATTTCCAAACATCATTTTTCAAACTTCATTAATTACCACAACATTAACCATCCCAAGCACAGACACTTAATCAATACCATCAATCACATACATGAACCACATACCTAAAAACAGGCTGCTAGGGATCCTAGATGGGCAGAAGCAATGAACAAGGAACTTCAGGCCCTAGAAGAAAACAAAACTTGGGAACTTACTCCTCTTCCTCCTGGCAAGGTCCCAATAGGCTGCAAATGGGTCTATAGAATCAAATTTCATGCAGATGGTACCATAGAAAAGTTCAAAGCTAGACTTGTAGCAAAGGGCTTCACACAAAAAGAAGGCATAGATTACACAGAAACCTTTGCTCCAGTGGCCAAAATGGTCACTGTGAGAGCACTTTTAGCTACAGCTGTTCATCATAATTGGTTCATTGAACAACTAGATGTCAATAATGCATTCCTCCATGGTGACTTGCATGAGGAAGTGTATATGGTAATTCCCCAAGGTTATGCTAAGTCCACTCCTCCCAACACTGTTTGCAGGCTCAAGAACAGTTTCTAGAACAATCAGTTAGTTATAGTAAGTCAATGTAAAAGTCAAAGTAGTAAAGTCTGTGTTAGTATATAAGCATTGTAACTCTCATTCATTTCTCAATAATACAATTACAACTTTTTCCCTCCCTTACAATTCTCTCTCAATTTACAATATGGTATCAGAGCTTGATCACATCAAATCGTGATCAACTCAATGAATCCAAACCAATTAACAGGCTAGATTCATCTTCACCAAAACAGTCATCTAACTGAAAGTTAGTTATACTAACAGTCAAGATCCACCATAGCCATTAAACTCAATTCTTGATATACAACATCATCAAACCTTCATCTTCTTCACAAAACATCACATTTCACTCATCAAGATCAATCAAGATTCACTCATAACCACAATAACTGACTTCACAACAGAATTCTCATCACAATGAGTACTGGAAGCAATACTACAGGAACATCAAATGGGGAATCCCAAATAACACCAGATCACCCACTGTATCTCAGTCAAACTGATCATCCAGGGTTGATATTGATATCAAAGAAACTCACAGGTTCTGATAACTATGGATCTTGGAGGAGGTCAATGATGATAGCTCTCAATGCAAGGAACAAATTGAAGCTGATCACTGGAGAATATGAAGAACCAGGTATCAACTCAAACACAAGAGCCTTATGGGAAAGAAATAATGACATGGTGATATCTTGGATTCTTAATGTGGTTACTGAGCAAATTAGCAACAATCTGAATTTTGTGAGTTCTGCATCAAAATTGTGGTCTGAATTACAAGAGCATTATTCACAAATTGATGGTCATAGGGTGTATCAGTTAACTAAGATTTGGTTCAGTTAAAACAACTCAATTGTGCTGTTGAAGTGTATTACCAAAAATTGAAGGGATTTTGGGATGAACTAGATGCATTAGAAGCACCTCATCTCTGCATTTGTCCTTGTAACTGTGAGAATGGCAAGGAAAACATTGAAAGAGATCAAAGAAAAAGATTTATTCAGTTTCTAATGGGTTTAGATGAGAGCTATGCTAACATTAGGGGCCAGATTCTATTGATGCAACCACTCCCAACAGTTGTGAAGGCTTATGGAATGGTTAGACATGAGGAGAAGCAAAGGGAAGGAATCTTACCTAAACCAAACACCCTTTCAATTTTCTCTTGCATACTCAAACAATCAAAGGAATAACACAAATGGGCCAAAATACTCAAAAGGAGAGCATTCCTCATCTGCTGAAAGGAGGTCAACATTCAAGAAAGGAGTCTATTGTGGTAACTGTGGCAAAGAAGGACACACAAAGGTTGAATGCTACAAAATTGTTGGATATCCTGTTGGTCACCCAATGCATGGAAGGTTTCCAACCAAACAGTCCTCAAAGACAACAAAGTGACCCAAGGAGCTTCAAAAGTGTCAATATGATAACTGGGCAAACAGAACACTTGAATTATACCAATACTCAACCACAACAGGAGGCTGCTTCCACTGCTGATCTACATGTGGCTGCAAGGATGGACCAACTTCCGAACCAGTTGAACCAAGTGTTACTCATGTTACAGAACAACAAAGACCTCCACAATGGTAAAATCTACTCCAATTTTACTAAGATTCCTCATTTTACTGCATCTCTTATCTCTGATCTCATAGTAGCCTGGATAATAGATAGTGGTGCATCAGACCATATTGCCATCACACTTGACCTTATGTTTAACATTCACAGTTTCACTAAACCAATATATGTAACCTTACCAAATGGTCAACACACAAAAGTCACACAATATGGATCAGTTACCATCAATGCACACATAACACTCCACAATGTCCTTTACATCCCAACCTTTTCATACAACCTCATATCAGTTAGCCAACTCTTAAAAGGAACTTGTTCATATTGATGTTTGGGGACCCTATAAACACACAACCATTAATAAATGTAAATATTTCCTCACCATTGTTGATGATCACTCAAGAGCCACTTGGACATACTTAATGCCATCAAAACACCATGCTATTTCAAACATCAAAACCTTCTACTTTTACATCCAAAATCACTTTCAAACAACAATAAAAACTGTTAGAAGTGACAATGGGACAGAATTCTTAATTCATCACTCACTGACTTTTTCTCACAACATGGGATAAATCACCAAACAACCTGTCCATATACCCCTAACAGAATGCTAGAGTGGAAAGGAAGCATAAACAACTACTTGAAATTGCAAGAGCCATCAAAATCCAAGCCAATTTTCCTATACACCTTTGGGGTTATTGTGTCTTAGTAGCAACTTATATCATAAACAGACTCCCCTTAAGAGCAATTCAAAACAAATATCCCTTTGAACTCCTTTACAACAAACCACCAAATTTAACAAATATCAAAGTAATTGGCTGCGTAGCTTACCTTCATCATAACACCACTGATAAACTTGACAATAACAGTTCTTGTTGGTTATCCAAACCATCAAAAAGGATACATCATTTATGATCCTAAAACCCATAAAGCCACAACCAGCAGACATGTCACCTTTGATGAAACCATATTCCCATTTCATGAACCAAACACACCAAATGCCACATCACAGCCAACTCCAACAACATCCTTCACCCCTAACTTTACACCACCAATCCCCTTAACCACCCTTTCACCATCAACTGTAACAAACACCCCCACAGCAGAACCAAACACACCTATAACTGAATCCCATACCCCTGCAACCACAAAACAACCTCTATCACCAGAACCGCAAGTCAATGCAACTGAACCACTCAATCCTACAACAGAACCCACAGTCTCAACAACACTCCCAAACACCCACATTGAGGTAACTGATCCCCCACCACCAAGTTTACCACCACCAATACTTACCAGAACTTCCACTAGAACTAAGGAAATTCCCTCCAAACTTCATGATTATCATCACACACTCTCTAAACCCACAGTTAACAGCATTTCCAAACATCATTTTTCAAACTTCATTAATTACCACAACATTAACCATCCCAAGCACAGACACTTAATCAATACCATCAATCACATACATGAACCACATACCTAAAAACAGGTTGCTAGGGATCCTAGATGGGCAGAAGCAATGAACAAGGAACTTCAGGCCCTAGAAGAAAACAAAACATGGGAACTTACTCCTCTTCCTCCTGGCAAGGTCCCAATAGGCTGCAAATGGGTCTATAGAATCAAATTTCATGCAGATGGTACCATAGAAAAGTTCAAAGCTAGACTTGTAGCAAAGGGCTTCACACAAAAAGAAGGCATAGATTACACAGAAACCTTTGCTCCAGTGGCCAAAATGGTCACTGTGAGAGCACTTTTAGCTACAGCTGTTCATCATAATTGGTTCATTGAACAACTAGATGTCAATAATGCATTCCTCCATGGTGACTTGCATGAGGAAGTGTATATGGTAATTCCCCAAGGTTATGCTAAGTCCACTCCTCCCAACACTGTTTGCAGGCTCAAGAACAGTTTCTAGAACAATCAGTTAGTTATAGTAAGTCAATGTAAAAGTCAAAGTAGTAAAGTCTGTGTTAGTATATAAGCATTGTAACTCTCATTCATTTCTCAATAATACAATTACAACTTTTTCCCTCCCTTACAATTCTCTCTCAATTTACAATATGGTATCAGAGCTTGATCACATCAAATCGTGATCAACTCAATGAATCCAAACCAATTAACAGGCTAGATTCATCTTCACCAAAACAGTCATCTAACTGAAAGTTAGTTATACTAACAGTCAAGATCCACCATAGCCATTAAACTCAATTCTTGATATACAACATCATCAAACCTTCATCTTCTTCACAAAACATCACATTTCACTCATCAAGATCAATCAAGATTCACTCATAACCACAATAACTGACTTCACAACAGAATTCTCATCACAATGAGTACTGGAAGCAATACTACAGGAACATCAAATGGGGAATCCCAAATAACACCAGATCACCCACTGTATCTCAGTCAAACTGATCATCCAGGGTTGATATTGATATCAAAGAAACTCACAGGTTCTGATAACTATGGATCTTGGAGGAGGTCAATGATGATAGCTCTCAATGCAAGGAACAAATTGAAGCTGATCACTGGAGAATATGAAGAACCAGGTATCAACTCAAACACAAGAGCCTTATGGGAAAGAAATAATGACATGGTGATATCTTGGATTCTTAATGTGGTTACTGAGCAAATTAGCAACAATCTGAATTTTGTGAGTTCTGCATCAAAATTGTGGTCTGAATTACAAGAGCATTATTCACAAATTGATGGTCATAGGGTGTATCAGTTAACTAAGATTTGGTTCAGTTAAAACAACTCAATTGTGCTGTTGAAGTGTATTACCAAAAATTGAAGGGATTTTGGGATGAACTAGATGCATTAGAAGCACCTCATCTCTGCATTTGTCCTTGTAACTGTGAGAATGGCAAGGAAAACATTGAAAGAGATCAAAGAAAAAGATTTATTCAGTTTCTAATGGGTTTAGATGAGAGCTATGCTAACATTAGGGGCCAGATTCTATTGATGCAACCACTCCCAACAGTTGTGAAGGCTTATGGAATGGTTAGACATGAGGAGAAACAAAGGGAAGGAATCTTACCTAAACCAAACACCCCTTCAATTTTCTCTGCATACTCAAACAATCAAAGGAATAACACAAATGGGCCAAAATACTCAAAAGGAGAGCATTCCTCATCTGCTGAAAGGAGGTCAACATTCAAGAAAGGAGTCTATTGTGGTAACTGTGGCAAAGAAGGACACACAAAGGTTGAATGCTACAAAATTGTTGGATATCCTGTTGGTCACCCAATTCATGGAAGGTTTCCAGCCAAACAGTCCTCAAAGACAACAAAGTGACCCAAGGAGCTTCAAAAGTGTCAATATGATAACTGGGCAAACAGAACACTTGAATTCTACCAATACTCAACCACAACAGGAGGCTGCTTCCACTGCTGATCCACATGTGGCTGCAAGGATGGACCAACTTCCGAACCAGTTGAACCAAGTGTTACTCATGTTACAGAACAACAAAGACCTCCACAATGGTAAAATCTACTCCAATTTTACTAAGATTCCTCATTTTACTGCATCTCTTATCTCTGATCTCATAGTAGCCTGGATAATAGATAGTGGTGCATCAGACCATATTGCCATCACACTTGACCTTATGTTTAACATTCACAGTTTCACTAAACCAATATATGTAACCTTACCAAATGGTCAACACACAAAAGTCACACAATATGGATCAGTTACCATCAATGCACACATAACACTCCACAATGTCCTTTACATCCCAACCTTTTCATACAACCTCATATCAGTTAGCCAACTCTTAAAAGGAACTTGTTCATATTGATGTTTGGGGACCCTATAAACACACAACCATTAATAAATGTAAATATTTCCTCACCATTGTTGATGATCACTCAAGAGCCACTTGGACATACTTAATGCCATCAAAACACCATGCTATTTCAAACATCAAAACCTTCTACTTTTACATCCAAAATCACTTTCAAACAACAATAAAAACTGTTAGAAGTGACAATGGGACAGAATTCTTAATTCATCACTCACTGACTTTTTCTCACAACATGGGATAAATCACCAAACAACCTGTCCATATACCCCTAACAGAATGCTAGAGTGGAAAGGAAGCATAAACAACTACTTGAAATTGCAAGAGCCATCAAAATCCAAGCCAATTTTCCTATACACCTTTGGGGTTATTGTGTCTTAGTAGCAACTTATATCATAAACAGACTCCCCTTAAGAGCAATTCAAAACAAATATCCCTTTGAACTCCTTTACAACAAACCACCAAATTTAACAAATATCAAAGTAATTGGCTGCGTAGCTTACCTTCATCATAACACCACTGATAAACTTGACAATAACAGTTCTTGTTGGTTATCCAAACCATCAAAAAGGATACATCATTTATGATCCTAAAACCCATAAAGCCACAACCAGCAGACATGTCACCTTTGATGAAACCATATTCCCATTTCATGAACCAAACACACCAAATGCCACATCACAGCCAACTCCAACAACATCCTTCACCCCTAACTTTACACCACCAATCCCCTTAACCACCCTTTCACCATCAACTGTAACAAACACCCCCACAGCAGAACCAAACACACCTATAACTGAATCCCATACCCTGCAACCACAAAACAACCTCTATCACCAAAACCGCAAGTCAATGCAACTGAACCACTCAATCCTACAACAGAACCCACAGTCTCAACAACACTCCCAAACACCCACATTGAGGTAACTGATCCCCCACCACCAAGTTTACCACCACCAATACTTACCAGAACTTCCACTAGAACTAAGGAAATTCCCTCCAAACTTCATGATTATCATCACACACTCTCTAAACCCACAGTTAACAGCATTTCCAAACATCATTTTTCAAACTTCATTAATTACCACAACATTAACCATCCCAAGCACAGACACTTAATCAATACCATCAATCACATACATGAACCACATACCTAAAAACAGGCTGCTAGGGATCCTAGATGGGCAGAAGCAATGAACAAGGAACTTCAGGCCCTAGAAGAAAACAAAACATGGGAACTTACTCCTCTTCCTCCTGGCAAGGTCCCAATAGGCTGCAAATGGGTCTATAGAATCAAATTTCATGCAGATGGTACCATAGAAAAGTTCAAAGCTAGACTTGTAGCAAAGGGCTTCACACAAAAAGAAGGCATAGATTACACAGAAACCTTTGCTCCAGTGGCCAAAATGGTCACTGTGAGAGCACTTTTAGCTACAGCTGTTCATCAGAATTGGTTCATTGAACAGCTAGATGTCAATAATGCATTCCTTCATGGTGACTTGCATGAGGAAGTGTATATGGTAATTCCCCAAGGTTATGTTAAGTCCACTCCTCCCAACACTGTTTGCAGGCTCAAGAAATCCTTATATGGCTTAAAACAAGCAAATAGACCGTGGTTTACCAAGCTAACTACCTTCCTTATCTCATTTGGCTTTGTTCAAAGCTATGCTGATACCTCTCTTTTCACCTTTACCAAAGACAACAGCTTCACTGCCCTTCTAGTTTATGTGGATGACATACTTCTGGCAGGAAACAACCAAAACTTCATCAACAGCATCAAACAACAACTCCATTGTACCTTCAGCATCAAAGATTTGGGTCCACTACACTACTACCTTGGCATTGAAATCCTAAGGAACTCCACAGGTTTGGCCATGTCACAAAGAAAATATGCCCTTGAGTTACTACAAACTGCAAATGTTCTCAATGACAAGCCTGCTATTACTCCTCTTAACCCCCAAATCACACTCAACAACACTGAAGGAGAGCTCTTATCAGACCCATCTCACTACAGAACTTTAGTTGGAAAGTTGATTTATCTCACCAGCACAAGACCAGACATCTCATTTGCAGCTCAACTCTTAAGTCAGTTCTCTCATGCCCCAAGGACTACTCACATGAAGGCTTTACTTAGAGTTCTTAGTTACATCAAACTTTGTCCTAGTCAAGGTTTACACTTTCCATCCAACATCAATCCTACATTGGTAGCTTACTGTGACAGTGATTGGGCAGCTTGTCCCATAACCAGAAGGTCTGTTTCAGGATATGCAGTTTTCCTAAGCAAATGTCTGATCTCTTGGACTTCAAAGAAACAATCAGTGGTCTCCAGATCTTCCACAGAAGCAGAATACAGGGCCCTTGCAGACTGCACATGTGAAATAACCTGGTTGAAGTGCCTATTCAAATATCTAAACCTACCTCTCTCTGCTCCTACCACAGTCAATTGTGACAATGCTTCTACCATTGCTATGACTTCCAATCCAATTCATCATGCCAGAACAAAACATATTGAATTGGACTGTCACTTTGTCAGAGATAAGGTCAAAGAAGGCTCCATACTCCCTACATATGTTCCTACCAGACTTCAGGCTGCAGATGTTCTAACAAAGGGTTTATGCAAAGTCCTACACTATAACTGCCTCTCCAAGTATGGCATGTGTGATCCCTACACACTGCCTACTTGTGGGGGGGGGGGGGGGGGGGGGGGTAAAGGAGAAAGAGCCAAAGTTGCTAAACCAAACACCCAAGACAATGCAACAGTTAAAGAGGAACAAGATCATCAAGTTAATTCAGTACATCAGTCCTCAACAATGCCACAGCCTTTGAAGTACAAGTTATGCAAGGCAACTCAAGCTCATTGTAACAGTTTCTAGAAGTTTCTAGAATAATCAGTTAGTTAGAAGTTAGTTATAGAAAGTCAATGTAAAAGTCAAAGTAGTATAGTCTGTGTTAGTATATGAACCAAACGGGCCCTAAGCATTGTAACTCTCATCCATTTCTCAATAATGAAATTACAACTTTTTCCATCCCTTACAATTCTCTCTCAATTTACAATAACAACATTTCCTTAACACGTGTAAATTCAAGTTATGTTTGGGCAATGTTTGGAAATTACTTGCTTACATATTAAGAAGAGGTTTGTGCATAATGTTTCACAAAAAACGTGAGATTTATCATAAAAAGATGTTAGAAATATTGATCTCACTGCCATCAAATTGCATCAAAATTTTCATTAACTATAAATAATCTGCACTGTGATTTCACTTCAATCTTCATTCCTCAGTTACGAGCTCCAAAAGTATTTTGTTCAAACCTCCACACTTTGGAATGTTGTTGTATGCTTTGTCCTCAATTTAGCTTAAAATAAATACTAAATTTTCAGTGATAAAGCAAAATCAGAGTTTAAATATAGGAACTCGCAATAAAAGAGCATGTCTTCCATAGATATCAATCTAAACAAAAAGTGCATCCTCATGAGAATAAGGTCACCACTCTGCCCAAATCCATGTAGAGTTCTTATCGATGCTTATGGTTGGTTGATCTAAATGCATGATCTGATGCCGTTCAAAATAATAATAATAGTAATAAGAAAAAAGTAATAATAGAAAAGAAAAAAAAATAAAAATGCATGATCTAAAGCATTGGATCAAATGACTAGAACCAAGCCAAAACACAAACAGAAAGCCCTGGCCCAAGGAGAATAAAAGAAAACATATATTACACAAAATGACCCGGACAAATACCACTGACAAACAGTGAATACCCATGAAGATTTAAACTGTTAAACTGTCAACCATCACTGAAGCCAAATTCAATTACGTAAAATGTTGTCGTTACAATCGCATTATTCAAACTAAAGCCAATCATATAATGTCAAAAGTAAAGAAAACCAATACGAAACATATCCTAGAAAGACATGAACTAATAATCATAGTTTAATTAGGTACTTCATCTTATTATAATGGGAGAATTATTTCAAGCATCATCCAAGAATGCTTGGAGATTAATGGTGGAGGATCCAACACTGTTGACAGCTTCTCTTGCTAAGTCCTTCCATTTCTCTGCATTTCTCCTCATCTCTTTATTTCCCATCACCATTTCAACACACCTCTCAATCTCCTTCCCTTGGACCACTTCATGTCCCTCCCTCTTCCTCACGCGAACCCCAGTTTTCCACACATCTTCCATCATCTTTGCATTCGTCCCCTGATCCGTCCACTGTGGAAATGCCACAGTAGGAACACCAGCAGCCAATGCCTCCACAGTTGAATTCCACCCACAATGCGTCACAAAACACCCAATTGCTTGGTGGCACAATACCTCAACTTGAGAGCACCAAGCCACTATCATCCCTTGTTTTTTCAACTCATTAATCTTGCTTAATTCACATGTTTCTCCACCATCTCTTATCACCCACAAAAACGGTCGCCCACTGTCCAACAACCCATTCGCCATCTCCTCTGCTTGATCAAATGATAAAGTTGACACACTTCCAAATGAAACATACACAACTGAAGACTTCGGTTTTGTATTTAGCCATTTTATGTAATCTTCCACCGATTTTTCAAATAAGTCACCGCCAAATGAATTGTCTAACAGGTCTTGTCCATCTAGGAACGCTGATGGAATTAAAGGTCCGACCGGGAGTAGCTCAAGATTTTTGAGTGCTCTGACGGGTTCAACTTCAAGTTCATTGAAAGTATTAATAAGTACTCTTGGATTTTCTTCGAGAGCATCGATATGATCTTTAAAAAGTGGTATAACAAAATCGTGTTCTTGCGGTCTTGACGACAAGAAAAAGGTTGGTAGATCACATGTGTTGAGGGGTGGCAATCCTGGTAAGGTAATTGCAACCGACGGGTTGTTGTTGCTACAAGAAATGAGATCTCCATACCCATTGAAATAATAATAGTAAAGATCCAACATAGTAGCTGATTGGCACCAAAGAAGAGTGGATTTAATACCATGGGTTTTAGCCACCCCAGCTGCCCATGGTACAATTGTGGTATATACCAAATGGTCAAACGGGTTACCAGAAACTGCAGCAGATCTTATGATATCAGAGACAGCAAGAGCACCATTAGTAGCGAAATTTGAGCAGAATTGTTCCAAGGTTTCGTTTGATTTTTGGTCATTCTCATATATTGGAGCAAAGGTTAGGCGATGATGGGTTGTTTGCTTCTCGATACGACGTACCACGGACATATTTGTGCAATATGTGACCTCGACACCCATACTAAGGAGGCGTTTAGCGAATTGAAGTGACGGGTTAATGTGACCTTGTCCTGGAAACACAACAATTAGGATTCTACGGTGGGCTGTCATTGCGGCCAGGGAGTTTGGTTTTGGTTTTTTATAGTTCCTAAACAAAGAAGGAATGAGTCAGTTTTAACACGAAGTCACTACTTATATATAAAAGATTACGTAATGTATTATGATAAAGAAGGCCACTATCTATTCTAAAACTTAAAAATCAGTAACGTGTTATACTTAAAGTGCCCATTTTAAACTTGAAAATGATTAAAAATAGTAACAACATACTCCTCCGTCTCATAATAATTGTTCATTTTAATATTTTTGAGTCTTTTTTATTCAACTTTAACCATAAATATTGTTATTTGTGTAATATAATATTTGATGAAAAATATATAAATAGATTGAGTTTTAAATGTATTTTCATTGGTATAATCTTTATCAAGTATTATATAACACAAATAAAAATATTAATGGTCAAAGTTAAACAAGAAAGACTCAAAAAAGTCAAAGTGAACAATTATTATGGGACGGAGGGAGTATATCATTAAATTAATAGTTTAAATATTGTTTATTATCAAACTTTTATTATTTTTCATTTATAAGATATACATTTTTTTCTTGCAATTATTACAAATTAAACTCGTAAGTGTTGCATCAAGTGTCACACCAAAACCACAAGTTCGTAAGTATAATTATTTGTTATTATATACCGTCGATTTTCACGGGTAGTCGTCTGGTTTATATTATTATATCATCTTTATTACTCCTTTCGTTCCAAAATAAGTGTCCACTTTTCAGAGTAAAAGTGGTTCAGCTTTGACCTTAAATATTTTGTTTTTGTTATATAATATTTGATGAAAAATTATACTATTAAAAAATAGACTTGAAACACAATCCATTCATATATATTGCATCAAATATTGTATAACACCCACAAAAATAGTTAAAGTCAAAGTTGAATCAGTTTGACTCTGAAAAGTTAAACTGTACACTTATTTTAAGACGGAGTTATTATTTAAAGTCGTCTGACGTGGTGAACATGATAAGTGGTTGGTAGCATATTACTTGGTATGCGTGACATCATTAAACTTGCGTAGGGCGTATTGTCATCAATGTAAACGTAACATGCTTGATCTTTATATTTTAATTAAGACTAGTATTGATCATATTTCGAAAAGTAAAACATAACTTCCTGGTACCTAAAAGTTACAAATATTTTAATTTATGTTTTTGTTGAAGTAATTTTCAGCAAAAACTTCAGACAAATAAATGAGGCCTTCTGGTCAAACTCGATGAAGGTTCTTCCGAAAGACAGATGGATCAATCCCTTCGGCTTCCGAGGGTCCTCCGGTTAGCTGCACACAAAAGCACGCGTTAGGCTCGCCCCGGGTGTGATCCCAGGACCAAGCTCCGGCGTGAAAGTAAGTATTGAGAAATCCGAAAGACTCAAACAGTCATTGAGAGTAAATGCGGGTAGCTAAAAGTTAGTTGAGAGTAGTAAATAAGCTGTGTAGAATTATATTATTCCCTTGAAATCTCCCTGGTTTAATGAGATCCATCACAGAATAAATACACAATACATAATACAAATGGGCTAGACTCAATACCAAATAAATTCATGGGCCTAATATACGTAATATAAAATATGTCTAACACGTAGATCGGCGAGTAGTAGGGCAACCTGCCCAATCTGCATCGGAATAACCAACCAAGGAAAGAGGAGATGTAGAAAACAGCTGAAGTCCATAATCAAGAGTACCCCGAACATAGCGTAGAATACGCTTGAAAGCTGCAAGATGTGGCTCCCGAGGATCATGCATATATAAACAAACCTGCTGAACCGCATAGGACAAATCAGGTCTCGTAAATGTAAGGTACTGAAGTGATCCCGCAAGGCTCCTATAAAGAGTCGGGTCAGACACCATAGGACCATCAGCACCGAGTTTGGACTCAGTATCAACAGGCGTACGACAAGAATGACAATTGAGCATACCGGCACGCTCTAAAATCTCCATAGCATACTTTCGCTGGCAAAGAAACATGCCTGTAGCATCACGAGAAACAGATATTCCCAGAAAATAATGTAATGAGCCAAGGTCAGTCATCGAGAACTCGTTGTGGAGAGAAGCAATGATCCGCTGTAACAATGCTGCAGACGAAGCAGTCAAAAGAATATCATCAACATAAATCAACAAGTATGAAATATCAGTCCCTCGTCGGTAAATGATTAGAGATGAGTCGCAGCGACTATGAGCAAAACCAACCCGAGTAGCATAACCTGAAAATCGCTGAAACCAGGCCCGAGGAGCCTGCTTAAGGCCATAAAGAGAACGCTGCAGAAGGCAGACATGATTGGGACGCTGCGGGTCCCGAAAACCGGGTGGTTGATGCATATATACTGTCTCAGAGAGATGTCCATGTAAAAAGGCATTCTTGACATCAAGCTGATGAACAGGCCAATGTCTAGAAGCCGCGAGGCTGAGCACAGTACGAATGGTCGCCGGCTTAACTACCGGACTAAAAGTCTCATCGCAGTCGATCCCAATCTGTTGGCTACGACCATTAGCGACAAGGCGAGCTTTATATCGACTAAGGGACCCGTCTGCAAAATACTTGTGCTTAAATAACCACATGGAACGAACAATGTTCGTGTCAGGTGGCCGTGGCACAAGAATCCAAGTTTCATTTTTAATAAGCGCATTATATTCATCAAGCATTGCATTTTGCCAATTTGGGTCAGTGAAAGCTGCATTATAGGTTTTCGGTATTGGGGAAATGGTAGAGACGTGACAATTATATTTGGGATTAGGCTGACGAATACCAAGGCAAAGCCGAGTGACCATGGGATGAGTGGAAACGGAATTGGGTGGTGGGGTCGCGACCTCCTGGGCTACCTATTGTGTTTGTTGTGTAGGTTGAGCTGTTTGTGTGGATTGGTCCGATTGGTCTTGGTGGTCTTGTTGGGTCGACTGTGATGTTTGGGTTGATTGGGTTTGGTGGGCCGATTGGTTTTCTTGGTTGTGTTGCGGCGGAGTTTGTAGGTGGTCCGTAGACAGGCTAGGGGGTGTATGGGTCATGGCAGGCTCAGTGGTGTTGGGTATGGGTAAGATAATTGGGTCCTCGTCGAGGAATGTGTAGGAGGGGGCATCGTTGGGTGTAACCGAACCATATGGAAAAATGGTTTCATCAAAGGTGACGTGACGGGAAATGATTATTTTATTAGTGGCGAGGTCAAGGCAACGATATCCTCGATGGTTAGACGGATATCCAAGGAAGATACACGGGGTGGAACGGGGTGCAAGTTTGTGGGAGGTGTCCACATGAGGGTAACAAAGACATCCAAAAACACGCAAAAACGTGTAGTCGGGTTTGGTATTATATAGGCGTGTATGAGGAGTTTCATTTTGAATTGCGGTTGAGGGAAGGATGTTAAGTAGGTGAGTTGCCATATAAAGTGCCTCGACCCAAAAATGAGGTGGTAAGTGGGCTTGAAATAAAAGGGTACGAATTTGATTGTTGATGGTGCGAATCATTCTCTCAGACTTCCCATTTTGTTGGGAGGTACGGGGGCAAGAGAATCGAATATGGATGCCATTTTTATCAAAAAGACGTTGAAGGTTATGGTTATCGAATTCACCACCATGGTCACATTGGAAAGCCTTGATATCGGTTTTAAATTGATATTTAACAAAAGAACGAAATTGAGCAAATTTACTAAATGTGTCAGATTTATGTCGCAATGGATAAACCCATACATAATGGGAAAAATGGTCTAAAAACAAAACATAATATTTTATTCCACTAATACTCGGAAGTGGGGAAGTCCACAAGTCCGAGTGAACAATATCAAAAGAAGAGTTAACAATAGAATCCGAACTGACAAATGGAAGTCGCACGTGTTTACCAAGCTGACAAGCATGGCAAAGCACGGGAGACTTCGTTTTATTACACAAAATACTATTACTAGAGATAAGAGATCGTAACACGTCACTTTCAGGATGACCTAGTCGTTGGTGCCACGTGTGCTGACTCGTGATAAAAGCTTGTGGGGAGGTGGTGGGCTTGGTGACAGGATATAGATCACCAGTACTGTCACATCGGAGTAGAGTTTGACGAGTCGAATAATCCTTCACAGAAAAACCAAATTCGTCAAATTTAATTGTACATTTATTGTCACGAGTAAATTTACGAACGGAAATTAGGTTTTTGACAATATGGGGAGTGACAAGGACATGGTTAAGATGTAATGGTTTATAAGGCGTTGGCAAAATGCTATGGCCCGTGTTGGTGACGGGTATAGAAGCACCGTCACCAACAAAGACAGATGGATAAATACGTTCATTAAAAACAGAACTTAAATTATTTGCATTAGAGTTGAGATGTAAAGACGCACCTGTATCCATATTCCACCCGGCGTCTCCAAAATCCTGTAGTGTCAAAGTGCTAAATGCTTGGGGTAGTGCGGTGTCTTGAGAATCAACATGAGCCTGAATCTGTTGAGGAACGAAAGAGTTGGGCCCACGGTTACCAGCAGGTCCATGTGTGTTATGTTGGGCCGAAGATCCATGATGAAGCGAAAAGTGTACCGCTTTTAGGGGGTCATTTAAGCCCTAAATCGTATTTATTTGATCAAATATTGCCCTAAATCGTTCCTTTTGTCATTTTAGGTACTTTGGAGAAGAAATCTGGAAAAGGAAGCATTTTGGACGTTTTTGGAGCATAAAAGTGAAGAAAACGACAAAGTCTCCAAAGCTGCTGGAAAAGTACACGTGACAGCGTCAAGGATTGCTCCTGACGGCGTCACGGCTTGGCAAAAGAGGTGGATATGACAAATACACGTGACGCGCCAGAAAGTTTTACAATGGAAATCTGACGGCGTCACCCTTTAAGGTGATCAAGGCCGTCACGGTTTAAGTTAAAGAGAGACGGCGTCAAGCACAATTGTGACGGCGTCAACCCTTGACGCGCCAGAGTGGATTTTGGAGGATTAAAGAGGGACGGCGTCAGGAAGACCATCCGGGAACCCTAGCCGCGGCGAGGTGACGGCGTCACCTCCTACAACGTGACGCCGTCAGCACCTAAATTCTATATATAGTTTTGCAATTTTTAGTCATTAGTGTGCAACTTTGTGAGGAGAAACGCTAGACGATTTTTCTGCCATTTTTAAGGGTTTTATACCCTTGGATCTCCCATGTTTAATTGAAGATAAGTAATCAATTAATCATTCAATATGTCTATGTGTTGTTTGATTATATCTTGTTCTTGTCTTTTATTTAACATGCTAGGCTAGATTTATCTTGTGTTTGCTTAGATCTAATGAAACCTAACTATTGATTATTGGTTGTTGGTGTGTTATTAGTTGTATTGGATGATTGTTTATCGATGTTAGGCTTAAGAAAACTGGCTAACCTCCTATACGGTAACTTGCTTGAACGTCTTAAGAAACATGAACCAATGCGTACTAAGGTTTTTATGGTTGTATTTAATGCATGAGCGAATTCTAGTGATCCCATGTTAGGAGCTTCTTAGCCGGCTCGACATAGGAGTGAAGTAGGAGCTTGTAGAGTTGGGGAAGTACGTACGCCACCCCATGATTGGTATTAAGGAATACACCCGTCATCCACGCAATTAATACACACTAATCAACCGGTAAAAGATAGTTAGGGAGTAAGGAAATCTAAGTAAACACATTTCTCTCCATATAAGTTCCACAACCTTTTATTTTCAATTATTTTATTTTATTTGTAATTGTAGTTATTTGGGTTAGTTGACTAGCAACTAATTCCGCCCACTCCTTCAAACCCGTGATTTTACTTGCTTTCATAAAAAAAATATAAAAATACAAAAAGAATCTTCCCTCACCCTTAGACCTATTAGAGTAGTTTTTCAATCCTAACGACACTATTCCCCTAGAGAACGATCAATCCCCCGGTACTTGCCACTTCACTATACTACATCGGTCAGGTACACTGCCTGGTGGGGATTGCAAGCTTCTTGAGATCCCTCGAGAGGTAAAACCTGTTGTAAGGTCGCAAAACCACGCATCAATCTACGCTGGTGAGATGGGCTGGTTTGATGCGCCAGATTGGACTGTGACAACAGCCTTTGGTGGGCCTGTAGCAACTGAGTGTATGCTTCAAGTAGTGAACCATGACCCATTTGAGATGGATTTAACCTTTGTATATTATTCCCTCCACGTGAACCATTTATAGACCAATTATTATTATTATTATAACTTCCATTATAATTAGTACTATTAGAAGTACCATGATAATTAGCACGAGGAGCAGAAGCATGCACAAACCGACATTGGTCTCCATAAGAACAAAACCCACGTGAAAAGTTACGGCAAGCTGAAGTAGATTTGGAGGGAGTGGACCGTGAGGTATTACCTTGAGACCGAGTCGAGCCAGATTGTGCCACAAGAGCAGTAGGTGATGAGGTGGATATGCGAGAGGACGAGGAAGAGGAGTTCTTCCGATTCATACGTGTCTCGGCAAGGGATACCATGGACCGTACATCTTCGAGGTTCGGGAAAGGCTCCTTATTAAGAATGACGTGTGCCACTTGATCATACTTGTCGCTTAGTCCATTGATGGCATACGTAACCAAGTCATCCTCGGTTATGTTCGACCCGAGGTTATCAAGACGCGATGCGAGGGAGTCTATCTTGCGAAAATATGCGTCCACGGTTAAGTCCCCAATATCCAAACTTCGTAGCTCACCAACAAGTTCGACGGTTTTTGAACGTTTATTGTCCTTAAACACCTTTTCCAGAGTATCCCATATGTCTTTGGCTGTGGTTGGTTTTGTCTTGAGAACACGTTCGAGTAAGGATTCGGAAATTGTAGATAAAATCCAAGATTGGATTATGGATTCCACAGTGAGCCATTCATTCGTGGGGGGTGGTGGTGGTGCCGTGGGAGTACTGCCAGATGCGGGGGGTTGCACAAACTCGAGTGCTTTGCATCCTCGTAATTGGATCAAGAAGAGTGCACTCCAATTCGAGTAGTTTAATTTGTCAGCATCTAGTGTGACGAGCATAAGATTTTTGAAGTTAGTAGTTGTGAGTAACTTGGCATATTTGGATGGTGGTGGTGTTGAATCGTTAACCATGGTGATGTTATTTGGGTGATTAGGTTTTGTGTTTTGGTTAGGTAAAAGAAACAGATATTGTGAATCAACGAAACAACAATGGAATTTTGGTGATGAAAAATTGACGGCAGGCTATTTTGTTTGATTAGGGTTTTTGGGATAATTCTTGGTAAGCTGCTGATACCATGTAGAATTATATTATTCCCTTGAAATCTCCCTGGTTTAATGAGATCCATCACAGAATAAATACACAATACCTAATACAAATGGGCTAGACCCAATACCAAATAAATTCATGGGTCTAATATACGTAATATAAAATATGTCTAACAGTAAATGAGCTGGGTATTTATACTACCCAGCCTTGTGTCCCAGAAACAATCCCGTAAATCCTGGGGCGGCGGCGGCGGTGTTCGCTGCTGCCATCTGTCATAAAGGTGATGTCACTTGTCCTATTGCTTACAGTTGCTTTGGCCGGATGAATTAGGTGCCTTCCGGTCCTTTCCGGACGACTTAACTCCACCCGGACGGACGGACGAGTTAGTCCGTCCGGACACATACGCCAACAAGTCCCCCCCCCCCAGTATCATAGTATGGGTTTCATTGATACTGTGATACTCAAAATTTTGAAATCCCGTTTTACCAATTCCGATGGGTCTCATCTGTCGGGACCTGACGAGTGTGATGCATAAATCACCAAAAATCATTGCCACTTTCTTTTAAGGATAGCCGTTACACTAGCTGGGCGAGTTGGGTGCTCGTTGGTTTTCATCTGAAGGGCTCCATGTCCCCCCCCCCCCAGTATTATAGCATCGGTCTCATCGATGGTATGATACTTTATGCAAATTGCAGAATTCCGTTTTAGCTTCTCCGGAGGGCCTGATTCATTGGGTGCGAGTATGTTGGGTGTCACGCATAAGATGCCAAAAGTCATGATGGTTTCGTTTTTTCGCTTCCTCCTTTTTTTTATTATTGTAGTCGTGGGATGTTGACACGTGCGCGCGTGCCTATTACGTGGATGAAATACTGCTACGTCAGCATTTGATTGGGTGCAACGTTTCATGCCCTTCCTTTTTACCTATAAATAGCGCCATTTGCTTTATTTTTTACGACTGCAATCTTTTACTTTTATTCGAGACGCGTTCCGGCCCTATTTTCCGAGCGAAATTTGTGTTTGTCATCCGAGCAGTTTCTACATAATCCATTCAACTTAAAAGGTACGTTCCGAACCATCCATACTCTTTATTTTACTTTGTATTCTCTTGGCTGTCCGGCTATATCCCATTTTCCCTCGGCTAGGCCATGTCGGATTCGCCCGCTTCGATCTATGATGAGGATGTTCAAGAAGTTGGGGGGTTTCTACCCAAGTTTGATATTCAGAAATATACTTCTCGGATGGACGAGGTGGCAGTGTATATGGTAACCATGGACTTCGGTATACCCACAGACCTACACCCAAGGTTACCTCCGAAGGGAATGACTATGAACGAGTTACCGGACGATGCTATTGGTTTGTATTCGGCGTATTTTTATGAGGGTGGCCTTAGTGTGCCCTTTTCTACCTTTTTGTTGGGTGTTATCAGATACTACAAAGTTCATCTCTCTCAGCTGGTTCCATTGGGTTTGCACCGTGTGACCCTTTTCGAGGTGTATTGCCGTAGCTTGCACGTCAATCCTACTACTCCTTTGTTTCGGGCTTTCTACAAGCTAAGTAAGCAAGGTCATTGGTTTTCTTTTGAAAAGAGAGGTGCTCGTGAAAGAAGGGTCTGTTTCCGGGAGATTCTTACCGGTTTGAAGGGTTGGAAATATGAATTTTTTCTGATAGATAGGCGGGCTATTCCTTTTGCTATGCCTTGGAGGCATCATGATTCGGACATATCAGATCCTTTTCCGGAAGGGGAGTTTAATGTTGAAGATTCCGATCGGTTGTCCGAGACTGTGATCGATCTTATCCGAATTCCTCGGGGCTTTCTTTACGCCGTTGGGCTTACCTCTCATTGGGACCATCCCGGCTTCCGGGCGGCCCTCAGGGATGCTGAGGGGAAGGGTATAGCTTTACAGCCTTTACCTTTGTTCTTGCCTCCGTCTTTCTTTTCTTTCGGTGCTGATGCATTTATGCCTGCTTATTTCTAACTACCTTGTGTTCTTACTTTCCGCAGCTATAACGATGTCTGAATACTTGAAGAAGCCGAAAATCTGAAAGGGTGCGTCGGTGGTTAAAGGGGATCCATTCCGTGAGGGTCAGTCCCACGAGCTGCATGTGACCACTCCGGCCACTTCCAATACTGAAATTCCGGAGAAAACAGCCGAACAGAGGTTGGTTGAGGTTGCCAATGAAGCAGTTCTAGAGGCCAAGCGAAAGAAACAGGAGCAAGCCGCTGTCCGGCAAGCATTCCAACCTCAACAGGGGGAAACGGGGAGCAAGACCAGATTTCGCGTTGAGCGTGGATAAGGGAGAAGTGGTGTGGTTCGTCCGGTCAAGCGAACTAGGACGAATGAAGATGTTGATGTAGTGAACCTAGATTCTTCGGAGCAGCCTTTTCCCGCTCCCAGGCCCATCCGGTCACTGCGTCGGGAGGAGACGAAGAAGCAACCGAAGGGCGATGAGGATATTGGCGTGAGCTTCACGTCTGAGGCTACTGGCACCGGTAAGCCACTCCTACACTTGTATATTTTCCCTTTCCTTTCTTCTCCTTTTTTTTGTGATGGTAACTTGATGAAGCAAAAAGTGTACCGCTTTTAAGGGGTCATTTAAGCCCTAAATCGTATTTATTTGATCAAATATCGTCCTAAATCGTTCCTTTTGTCATTTTAGGTACTTTTGAGGAGAAATCTGGAAAAGGAGGCATTTTGGACGTTTTTGGAGCATAAAAGCGAAGAAAACGGCAAAGTCTCAAAAATCGGCTGAAAGTTACCTTTGACGGCGTCATATTTAACCCTGGACGGCGTCATGGCTTGGCAAAAGTGGTGGATGTGAAATTTACTCATGATAAGCCAGAGAAATTGCATGGAAATTCTGACGGCGTCACGCTTTAATCTGATCAAGGTCGTCACGTTATAATTTAAAGAGGGACGGCGTCACGTTCATAGTCTGAGGGCGTCAAGCCTTGATAAGCCAGAACGGATTTTGGAGAGCTAAAGAGGGACGGCGTCAAGAAGGTCATCCGAGAACCCTAAAAGCGGCGAGGTGACGGCGTCACACTCCATAACGTGACGCCGTCAGATCCAAAAATCTATATATAGTTTTGCAATTCTTTGTCATTAGTGTGGAACTTATTGTGGAACTTATTGGGGAACTTTGTGTGTGAAAACCCTAGGACGAATTTGGCAGCTCTTTCAAGGCTTTTTGCCTTGAGATCTTCCATGTTACATTGAAGATAAGTTATCAATTAATCATTCAATATGTCTATGTGTTGTTTGATTCTATCCTATTCTTGTCTTTTGTTTAACATGTTAGGCTAGATTTATCTTGTGTTTGCTTAGATCTAATGAAACCTAGCTATTGATTATTGGTTATTAGTGTGTTGTTAGTTGTATTGGATGATTGTTTATCTATGTTAGGCTTAAGAAAACTGGCTAACTTCCTATTCGGTAACTTGCTTGAACGTCTTAAGAAACATGAACCAATGCGTACTAAAGGTTTTTATGGTTGTATTTAATGCACAAGCGAATTCTAGTGATCCCATGTTAGGAGCTTCTTAGCCGGCTCGACATAGGAGTGAAGTAGGAGCTTGTAGAGTTGGGGAAGTACGTACGCCACCCCACGAATGGTATTAAGGAATACACCCGTCATCCACGCAACTAATACACACTAATCAACCGGTAAAAGATAGTTAGGGAGTAAGGAAATCTAAGTAAACACATTTCCCTCCACATAAGTTTTCACCAACATTTTCATTTTCTGTTATTTTATTTTATTTGCATTCGTAGTAATTTGGGTTAGTTGACTAGCAACTAATTCCGCCCACTCTTTCAAACCCGAGATTTTACTTGCTTTCCAAAAAAATATAAAAACATAAAAAGAATCTTCTCTCACCCTTAGACCTATTAGAGTAATTTTTCATACCTAACGAACACTATTCCCTGTGGAGAACGATCAATCCCCCGTACTTACCACTACACTATACTACATCGGTCAGGTACACTGCCTGGTGGGGTTGTAAGCCTCTTGAGATCCCTCGAGAGGTAAAACCTGTTGTAAGGTCGCAAAACCACGCATCAAGTTTTTGGCGCCGCTGCCGGGGAATAGTTATTGTTTAGGTTGAATTTTTATTTTATAGGTCTACTCACTAGATTCCTTTCTAGTGAGATTTTTATTTTATTTTTCTAGGTTTTCTTTAGTCTATCTTATTTCTTTGTACTTTTGTTTGTGATACCTTCCACTTACCTCATGAGTAACATTGGTCATTTGATCCCTGTTATTCGTATTTTCCGCCGTGCAAACTTTCAACTACCCGTTCCCGCCCCCATCGTAGAAAACAACAACCTTTCACCCGACCACCACTTTGGTAACAATTCTGAGATGGAGGAGTCTGACCATGAGAATGACTATGTTAGTCCGTTTTACTACTCAGACTCCGATGAGGATGCCGGTAATGGAGAAGTAGTTAACGAGGAATGGGGAAAAGAGGAAATTGATCCCTTTAAGTATGTTGACCCTAGGACTAAGATCGAAAAGGATAGCCTCTTTAACATGCAATTTCCGTGTAAGATTGGTTATCATGATTTTTATGCTTATCTTAACTCATCTTTGCCTATGAACATTATCTCTCGCGCTAATTATAATAAAATCATGGTAGATGAGCTAGAATATCAAGGAGATAACATTGTTGCTAGGACTAAGCCACTACACGTATTCGTTGGAAGTTTTGTGTATTTGGTGGATTTTATGGTTATGGAGAACTTAGGAGAATTCATTGATAACAAATTAACCCAAGTCATTTTTGGAGAACCCTTCAAAAGGTTGACCCACCTTGACGAAAAAACTTGTGGACGGGTTAATTACATTCTCGGATGGGGATGAAGATTTTACTTACCAAATGCCCCGAGCACATCCTAGGTTTAAAAACTACTCCATTGAATCTTGCAATAGACTTGTGCCTCTTGATTTGTTAAGTGAGAATGATAAGAGGAAGGGGCTCAAATATCCACATGAGAAAAATAAGAGATACTATCATGGATGTTTGGAGCTGAATGATGAATACAAGAAAGATGAGGCAACAATTAGATGGCTCACACTCGGATACGTGAGCATAAGCGACACTAGATGAGCCTTACTTTGAGTCTAGCTACAAGACTCGTTAATAAAGAAAAGCGCTTCTTGGGAGGCAACCCAAGCTTTATTTGCTTTGTGTATTTATTTATTTGTTTGTTTGATTTTATTTGCTTCCGTATGTGTGTTTAAGTTTTATTATTATTGATTCATGTTCAAAAGTAATTTGTGAAAATGCTTTATTTTGTTTTTAACTTCGTCTTAACTACATATAAAGGTATTTTGCAAAAGTTAAGTGTAAGGGAAATCTAAATCGGTTTATTAGAACACAAATGAACATGAATCATAATAATAATAAATGAACATACATATTAGTATTTGTTTGAGTCAAATGCTTGTATCGAGTCATAATGATGTTTTGCAGGATTTCCAGGAAGTAAGGTGTAGGTTTTTCCAAAAATTTTCCAGAAACGTAACATGAGAATTCTGTCAGATCATTTCTGACGGCGTCAGGCTCTACAACCTGACGGCGTCAGGTTTAATTTTCTGAAAATTTTTGAAAGTTTTGTTTTCATAAAAAGTTTTTATTAAATCTCTAACTTATAATCTCCAGGAATCTGCAAAATTATCATTCCACAAGCATTATATCCTTATATATAGATTTTATCCCGCCGATGTTATGCAGGTTCTCGTGTTTGTTTTCTCAGGTTTAACAGGTTATTTTGGACAAGGAAATGTTTTGAATCAAGCTTATGGCGATGCATTAGTCATGAAGCTTTTACATTCTCTTTGGAGGAAGATTTAACCATGTTACTTCATTATCCACCGAGCGAATCAGGGGAGTATTTGATTTCATTCTTTTACTTTATGCTTTTACATTTGTTATTTGAACATTGGGGACAATGTTCATCTTAAGTGTAAGGGGGGGGGGTAAAAATACGATTTTTAGAGAATACAATTGCGCTTGATTTTTGTTTGTTTAATAGTGGATGTGTAATAAAACTGAGATAAATACCTATTAGGGTAATTTTAGTGCCAAATTTAAATTTTTTTACAACATATAGGAATGAAACTTTGATCTTAATGAGCGTCTCACGGATAGGAGTTATATGACTAGCACAAAAACCGTACCACTAAAAAATTTTCCACCCCAAATATGTGAGGTTCGCCCCTAGAATTGGTAGGAAAAGCATTTATGCTATGATGTGTGTACCGGTAGCACTTAGATTCTAGAACTTGCGTTAGGACCATTCCGAAGCCACAAGTGAGACTACATTCGTGTAGTTAGATTTACTACATGATAAGAGGCATTAAGATTAACCCATTGTTTTACACCTGTGTTTTTGTTATAATTACATTGGCTACATTGGTCAAGTAATTCTCCCACACCCTTTGTGTTGTACTCATTTTTAGTACACGATACCCCTAGTACACCCCTCAGAGCCTATCTTTTCGTTTCTAACTTTAAGCATTTTACTTAAAGGAAGAATTTGTTTACACCCCACTTAAATGTACACCCAAATCGCCTTAGCCTACCTTGTATGCACTCATTTTTAGTGCATTATTGTGACAACATTTGTTTAAACCCAAGTTAATTATCTAGTTGATTACATGGTTGCTAAGTCGAGTCATATCCTTGTACATATTGTTTTGGGACGATTGGGACTCATGGGTAAAGTACTAGTGTAATGGAGTAATGGGGAAGAACATCATTTATTACCCCCATATGTGCTAAATATTTTAAAAGTACTCCAAGTTTTTCAATTATCTTAATTCGAGTCATTAGAATAGTTATTTGTAAAGTTATGTAAAAGTTCAAGTGTAAGGGGAATGCAATGCCCGTATGATGTATTATTTTGGATGGTAGGGCAAAAGTGTATGCAAAAAAAAAAAAAAAAAAAAAAAAAAAAAAAAAAAAAAAAAAAAATCGAAAAAATCAAGAAAAATACAAAAAAAAAAATGAGAAAAAGAAAAATAGAAGTAGAAAAAACATACGGACTACCATCCCGTTTCATTTTATGTTTGTTTTATGTTTTTGTTATTTTCTTTCATTAGCTTAAATCGAGTCGAGTCTTGGCTTAGCAACATTGTATAGTACATGTAATTGATCAAGATCTTTAACTCGCCACCAGTAAAATATCCTTTATCCAACAAAACCGTGTTTTCCTTTTCCCTACACCTAACATTATAACCCATTTAAAAGCCCTCTTTGATAGTTTATCTTAGGTGCTTACGCCTAGTGGAGGAGGTTTTTGATCCTTTCCCAAGCCTATGGTAATCTATTTGCTATGACAGGTAGTGAGAGATATTATCCGTTTTCATTTATGAGATTTATTTTGATGACACTTGAGAGATGTGAGTATCTAAACACTACTTGTGAGGTGCTAGTATGTAATCTCCGTGCTTATTATGATTAAAGTGGAACGAATATTTGTTGTAATTACTTTTATGTTAGCATTAAATGACCCCTAACTTGTATTTTGATTAGAATAAAAGCACATTTGCTTGAGGACAAGCAAATCTCAAGTGTAAGGGTATTTGATGAAGCAAAAAGTGTACCGCTTTTAAGGGGTCATTTAAGCCCTAAATCGTATTTATTTGATCAAATATCGCCCTAAATCGTTCCTTTTGTCATTTTAGGTACTTTTGAGGAGAAATCTGGAAAAGGAGGCATTTTGGACGTTTTTGGAGCATAAAAGTGAAGAAAACGGCAAAGTCTCAAAAATCGGCTGAAAGTTACCTTTGACGGCGTCATATTTAACCCTGGACGGCGTCATGGCTTGGCAAAAGTGGTGGATGTGAAATTTACTCATGATAAGCCAGAGAAATTGCATGGAAATTCTGACGGCGTCACGCTTTAATCTGATCAAGTTCGTCACGTTATAATTTAAAGAGGGACGGCGTCACGTTCATAGTCTGAGGGCGTCAAGCCTTGATAAGCCAGAACGGATTTTGGAGAGCTAAAGAGGGACGGCGTCAAGAAGGTCATCCGAGAACCCTAAAAGTGGCGAGGTGACGGCGTCACACTCCATAACGTGACGCCGTCAGATCCAAAAATCTATATATAGTTTTGCAATTCTTTGTCATTAGTGTGGAACTTATTGTGGAACTTATTGGGGAACTTTGTGTGTGAAAACCCTAGGACGAATTTGGCAGCTCTTTCAAGGCTTTTTGCCTTGAGATCTTCCATGTTACATTGAAGATAAGTTATCAATTAATCATTCAATATGTCTATGTGTTGTTTGATTCTATCCTATTCTTGTCTTTTGTTTAACATGTTAGGCTAGATTTATCTTGTGTTTGCTTAGATCTAATGAAACCTAGCTATTGATTATTGGTTATTAGTGTGTTGTTAGTTGTATTGGATGATTGTTTATCTATGTTAGGCTTAAGAAAACTGGCTAACTTCCTATTCGGTAACTTGCTTGAACGTCTTAAGAAACATGAACCAATGCGTACTAAAGGTTTTTATGGTTGTATTTAATGCACAAGCGAATTCTAGTGATCCCATGTTAGGAGCTTCTTAGCCGGCTCGACATAGGAGTGAAGTAGGAGCTTGTAGAGTTGGGGAAGTACGTACGCCACCCCACGAATGGTATTAAGGAATACACCCGTCATCCACGCAACTAATACACACTAATCAACCGGTAAAAGATAGTTAGGGAGTAAGGAAATCTAAGTAAACACATTTCCCTCCACATAAGTTTTCACCAACATTTTCATTTTCTGTTATTTTATTTTATTTGCATTCGTAGTAATTTGGGTTAGTTGACTAGCAACTAATTCCGCCCACTCTTTCAAACCCGAGATTTTACTTGCTTTCCAAAAAAATATAAAAACATAAAAAGAATCTTCTCTCACCCTTAGACCTATTAGAGTAATTTTTCATACCTAACGAACACTATTCCCTGTGGAGAACGATCAATCCCCCGTACTTACCACTACACTATACTACATCGGTCAGGTACACTGCCTGGTGGGGTTGTAAGCCTCTTGAGATCCCTCGAGAGGTAAAACCTGTTGTAAGGTTGCAAAACCACGCATCATAACTGTCGTGTTGCTCATTCGTTTTTAGGAGATTCCTCCGGCGCTGCTTCTGGCTGTGGGAAGGAAAAGGTTGGTGAGGATGATCCTGAAGCTCTGTTTGTACCGGCTTGGAAGGTAAGGAAGGACAACCGTGTGACTAGTTGGAAAGTTTGTCGAGATTTGATGTTGAATTTGCCTACTCCCCGGGAGGAGTCATATCTTGAGAGCTTGGGTGATGCGGAGGCTGCTCAGAGGGCGTGGAAGTTGCTGGGCATGGGAGCCACAACTCAGTTGGATCTCTTGTTCCGGTTTGAGACCCTTCTCCATGAGCACAACGAGCTGTATCGGGCCTATAAGCAATGTGGGGGTGTTGGGCAGGGGGAAGAAGAGCTTAAACAGTTGAGGACTGAGCATTCTAACTGTATGATAAAGGAGTCGGAGTTGATGGGTCACGTCTCGGAGTTAGAGAAGTTGGTGGATGAGGAAAGAAAGGCCGCGGGGGAGCAGATCAGTGCTCTGAAAGCTGAGTTGGGTAAGGTCAGGGCTAAGCTAAGTGAGGAACAAAGAGAGAACTCGGGGCTTCGTCTGGAGACGAAGGATCTGGCCGCCCGAGTGGGCCGAACGGAGATGGAACGGTTTAGGGTGGTCAAGGATGTCATCCCGGAGGTGGTCCGCCGGCTTTTGAATAGCCATGAATATAAAGAGCATCTGGCGGCCCCCTTTAGCCTATCTTCCCAATCTGGATTTTTAGAGGGTGCTTCAGTGGGTCGCAAACCGGAGGAGTTGGCTAAGGTCTTGGCCGAAGTGGATGATCTGGACATGGAGGCTGATGCGAAGTTCACGCCTCTGTACGAGGGACTCTTCTTCGCGAAGTATCCTTACATCAAGAAGGTCAGCGATTCTTACCTTAAGTCTCTTGATGAAATAATGAAGATTTATCATGATCCCGCTCCATCTACACCTACCGAAACTCTGGTTGTTGAAGCTACTACCGGACCGACTTCCGAAGGACCAGAGATCCAAGCTGCCAATGTCCAAGATTATATAGCGGAGGAGGGTGGGTCGACTTCTTAAAGGATTGGATTGTTGTAGAAGTCTGGGTAATTCCATTTTGACCATGGGTGAAAATTACCTCGGATTTCTTTGTGAAGCTTTTTTAATCTTGTTACTTCGAAATTTGTTCTGGAGATGTAAGGCCTTCGGGCCGTTGGACTAGATTTAAAAACAACTGATATGATTTGGATGACTGTTATAACTTGTAATCTGAATAATTTGTGGTTTTATATATATATATATATATATATATATATATATATATTTGCTTGTATGGCTGCTATGCTAGTTATGGAATGTATTGTGTTTCCACTTTGCGCGTGTATCATATTATTCATGCGCCAAAACGATTTGCTCTGCGAGTTTACGAAACCGCCCAGTTTTGCGCCCCACGGCGACTTGCGACTGTATGGTTATCCGGTCCTGCTGTCTCGGTCCTTTTTGGATCCCCCTTTTCGGGCACCAGCCTTTTGGCCTTCATCTTAGCTTGTGCAACGGTACCTCTTTTTTTGATATGGCCGATTTTTTATTTTATTTTTTTTAATTTTATTTATTATTATTATTTTTTTTTGTAACTGTTTCTGCATGGTTATGGACTATTCCGTTGGCTTTAGCTTGACGCCGGAAGTCATACATGTTCTTTTCATCATTCCTTTGTTTCCTGTGGAGTCAAAACGTAATTCTTCCGCCATAATCATTACTGTTTGCAGGATCATTATTTATCACCCATATTTGAATCACAAACATACATCAAACACTTGTTTTTTATTACCGTTACTATTTTCACAGCTCCGGAGGTACAAGCTAATGTTTGATTTAAGTTTTGATTGTAACCGTATGATCCGGAGGTACAAGCCCATGCGTTTTCGGGCGATGAGCGCCATTCAGCCTTTTTGGCCTACTTGTGAATTGGGAAACGTACAATAATACTTGTTTTTTATTACCTTCACTATTTACATAGCTCCCCGGAGGTACAAGTTTATACGTTTCGGGCGACATACGCTATTCGGCCTTTTTGGCTTACTTATACATATGGCAACCACTTTTTGGGTATAAACCATCTTCGGGCGACGTGCGCCATTCGACCTTTTTGACTTACTTGTACATATGGCAACCACTTTTTGGGTATAAACCATCTTCGGGCGACGTGCGCCATTCGGCCTTTTTGGCTTAATTATATATATGGCAACCACTTTTTAGGTATAAACCATCTTCGGGCGACGTGCGCCATTCGGCCTTTTTGGCTTACTTATATATATGGCAACCACTTTTTGGGTATAAACCATCTTTGAACATTGACCACTGATCTCTGGAGGTCACGAGCCTACCGGAGGGATCATTTTTAGCTTATGTTCAGAATGTGACAAGTATGGTAAGGACACGGCATGTAGAGAAAATTGCTTCCCCTTGGCGGTGGGACAGTTGCATTAGTCATTCATACAGTTAATATCAGGTCCTTTCGGACATTACACCAGACATATAAATAAACGTTTACAAAAACACTTTCTCAAGCCAATGGCATGCTGCGTTCATAGTGTTTCCTCTCCTTCCTTTGCCCACGATTCATGTGATCCAGCTCGGTAGGTCTCCATGGATCGGTAGGGTCCCTCCCCGTCGGGTCTTTTCTTTGATTTTAACTCCTGCTCTCTGCCCTTCCGACACATGAGATCACCTGCCTTGGATGGTGAAGGTATTTTTGTTCCTTTCGTTAGTCAATAATAAAAACAAATACTGATAGGGACGAAATAACTATATATTCTAATAACATTTTGCTTTAGCAGTTACTTGAACTTTTTACCTCTACCTTGGACGCCTCGGCTCGAGCCTTTCGGTCATGGCCTTGTATCATCTTTTCATGCCTCACCTTCCGGATTGCAGCCCTCTTCCTTCGGTTTAGTCGTGGGCTTCGTGAAGCAATGTCGTAAGACTTTGGTTTATCGGTATACTCGGGTAATTTCCGGGATGTTTCTGCCCTGTCTTAATCTCTCTTGCCTTCCGGGCTAAATTCACAGCTTCTTTCTCCATTATTTGCTCCCCCTCTTGACATTCAGGAATAACTACTGGCCGAGTAATTAACGTTGCTATGCCACCCGTAGTAGGGAACTTAATCATCGAGTGGATGGTTGAGGTGACGGCTCGTAGCTTCTTTAATCCGGAGCGTCCCAATATGATGTTATAGGGAGAGGGAGATCGGACCACAGCGAATACTATCCTAGTTTTGCGGGACAGACCTTGATTTCCAAAACAAACCTCCAGTTCTATCTTCCCCAGTGGCTTAACGGACTCTCCCGTAAATCCTATCAAAGGCGTGTCGGTTTCTTCCAGCCGAGTCTGGACGGAGGGGCACAGTCGTTCAAAGCAATGCTCGTATATGACCTCCATTGAAGCAACGGGATCTACATAAACTTCTCGTACCGCATGACCTTCCACCTTTACCTCAACTATCAAGGGTTCATCCGACACATCCTCCGGGAGGATAGGCGGGAAACTGATCGGGGCGTTTATCCATTCTTCTTCTGCATCTGCCATCTTTCCTTTTCTCGCGGCCACTGGACTTCGAATCATGTTAATGATCTTCCCCTTGTTTGTATGGTTGTTTCCTCTCTGAGGTGCCCTCCCCTTCTGCCGGATGTTTTTCAACAGATGATCCAGCTTTCCTGTATCCAACGTTGTTTTTATGTGCTCCTTAAGTTGATAGCAATCATCGGTGAGATACCCCTTCTCACCATGGTAGTCGCAATACCTATCCATGTTTTATGGGTGGGGCTTTCCTTTCATAGGAGGGGGCTGCGGTAGTTTTAGTTGATGTTCAGTGGCGAGGATTTCTTTGGGAGTCTTCGTCAGGGAGTTCAGGTATATGGGTCTTGTGTCATACCGACGGATGTCATTACGACGGGTGTCGGTTCTACCGGCGTTATCGTTCCTTGCGGAAACATAAGGAGCGTAGTAGTCATTCCTGCGGGGTTTGAACTCAATCCTTGGATTGTTCCTGCGGCGATCTCCTCCGAAAGGGACTTTCGGGGTATACTGGTCGTTCCTGCTGTTATGTGGGCCCTGGGTGTATTCCCTGAGGACATCCGCTTTCTCTCCCTTCGGCAGTTCAGTGTTCCGGAATGCTTCCTCCGACCGAACGAAATCATCGAATCTCTCCAACATCTCATCGAATGTTTTGGGAATTTTATCCGAGAACTTTTTCGCCAATTCCGGGCAGTGGTGGCCGTTCATGAACGAAGAGATCTGCATTATTTCTGGGGCGTCCGGAAAGTAGTTTGCTTCACTTATCCACCGCTCTTTAAAGTCTGGGAGGCCCTCATTGGCCTTTCTATGGATCTTATTTATTTCCGTCAGATCTTTGACACATGCCCTCAGCATACTGAACCCATTTAAGAACTTCTTCTGGAGCTCGTCCCAACTATCTATGCTCCCTGTCGGCAATTTGTCGAACCATCCTCTGGCCTTCCCGTCCAAAGTTTACTGAAACATTCGACACCATACGGGCATTGGCCATTCTTCATGATTACCTGCTCCAGTGAACCGATTGATATGGTCGTCCGGATCAGTAGTTCCGTTATACAACTTAAGGTTCGTCGGTATTTTGTGCTTAGGAGATGAGAACTCTATGATCCTTCTCGTAAATGGGCACTTTATTATTTCCTTAAATGGTCTGCTCAAGTCATCCACCGCCTTTTTTCCCTTGTCGTATTTGGGCCTTTCGTTATACTCATCTTATGCGTCTGTTGAATCATCTTCGAAGCTTAACATGGTAGGGCTTATCAGTTCGCGGTCGCTTCGCTGCTTGAACAACTCTTTGAGGGTCGATATGTGACCTTCTATAATGGCTCGGGTATCCGGGGGGTCTTGACCTCTTCCACCGGACCCTTCAGCTCCTCCGGGATTTTGGATAAGGGTGATTGGGGTAGGACCAGCCATTCTGCGCTTCGGGTAGATCGAATAGTAGGTCCCACGGATGGCGCCAATTTGTTGAAGTAATTTTCTGCAAACACTTCAGAAAAACAAATGAGTCCTTCCGGTCGAACTCGATGAAGGTTCTTTCGAAAGATAGATGGATCAATCCCTTCGGCTTCCGAGGGCCCTCCGGTTAGCTGCACACAAAAGCACGCGTTAGGCTCGCCCCGGGTGTGATCTCAGGACCAAGCTCCGGCGTGAAAGTAAGTATTGGGAAATCCGAAAGACTCAAACAGTCATTGAGAGTAAATGCGGGTAGCTAAAAGTTAATTGAGAGTAGTAAATGAGCTGAGTATTTATACTACCCAGCCTTGGTACCTGAAACGGCAGCGCCGGATTTTCTGGGTTTGTGTCCCAGACACAATCCCATAAATCCTAGTGCGGCGGCGGTGGTGTTCGCTGCTGCCATCTGTCATAAAGGTGATGTCACTTGTCTTATTGCTTACAGTTGCTTTGGCCGGATGAATTAGGTGCCTTCCGGTCCTTTCCGGACGACTTAACTCCACCCGGACGGACGAACGAGTTAGTCCGTCCAGACACATACGCCAACAGTTTTATTATTAAAGGTATGTTTGGAAAAAGTTGTTGAAAATGTATATAGAGATAGAGTGATAATTAAAAAGTTTCGATTATTTTTATAAATTATATCAAGTGCATTAGATTTAAAAAATATATAAAAAGTAGTTTCTTTTTAAAGTTCTTTATAAGAACTCTATGTTGAACAAAACTTATATTTTAAATAACTTATATTTTTAAAAAATAAGCATAATCTTAATAATATTTTTCTCTTAGTGCGAAGCTGTGAGTTATAAAAGTTTTTCTTCGCGGGTCTCTCCTAGTGGTTCGGGTCTCGGGGCCTGTCCGTTTGGATGGTTTAATTCGGGAGGTCGAATTTCAAGTGTGGCGCCGTTTAAAAAAAAAAAAAAAAAAAAAAAAATCATCACTTTTTATTCATCAATTAAAATGTTTAATTTTGAAATCAAACTCCCAAATATGGTACAATTTGGTTTAGTAAAAGGATATTTCGGCACTTTTGAATGTTCTCTTATTTTATACATTTCGGCACTTTTGAATGTTCTCTTATTTTATACAATAAAAGATTTAAATTTAATTGATTTGTATTCACGAAGAAAAACTTGTTACTTCCTCCGTCCATAATTTATCGTCTACAATTTTTTTCGGGTTGCCCAAATTAATTGTTCACTTCCAAAAGTGGATAGAAAATTTAGATCATGTTTATCGTAAATTAATTACTTGAGGGTAAAACAGTTATTATACAAAAGTATGAAAAAGAAAGCTGTAATGTTTAAATCGTGTATTTTTTGTCATTGAAAAATTATTCTAAAACGAAGGGAGTATTAATGAACGAATAATCAAGTAATTTTATTGAAACAACAACTATGTGGTATAACGGTTAACCCTTATGGGGTTAAGCGTGCTCGTGTGAGAGCAGTACCGGCTTGGGTGACCTGCCGGGAAGTCTTCACACGAGGGCCACATAGCTCTGTTGTAAAGGCAATGAAGAGGAAGAGCCTGTAAGCCAATGTTGCGCAGGTTCCAATCTGAGCTGCCCCCGGTTTTCATCCGGCCGTTACTCCAGCGAGAAAACTCGTGTGGAGGCGGTACGGTTTCTGGGAGGAAGCCATTAATAGTCCCCACTACGCCAGCGTGGATCCGGTTCAGATAACATAGTCTGGGTACGTGGTGGATGAGGGCCTACCGATGTGACGGGTGTGACTCCAACCCAAAAAATTGAAAGTCACCTCCAAAAAAAAAAAAAAAAAGTAATTTTATTGAAGCTAAACAATATAGTTTCAATACAAGTGTCAAGTATAGCTTTATCAAACTTATACTATAAAATTGTACTACCTCCGTCTCATATTAATTGTCATGTTTTGATTTTTGAAGTACTTCATCCGTCCCATATTAAGTGTCCACTTTCAAAATGCATAAAGTTTTAGGAAATTTCACTAACTACACTCTCCACCAATCAAATATCATTATTACCCAGTAAAGTCTCATCTCATTGGTTTGAATATAATATGGACACTTAATTTGGGACATTCCAATATTCCATTATGGACACTTAATATGGATGGACACTTAATATGGGACGGATGAAGTATTTCTTTTTCAACATTGACCTTAAATATTTTTGTTTGTGTTATATAATATTTAATAAAAATTATAAGAATGAAAATATATTTAAAACTCAACCCATTCATATATTTTGCATTAAGTATTATATTACACAAACAAAAATATTTAAGGTTAAAGTTGAAAAAAAAAAAAACTTAAAAAAGTCAAAATTGACAGTTAAATATGAAACGGAGGGAGTAGTATTTAATGTTGGCTATGTAGATGGGCCACTCACGTATCTTGCCTTTGTTAGAGTTTAATGTTTAACTTTTAATATACGTATGTCCGGTTTCGAACCCGAGACTCGGGATTGCACACGATGCGTGAGAGTTTCAATAGTATGAATAAATTAAATATATTTATGTATTTTATTTATTCATTTCACAAACAAGCACTTAACAACAGTTAGTACTTAACGGTGTTAGAGATAACGACCGTTAAAGGACTAAAAGTGAAAAGAAGGATCTAGAACCACAAGGGTGGGTTGGATCGGCTGGAAACAGCCATTGGGTTGGGTTGGACGATTTTAGGTAGAGTAGGGAACAAGTTTTGAGGTTTAGGGTTAGCCTATAAATACAATTCATTGTGTTTAGGTTTTCCTCTAATCTTGAATCCCCTACAAGCCTAATTTCTCTTCTCTTCCCTCTCCTAAGCTTAGAACCGATCACCTCTTTTTAAATCCACTAGGATTTGTGATCCAAGTAAAGCTTTGAAAGTGTTTGGCTTGTTTGTGGTTCTTGAACCTAGCTTTTCCTACTGAAACGCTATCATCACGTGTGTACAAGAACGAGTGACTAGTTTATTTTAACTAGTGTTTTTCCTTGTGTTTGGATCGACATACCCTATATTTATTTAGGGTTCATACTTGTTCTTGGTGATTGCAAAAGGTACGTGTCTATTTAGTTTTAATTAATTACATGTTCTTGTAGATCTTCCGCTGCGTGCTTTGTGATGTTTTTATATGTTTATAGTTTTTATGATTCATATAATCCAACAGTGGCATCATGAGCCTCGTTTAGAACTATGTAATTAATTACTAAAACCTAAAAATTGGATCTTGATTAGATACATGCATTCTAATGTTCTAGGGTTTTAATTTGAAACCCTAATTTTCTAAATAAGTGGATCGATCCACATTTATTTTTTTAGGGTTTATGTTAGTTTTTATTAAAAACTTGTTAGAAACCCTAGATTATGCATGGAAAATTTTTAGGGATTAATTGTGTATACCGTATGTGATGACACAAATTAATTAGATACGTACAAGGAATTAACATATTAATATGGATTTCATGATTATGTGTTAATATGGTATCCATGACAAAATCTTGCATATTTTGTCATGGTTTGATATATGGTTCGATTATATGTATGTATTTGCTACATGTTTTGTTTAATAAATCTTAAATTGGGGAAGACCTCAATATATTAATTAATAAATTATGTGCAATGTGGTATTAAATTAACTAAAACTTACGCGGCCAAGTTATTTGGTGTCTGTGGTCCATTGGGTACAATGAGCTCGAAAACCAATGGGAGTTTTGTTAGTTAAATACATATTTAATTACACATAGAATTAATAATAGGATTTATTGGAAAAAGGTTTGCATGTGGCTATATGATATTGTTATGATCATATATTTGTTATTATGTGTTTATTTTTTTGTAATTACTTGATCTTTTGTGTTTATATATTATGATGGATTGCAACACAAAAAGAGGGTAATTTTCATAATAAAAAAATAAACAAGACTAATAACTATGAAACCTTTGTAGTAATTTTATTCATTGCCAAGTCTTATGTGCCGATAGTGGTTCGCTTCGCACGGTAATTTGCTCCCAGGCGAGACTAGCAATTAATAAATTATTACATAAATTGTTTTAGCAAGAAAATCATATTTTTTTAGTTGATTGATTGCAACTGTACAAAAATGGTCGAAGCGGCGGACCTATTATTGACAAACTATAAAGTGGGTTTCAGGTTGGTTCACATTAAATTGTGACCTTAAAGGGGCACGGTTTTAACCAGCTTCGGCGGCTGTCGTCCCTCCGCTCGCCTGTGCGTCAATAATAGACTTACCAAGTACACCATGATAAAGTACGAAGCATCTTAAGGCAATGTTGTAATTTGCTCAACGCCTCAATTAAAAAATTTGATGATTTGAGCTACGAATTGGTAAACGGTTTTGTTTTGAAAATATATATATGATACAAAGATGAATGCATGACATCTTTGTACATATTTTTGATTTTACACATAAAAAATTTATTACCCTAAAATTTAAGTGATATGCCGACCAATTAACAAGGAAACACCTAAGATGACATTCTATCATTACTAGCAGCCTCAGCTGATGTGATGATTCAAAGAATGAAGTCAATAGGGGTAAATTGAGCACTTCCATTACTAGCAGCCTCAGCTGATGTAATGAAACGGCGTCAATTTACACGTTTCTAAATTGGTTAACTTAATTGAGCACTTTCATTACTAGCAGCCTCAGCTGATGCAATGAAACGGCGTCAAGGCATAAAGATTTGGGGATGAAACATGCTTACATTTTGCAACTGATGTTGGCAATATAATGTAAGTCCCAAGATTTCTAGGAATTGCAATTTGACATTGGCAATTGGGTGATCCCGTACCTTGTTGAGTACTTTCATTGCTAGCAGCCTCAGCTGATGTAATGAAACGATGTCAATTAGGATCCTAGTTTTCAGTGAAAATTAAATGGTTTTTTAACCAATGGGTGTTTAATTTTCATGAAATGTTTTATTATCGAAAGTACTAACTTTTGAACTTTTTTCTGTAGAAATGGCCCAACCCGGAAACTCGTCAAACTTAACTTCCTGTTTCAAGATGATGCTTGAAAAGGAAAAACTGACTGGGACTAAGAATTTTAACGCTTGGTATCAAAATCTAAGGCTTGTTCTTAGAATTGCCAAACGTTCAGAATGTCTTACTGTGGACCTTCCTGAAGCTCCTCCTGCAAACTCGCCTAATGAAATACTTAGGGAGTTCAATGAAGCCTATGACAAGCACAATGATGCGGCTTGTCTCATGCTATCGGGGATGGATGATCAACTGGTAAAACAGTTTGAGAAATATGGCCCGAAAAACATGATTGATGAACTGACACGTATGTTTCAGAAATCTCCTATGGCTGAATTGTATGATGTACTTGACAACTTGGGCAAGTGCAAGCAGGATGTGACAACACCCGTAAGTGATCATGCACTTAAAGTGAAAGGTTATCTTGACCAACTAGATGCACTTAATTGCGGGTTTGTCGAAGACGTTAAAGTTGGCCTCATCAACAAATCCCTCAATGAGGAATTATATGGTGAATTTGTACGCAACTTTAACATGCATTGCAAGGGGAAGACATTTTCTGAATTGCATGCAATGCTTATTGAGCATGAGAAGGCACTCACAAAGAAAGCTCCTACACCTGCTGTTATGGCAATAAGAGGTGGTAGAGTAGCTAAGCCCGGTAAACCGAAACATGTGAACAAGAAAGGAAAGGGCAACGCTGACAAGGGCAAGCAGATTGTGACCTATCAGCAAAAGTCGAAGAAGCAGAATCCTCCTCCCAAGAAGGATTATCCCAAAAAGGATGCGGCTGCTTGTCACCACTGCCATACTCCTGGACACTGGAAGCGTGACTGTCCATTGTTGCTTGAGGAGTGTCGCAAAAATAAGAATGCCAAGGCTGGGCAGGGCGCCAGCACTTCAGCTATTTTTATGGTTGAATTATTTTCTTTTCCTCGTAAGCAAAATGCCTGGATATATGATACAGGATGTGGTACTCACATTTGTAATACATCGCAGGGGCTTAGAGGAGCGAAGAAGCTGAACTATGGGGAATGCTACTTGTACGTGGGAAATGGAATACGTGCAGCAGTAGAAGCCATAGGGACTTTTGAGCTAGTTTTACCTTCTGGTTTAATATTAGTTTTGAACAATTGTCATTACGCACCTTCCATTGTTAGGGGTGTCGTATCAGTTTCTTTGTTATTGGATTTGGGTTTTAAGCATACGTTTAATGATAATGGAATTTCTGTTTCTCTAATTCTGTTTTTTACTTTAATGCTATTTCATTAAATGGTGTGTTTAAAATTGACATGGAAAACCATGTATCCAATAGAGATAATTCAATGTATAGCATCGGGAATAAGAGAGCCAAGTCTAACTTGGACTCGTCTTATTTATGGCATTGTCGTCTTGCCCACATAGGCAAGAAACGCATGGAAAAGCTGCTAAGTGATGGGCTTTTACCTAATATCAATGATGATTCAGTTGATAAATGCGAATCTTGCATATCTGGGAAGATGACGAAGAAACCTTTCCATAGCAATATGGAGAAGGCTTCGGATCTACTTGGATTGATACACACGGATGTGTGTGGTCCACTTAGACACGTGTCAAAACGTGGTGCTACCTACTTCCTAACCTTTACGGATGACTATAGTCTTTATGGTTGTGTTTATTTACTTAAACACAAACATGAAGTCTTTGAGACATTCAAGGTTTTCAAAAATGAAGTAGAATTACAACTCGGAAAGAAGATTAAGGCCCTTCGATCCGATCGTGGTGGTGAGTATTTGAGCCAAGAGTTCAAAGATTATCTAGCTGAGTGTGGCATTGTCCAACAACTCACTTCTCCTTATACTCCACAACAAAATGGTGTATCTGAAAGGAGAAATCGTACCTTGCTTGACATGGTACGATCTATGTTTAATCTTACAACTCTTCCCTTATCCTTTTGGGACTATGCTCTTGAAAGTGCTGTTCGCATACTAAATATGGTTCCAACTAAGAAGGTTGATAAGACTCCATATGAATTATGGACTGGAAAATATCCCAACTTGTCTTACTTAAAGATCTGGGGTTGTGAGGCGTTTGTTAAATGTGACTCACCTGACAAGCTCCAACAAAGATCTGTTAAGTGCATCTTCGTAGGATACCCTAAGGAAACAAGGGGTTACTACTTTTACTTCCCACCAGAAAATAAAGTCATTGTGGCTAGATATGGTGAATTCCTTGAGGAGAATTTCTTGACTCAAGAATTCAGTGGGAGAGTATATGATCTTGAAAATGATCAAGAAGATGTGTCACCTTCTGAGAACACTAACACACTTCCTGTGGAACCTGAAAGCTTAGGTCCTCCACCTGAAGTAGAAGTGGTACCCGTCCGTAGGTCTTCAAGATCTACAAAGGCTCCTGAACGTCTATGTTTAAACATAGATGATGAGGAAACTATGCTATTGGATCACATTGATGAGCCAACTAGTTATAAGGCTGCCATTAATAGTCCTGAAAAGGATAAATGGCAGGTAGCCATGGATGGGGAAATGCAATCCATGAAAGACAATAAAGTCTGGATTGAAGTAGACCTTCCACCCAATGCTAAGGTAGTTGGGTGTAAATGGCTCTTCAAGAAAAAGACTGACATGGATGGCAACGTACACACCTACAAAGCTCGTTTGGTGGCAAAAGGCTTTACCCAAACATATGGTGTTGACTATGAGGAGACCTTTTCTCCTGTGGCCGACATTAGAGCTATTAGGATTCTTATAGCCATAGCTGCCTACTATGACTATGAGATTTGGCAAATGGATGTCAAAACTGCCTTTCTAAATGGTCGCCTAGATGAAGATATCTATATGGCGCAACCTGAGGGGTTTGTGAATCCACAATTTCCTGAGCGTGTATGCAAACTTCAAAGATCCATTTATGGATTGAAGCAAGCATCCAGGCAATGGAATAAGAAATTTGATGAGGAAATCAAGAAGTTTGGATTTACTCAAAATTTCGATGAGCCATGTGTATACCACAAAGTTAGTGGGAGTAACACTACTTTTCTTGTCCTATATGTCGATGACATATTAATCATGGGAAATGATATACCAAGCCTTAATGAAGTTAAGGATTATCTTGGTAATTGCTTTGCCATGAAGGATTTAGGAGAAGCAGCGTATATTCTTGGAATCAAGATCTATAGAGACAGATCTAAACGGTTAATCGGATTAAGCCAAAGTGCTTACATGGATAAAATATTGAAGAGATTCAATATGCAAAATTCCAAGAAGGGATATTTGCCCATGCAAGTGGAACACGGCTTATGCAGCGAAATGTGTGCTTCTACACCTGAAGAGGTGGCATACATGAAGAAAGTTCCGTATGCTTCGGCAGTAGGATCTATCATGTATGCAGTTAGATGCACAAGGCCTGATGTGGCATTCGCTCAAAATTTGACGAGTCGATATTAGCAAAATCCAGGGAAAGATCACTGGCATGCTGTTAAAAACATTCTTAAGTATTTAAGGAATACCAAAGATATGTTTTTAGTTTTCGGGGGAAATCCAGACGCAGAACTGAATGTTACAGGTTTCTGCGATGCGTCCTTTCAGACTGATAAAGATGATACGAAGTCTCAGACGGGTTACGTTTTTGTCATAAATGGAGGAGCTGTGGACTGGAAGAGTAAGAAGCAGAGTACAACGGCCATGTCTGCTACAGAATCTGAGTACATTGCTGCATCGGAAGCAGCACAAGAAGCTGTTTGGATAAGGAAATTCGTTAAGGATCTTGGAGTGATGCCTTCAATAGAATTACCTATAAATGTGTATTGCGACAACTCTGCTGCAATCACATTCGCCAATGAACCTGGAGTTATGAAAGGCGCCAGACACTTTAAAAGAAAGTATCACTATGTTCGAGAACAAGTCGATGATGGTGAAATAAAAGTACTCAAAGTTCACACAGATGACAATCTGGCTGATCCTTTCACGAAGGCATTACCTAAGGAGACGTTTAATCGTCATGCTCAGGGTATTGGTCTTCGTTTAGCAGATAGTTTCATGTAAATCTGTTGGATTAGTATTTCGATAGGGACGTGTAAACAATTATTATTTTAATGAAATAAAGTGCGGATAACGTTTATTATCATTATTAATATTTGTGTCCTATATTTGCATGTTTAAATCCGTGAATAATTTATTTATTCTAAATAGTCCATCGTCAATTAATAATATGGGAATTTTATTGAACTAAGACAAATGTGAGGATTGGTAGAATGAACTGTAAGGTTAAGACACCAATGTCACATGATATTCAATATTGGATAAATTGAATATAGGACTTATCCCAACTACATGATTATACTTTATGGATCATAGTCATTAAGTATATCATGAATATTTATCCTCTGACTTGAGATGCCAGATAATTGCCGAGGATGTAGCTCATTTTCTGTGAGATAGTCTACCGCTATCCGTAAAAGGTAGTTATAAGGGCTATTTTCAGAAATGATGCAAAGTTCAAGGGTTATGCTCGCAGTCAATAAGGGATTTGTTCCTTCAACTTTGTGTTGAAGTTTAATACTGCTAGGCCACTCGTATGGTTAACAAGATGTTTGCGTGCGCACGCCCAAAGTCTATCTGGAAGACGTTCAGATGTTTTGGTAATCTTGTTCAATTATGTATAAACGAGAAACTACTGTTAATTGTGGAATGACAAGATCCATATCCAAATTAACGCAGTATTAGTAACAAAAGGATAAGTATGATGATTTAATTCATCACGTGGTTTTTCCAGGAAAACCATACTCGGATCGAGCTGGGGGCATTGGGATCTGTTAAGCTAGACTAGCCCATGTCATTACTATATTAATAGTTATCCAAGTGGGAGCTGTTAGAGTTTAATGTTTAACTTTTAATATACGTATGTCCGGTTTCGAACCCGAGACTCGGGATTGCACACGATGCGTGAGAGTTTCAATAGTATGAATAAATTAAATATATTTATGTATTTTATTTATTCATTTCACAAACAAGCACTTAACAACAGTTAGTACTTAACGGTGTTAGAGATAACGACCGTTAAAGGACTAAAAGTGAAAAGAAGGATCTAGAACCACAAGGGTGGGTTGGATCGGCTGGAAACAGCCATTGGGTTGGGTTGGACGATTTTAGGTAGAGTAGGGAACAAGTTTTGAGGTTTAGGGTTAGCCTATAAATACAATTCATTGTGTTTAGGTTTTCCTCTAATCTTGAATCCCCTACAAGCCTAATTTCTCTTCTCTTCCCTCTCCTAAGCTTAGAACCGATCACCTCTTTTTAAATCCACTAGGATTTGTGATCCAAGTAAAGCTTTGAAAGTGTTTGGCTTGTTTGTGGTTCTTGAACCTAGCTTTTCCTACTGAAACGCTATCATCACGTGTGTACAAGAACGAGTGACTAGTTTATTTTAACTAGTGTTTTTCCTTGTGTTTGGATCGACATACCCTATATTTATTTAGGGTTCATACTTGTTCTTGGTGATTGCAAAAGGTACGTGTCTATTTAGTTTTAATTAATTACATGTTCTTGTAGATCTTCCGCTGCGTGCTTTGTGATGTTTTTATATGTTTATAGTTTTTATGATTCATATAATCCAACAGCCTTCAATGAAGCTTTTCATTGTCGATTCTTATAGTGAGATTTTGTAACACCATTCGTCATTATCACTAACCGTCGTGGGACTTGCGATGTTATTAAAGCCAAACCACATGAACGAACGGTGTAATTGATAAGGGACAAATGATTTAACAAAACTTCATTATAAAAATCGATCATGCAAAAATGAAAGTCAAAGAACTTGCGATGTTATTATGGCCACATGGATGAAAGGTGTAATTTACTCTTTGAGGGACCACCACGTGCAAAGCCAAATTTCAGCGTGTGCATGTTTGCATGATGCTCAACCATGCACGTCCTCTATTTGATAATTTTATGTGGTTTAAACTTTAAACAATAAAGTGATTTAGCAACACAAATAAATGTGAACCGGTAATCCAGTTGCATGTGGTGTGATGTGGGACCTCTTTTTAGCAAAGCCAAATTTCAGCGTGTGCATGTTTGCATGATGCTCAACCATGCACGTCCTCTATTTGATAATTTTATGTGGTTTAAACTTTAAACAATAAAGTGATTTAGCAACACAAATAAATGTGAACCGGTAATCCAGTTGCATGTGGTGTGATGTGGGACCTCTTGTTATATTTTATTGTTTTTTATTTAGTTTGTAAGTGTATGTTAGGTATTTAATGGGTATATTTTTATAAATTGGGTATTTTAATAAATAAAAAATGAGTGGGTGTGTGGGGAAGTGAAAAGAGAAAAAAAATCTGAAGTGGCATTGAGGTGTAAGGTGAATATTCACTCTCCTTGGTCTCCGGTATAAGGGATCAATTGCAAAGTGATAAAATTTTACAAATTGTAAAAAGCCAATCATCATTTGACATGTGTCCCCCACTTATTTTATTCAAAAAAATCCGTCCATGGGTAAAATATCATTTTACCCATTTTTTTCATTTTCCACATCAAATTTCAAATGCACATATCTTTTAAACGATAAACTTAAAAAAAAAACAGATTTCACCATAATTTTTAAAATTTAATCTTCTTTAATTTGGTATAAATCTTGTTAAATATTTCGAACATTTTTGTTACATATCAAATTAGTCTTGGTTTTTGTGATATTATTATCATTTTCGACCTTATTTTTTACCTTCAAATTTGCCGAATCATGAAATACTAAAAACACAAAAGTTGTAGACTTTGGTTCACTCTTTACCCATAATTTTGAGTCACTCAAATCCGATATGCTATGAGTGAGATATCACACATTAAAGATGGCGTTTTAGTTATATTTGTTGCACACAAGGTGTTTGATTAAATGTCTAATTTAAATTTTTAGTATTAAAATTGCGTTAAATGCACTAATTTTTGTACTACAAAGCATCATCAATCAATTTATTAATGTAAGATTCAAAAAGTGATGTTTTTTAATTGTTAATTAAAAAAAAAATATTGTGTTTTATTGTGTTTTTTACTATAAATTTGACCAATATTAAATTCGAATTAGAAAAATTGTAAAACATAAAAGTTATAGATTTTAGGTCAATCTTTACTCATGTTTTTTATTCACTCAAATCCGATGTCATATGAGTGAGATATCACACGTTAAAAATGACGTTTTGTTCATCAGTTAATCTTGTTCATCAGTTAATCTTGTTCATCAATTAATCTTATTCAAGACTGATGAACTGATGAACAAGACAGACTTCTGTTCATCAAAACGAGATTTTGTTCATCAATTGTCTTGCCCATTTTACTTGTTTTCATCAATAACGCCAACCGTTTTACTCTTGTTCACCAGTAGGTACAACCGTTTTACTTATGTTTATCAATAAAAAGTGTTGTTAATCAATAAAAAAATTTATTTATCTATAAAAAGAGTTGTTCATCAGTGCTCTTTATTTTTGTTCAGTTATATGATCGGCCCCAAACAGTCTGCTAATATTGATCAAGTAAATGGTCAACAAGTGTCAAACAATTTAGGGCACAATGCAATTATCCAAGGAGTTAGTGTATCCCCGGGTCGTTAAGTCCCAACGAGGTATGTAAACTGAAATAAAACGAATCTGTGATCGGGTGATAATTGAACGGAAAAGGTTGTGAGTGATTTAAACTAAGGAAATATAAAAGGAAATAGCTTAAACAAGCTATAAGAACAAGTATTTGAAAGCAAAATACTTAAAACGTTTTAAAACTTAAAAACGTACGTTTAAATAAAAATTACGTAAACGTACAAAATAAAACGTGAATTCTGACCAATATAAATCCCACGGATGTGAAAATTATATTTTTAGAATCCAAATGATAAAAGAAAATTATAGAAAAAAGATTTATATTTTTCTGATTAATATTTTATTTATTATGAATTAAAAACTATTTTACACTAATTAAATTATTAAAAATACTAAAACTATAAGGAAAATTCTGAAACTTTTTTCTAAATTACTATATAGTTAAACAGAGCTAAGAAAAATAAAAAGGTAGCAGCAGCTTATTTGGATAAGCTGCTATAAGCTAATTAGCTTAATTAAGCTAAAACTGCTAATACTAGTTATATAATAGATATTGCAAAGTTATAATGAAAAAGACCCAAGGGCACGTTGGCTGAGTCTGTGTGTGTGTGAGCTAAAGGTCTGGGGTTCGAATCCCACCCAGGCCTTTTTTCTAAAACTTATTTTTTTTGGTTATTTTCTTTTTCAAACTTAATTATAAGCTAATATTAAGCTACTTTAAAACTGGAAATATTTTTATATCTAAAGAAATAAGCTAGAAACAAGCTGCTTATCTCCACAGTTTAACTTATAAGCTTTTAAGACTAGTGGTTTGACAAAATAAGCTAAAAGCTGGAATTTAAGCTATAAGCTGATGGAGAAAGCTAAAATGGACTGAAGGAACTTTAAATAAGCTAAAGGAATCAAGAAAAGCTCAAACTAAGAGCTGTAAAGCTCTCAATAAGCTTTTGGTTTGCTGATTTTTTCGGTGGTGCAGGGCAAAAAACAGCCACTTTGAGCTGTTGAAAAGCATTGATAAAAAAAATCCTAAAAATAAACTAAAAATATGGCGAAGTACACAAGCTAGGGAACTATATGCGTGCCCAATTTTAGCTAATAACTCCTTAAGATGAAGAAATGAAAAATAAAAGAAATTTGATGCAGATCACAAAAATACGAAAATATGTCTGCTATTAACTGTGGTGGATTTTGACCTCAAACTTGTTCAATTTTTGATGAAACTATACCAGAACTTGGGAATATACTTTAACCACTATATTGAATATGTAAATGCCAAATATTATTACCAAAACAAGCTCAGCTTATGCCGAGCTTATTGGAGCAGTTGGGATTCTACTTTTTAACCTACTAACACAAAACTTCAAAAAGCATCTAACTAACTTAAAACCTACTGGAAACAGCTTATAAAGCTTAAAATAAGCTCAACCAAAGTTGACTAAGTGGTCAATGGCAGTGGAGTCTGGGTTTTGACCCGTTTTGACCAATTATGCCAAACAGTCCTTATGAGACTGTTTTGGCTGATTTGAACTGGAAAGACCAAAGATAAGCTACAAACTGATCAAAATATGTCTACTTAAGTTATTTTATAACTAATGAACTATTTTTGAAAGGGAAATAAGCACTTAATAAGCAGTTCCTATATTTAAGCTATTTTTGGCTTTTTAAGTGTTTTTAAGTAATATAAAGACAGTGACTATTTAAAACTGAAAATATTAATGAAATACTATCACAAATTATTAATAAACAAGAAATAATGAAAATGAGCTATAAATAAGCTGATTTACAGTAATACAGAAAAATAGGAAAAAGGCTTACAACTGAAATTTCTATGGAACATAGAAACAAGGACCAGAACACTCCTAGCTTGTTCACACAAGCTAGAAAAACCAGAAAAGCCTTCCTGAATAGCTTATACCACCCAGAAGCTTATTTTGAGCTTATGTTGACCATCTTTGACTTTTTTGTGTTTTTGCAATTGAAACAGAGTTATAACAATATAAGCTTATCAAAAGCTATATAAAGCTTATGTAGGCTTATAGAAATAGAAAAGAAGCTTATATCAAGCTTATTAGCTTAATTTGGTGTTCTCAGTAGACTCAGAAACATGAAAACTGGTAATTAACTTGAACTGATTTAAATTACACAAAACTTAATGATAACAGACTGAAATTAACTAGTATTGATAATTAAAACATTACATAAAACTGAAAATGACAATAATTTAAATCTACACTACGAAGGTCTAAAAGCAGTGACCATTATCTATGTGTGTCTTCTCCTTCTTTTATAGCAATCCAAAAAGTCTCTCCTCAGCTTACTGATCAAATCCCACCACTTGTTAGCTTCCAATTCATCCTATTCGTCCATTTGTAATTTTGGCGCCAAAATGGTTAAAGTGGGAAAACCACTTGGTCTGATAACTTGTGAGGGGGAGGGAAGCATTAAATGCTTTTGGTTTGTTAGGGAGTGTATTGGGAAGGAGGAGGGTGGTATGGCAGAGATAAGGTGGGCTATGGTGGTATTGGTTTTAGGCAGGGTTGTGAGGAAGGAGACGTGTTTGACTTGTTTGACCGGTTTTTGGTTTTGGGTTTTTATTAATAAAAACGGGGTTGGGCTGTGGTGATGGGTTGGGTTTTATTAAATAGGATATGGGTTGGATTTTATTTATTTTGGGTTAAGGGTAGTAATAGGTTAGGATTATTTATGGAATTGGTTTTAAGTTTAGGGACCTTTTATGTCATTTTTAAAAGTTGAAGGACCAAAACTGCCATTACTTTAAAACTTTCATCCAAGGACCAATATTGTAAAAGTTAAATAATTTAGGGACCTTGAATGATAATTTTCCACATTTTTAACACCAGGGACTATTTTTGCCAATTTTTGAAAGTTAAAGGACTGGAATTGACAATTATGCAAAATATGTTCGTTTTTCAACTGTTTTTAATTCTTTTGCACATGAAACACATAAAAACACAATCAAATGATATTTTCTGCATTTTGAAGCATATTTGCATGTTTTTAAATGTTTTTTGCAGTCTAAATGTGACAGGAATGATGAGTATTTAGACACTCATCAATCCCCCACACTAAACTATTGCTAGTCCCTAGCAATCTTTTATGAAAATTTAATGGATTTTATCTCTTTACCAAAAGCCATTACTTCTGGAGTAGCCATTGTTTTAGTATGTGATACTTTGGTACAATGATAACCAAATAATTTTGAGCAAATCATCAGCTGTCAACGGTTTTGATTTGTCTTTACCAAAAGCCGTTTGCTTCTGGACTAGCCAACTCTTAGATAAATTACAACTATTATCTTTGGTGAGCTGATTACCAATTATGGTTTTTCCACTGCCTTTACCACAAGCCATAACCTTGCGGGCTAGCCAACTCTTCACTATAAAAGATATGGTGAGTCGAATACCATACAATTTTAGGCAAATTGTAAGCCATAAACGGATTTGATATATCTTTACCAAGAGCCGTTTGCACTTGGATTAGCCAATCCTTATGTGGGTTAGACATGGCGGACTGATAACCATTTATTGCGTTCTAAGTGAGAAAAAATTTTAAAATTTTGGCCAAAATGGGGGTACTAGATGGTACATTTGATAAAATTCGCTAGAATTCCCCCCCACACTTAGAACTGAATATTGCCCTCAATATTCAAAGTACCGGTTGTTAAACCAACACTTAGAACGTGAAAAGGAAATACTAATAGCCATTATTTTATATATATACACACACAATTTTTTTTTTTTTTTTTTTTTTTTTTTTTTTTTTTTTTTTTGAAATGAAATGTACATATATACAACATGTGGGGCATCTCCCCCACACTTGGGTGTTAGAAAAGAGAAAGAAGTCAGAGACATGGGTGAAAACCCATGTTGTGCTAATGTTTTTGTTCACCGAGTCACTAGCTTGACTCGACCCCGCATTCATTGGTTCTTGGGGAAGCACGTGGAAGAAACCATCTCCATCGGACTTTTATTCAATGCGTTTGGAAAAACATTGAATTTCATGAAAGTTCCACACCGATGAGATATACACAGACCCGGCTCACAAATGATAAATGAAAATGCCGGGGTCGAAGATAGTGTCTTCATTCCCGAAGGAGTGAAGAACAGGAGAAGTCACCGTGTATGTGAAGAAAAGAAAGAAAGTCATGATAAAAATCATGACTAACTCATCATCATCAGAAGGAGAATTCATAATTTCAGTATCATGATTCTCATCATTTAAGCTCAGTTGATCAAGACAATTCAAGGGTGGGAGGGATGGGATTGTGATATTAATCAAATTCTCAGTATTGAGAACATCTCCCTACGAAACACAAAGATTTTCTTTGTCAAGATCAAAGTAAAAGTTATCATACTCCGGCGGAGATATGATATGAGTGAGTTCACTGGAGAACTCCTCAAAGGTGAATGAATCATATTCGGATTTGATGTGAGTGAGTTCATCAGCGAACTCCTCAAATGTAAATGATTCATAATCGGGGAGAGAATTATGAGAATGAGAAGTGGTATTGCCACTAATTTTCTCTCCCATCTGATCAAAACAGAAGGCTTCCATTTCCGGAATAGAATCATCGGAAAAAATGTCACTATCCTTTATGGGGATAGGAGATGAAATGGGTTTTTCTTTGAAAGCCTCGATTTTAGAAATGAGAAGACTGACATTCAATAATGTTGCTCGAAGAGCTTCATCTTTGATTTCAGTGTCAATTTCTTCATCATTCTCTTCTTTTAAGCTGACTGGCTCAGAAGGAAATTCCTCCATATAAATGATGTCTCCACATGATAAAGTATCATCATTAGTGGAATCGGAGAACATCTCAATATGATCTTTTGAAAAATCAAGAGGAGGAGGGATATCACACATTTGATCAAAAGTTCCCCGTGACTCACTTGGGATTGAGACAAGGTTCTCAACACTAGACTTTATGAATTCGTCCGATTCCTTTTCAGGAATAGTGTTAAGATGCTCATCCCCCATGGTAAGAGAATTAGAGGGAACTTCGGGTGTGATAACAGCAGACTGAGGGAGTTGAGAAAGACTAGCACACATGGATTTTACAATTTCCATTTGTTCTTCTGCTAGTAATTCTTCCATAGACTTTTCTCCCTGTATTTCCACGAAAGGAATCTCAACTGATGAACTTGATGAATCTTTTTGAAGAATATCAACGATATCTTCATCATCACTGTCATCATCGTCATCGATAAAAGCAGCATTGCGGAAATTGGCACGTGCTCTAGCTGCTCGTTGTTCGGCTAGTAATTCTTCCATGCTTCCCCCGTTTTTAGCAACATGTCCATCTTCAAGTAATTCTGCGATAGATTTATCACGAGAATATTGAATGAGTGGAAATTGTGTGGGTGTGGATGTGTCAAAACCGAAAGGTTGACATTGATTATCAGCATGCGGATTTTCTTGGGCACGTTTAGATTCCGTCAATCCTTTTAATACATCCAGAAGACCAAGGAGAATGTTTTGAGGAATATCTTTGTCAGAATTGTCATCAGGAACACACTCATAGATATCCTCATTCATTTGGTACTGTAGAGGTGGGTCTTGATAAGAATAATCGTAACTGTCACAAGGGCCTTGCTCATAGACAAGCGGGGTCCTCGTTTGACAATCGGATTCATAATGTGGACCACCACAGTACTCACAACAATACATTTGCTGTGACTGATTCGGTGAATCATATGGATATTGGTCATACCCGAAGTTTTGATTACATGGATCTTGTTCATAGACAGACGTATTTCCTGCTTGACAATCAAAACTTAGGTGTGGACTTCCACAATGGTCACAAAGATCATTTGGCATATTTTGCAATGATGTGTCATCACAGTTTTGATAGCACGGTTCTTGCCAGGATCTTAAATTGTTTTGACACCAGGAGCTGAAATCGTTTTGAAAATTTGTAAGCGTATTTTTGATTTCAGAAGTGCAAAAAGAATCCGGAGGTGGGACAAGTGGTGTGCTCTGAGAGCTAGGAATTTCCACCACTTCCATTATGGTCTCTGGTTCTTGTTCTTGATAAACGTGAAGATTAGGCAAGTCGTTCTTTTTAGTCACCGTTCTAAGCTCTGTACGTTTGCTTGACAAACTTTTAACCGTAAATCGTGAAAGGTTAGGATCGATTCTTGACGGTTTGTCATTAATAGCACGTATCTCGGGCTGTGAAGGGTAGTCGGAAGGACTTTGAGAATCATTGATGGAATTAAGCACTCTTTTGAGGGCTACTTCACACCAATAACAAGATCCACGATCCTTTGGTGCATGCTCTCCACACAGCTCACACGCACACTTTGAACAACGAAGGCTGTCAATCAACAGGCTTTTACAATCAAAACATTTGTACCCGAGAGACGCCATAGAAGAAAGGTATAAGAAGTTTAGAATCAAATGGATAGAGGGTAAAGGGATAAAGAATCAAAAAGGGTAAGAGGGTAAAGATGAATATTTTTGGTTTTTTTTTATGTTCGTTGAAAACTTGAATAAAAAATGTTTTTGGCAATCGTTCCGTCAAACGAATTAACTTCACGATAATTTTGGTTTTTATATGAAAATAAGGAAATATGAACAAAGATGGTAAATATACAATGGGTGTATATTCAACAATCACTGATACTGCAAATGCGTTCTACGTAGCACACCTCCCCGGCAGCGGCGCCAAAATTTGGTAGGCCCCAAACGGTCAACTAATATTGACCAAGTAAATGGTCAACAAGAGTCAAACAATCTAGGGCACAATGCAATTATCCAAGGAGTTAGTGTATCCCCGGGTCGTTAAGTCCCAACGAGGTGTGTAAACTGACATAAAACGAATCTGTGATCGGGTGATAATTGAACGGAAAAGGTTGTGAGTGATTTAAACTAAGGAAATATAAAAGGAAATAGCTTAAACAAGCTATAAGAACAAGTATTTGAAAGCAAAATACTTAGAAACGTTTTAAAACTTAAAAACGTACGTTTAAATAAAAATTACGTAAACGTACAAAATAAAACGTGAATTCTGACCAATATAAATCCCACGGATGTGAAAATTATATTTTTAGAATCCAAATGATAAAAGAAAATTATAGAAAAAAGATTTATATCTTTCTGATTAATATTTTATTTATTATGAATTAAAAACTATTTTACACTAATTAAATTATTAAAAATACTAAAACTATAAGGAAGATTCTGAAACTTTTTTCTAAATTACTATATAGTTAAACAGAGCTAAGTGTTAGCATTCAATTTAAAGTGATGATCATCACGTTTCAACAATCTTTGTAATGTGTCGAATGATGTATTAGAATAGATAGTGGGCTTATGGTTGAGGGCTAATCTAATATGTTCTATGTTAAGAGATATTAGTCCAACCCATGTAAAGCCCAACCAAAGCCCACTAGGGTATTTCTTTCCAAAGTATTTAGCACACACTCCATCCCATTTCTCAGTATGCTTCTAGTTAGGATAAGGTGGAGTGTGTGCTTTCTCTCATTTGTAATCTTTCTTTTCTTTTCTAATCTAACATTCACAGGTTCCTCTTTCATTCCATTCTATTAGCATCAATCATCTATCTATCTTATTCTCTTCTTGTTCTTTACTGCCATTCGATCTCAACATAAGTGGGTATGATAAAGTAGGATTTCGAGCTTTAACAAGTGGTATCAACAGCCGGTCAACGAGGTAGGAAGCTTGTGTGTTCGGTTCGTGCTTACAAGAAACCATAACCCACGTTTTTTTTATCTCTTAAAAACGTGAGTTTTTGTTTTTTTTATCTTCGATCCACAAAAAAAAAATCAAGAAAGTTGTGGTTGTTTTGTGTTTACACAACTTAGCTTCTGTAAAATATACCAAGTTTTTCACTTGTATATTGTTGTGGAAGTTTGTATTTGGGTTTGATCTTCATTTTTGATCGTACAAATCAAAACAATTCTTGTATTAGAATTGTTTTTGATTATTTTAATTGAAAGGTGAATTAGTGTAGTGTGAAAAGTTGTGAAAAGTTGGTGGAAAAGACTGACAAAGCATGGGTAAGTAACTTAAATTGAGGTGCAAGTGGAAAAAAAGTCAACAGTAGGGTGTGACTAAGCAAAAATATCGCAGTTGGCCTCATCAATCGCGTTTTATCGCAATTTCTGTGAAAAATAGCGTTTTATCGCACTTGGCGTGTTTTATCGCAGTTGGCCTGAAGTTTTATCGCAATTCAGATCTTACCGCATTTCGAACTGCGATAACCTTATCGCATTTGGCCTCAGACCAGATCTTATCGCACTTCAAACTACGATAATTCTATCGCAATTGCCCAGAATCTATCGCAATTGTGGACTGACTAGTATTATCGCAGTTGAACTTTCAGCAGTTCTGTCCGAGATCTTTGCCCAAGTGCGATATCGGAGAAAGAGGGGATTTACGATATCGGACAACAAAGCATTTTAAGCAGATTTCAGATTTGTCAATTTCAATCCCTGTACTTTCCAGCAGCCTTTGGGAACTTCCAGATTTGGCAGTTTTGGCCCTCGTACTTCTGTGAAACTGATGTAATATATTTGTTTATTTTTTTATTTTTGATTCCAAAGAAATTGTAACAAATACAATTCCCCCGGGTCGTTCTCCCAACGAAGGTTTGACGGCGAATAAGTCGAATCGGAGTCGTGAATATGTGAAGTGAATAAGTGACGTGAAAGATTATTTTTTTTAGTATTGATTACACTAAAATAAGGAAAATTAAAAGCAATCTACGCTATTAAAATAAATGCACACAAAGAGAAATCAAATAAATGCAAATCCCGGGCTAATCCCGAGATTTATAAAACTAATAGTGAAATTATACTAAAATGAAAAAAAATAAAAATCTAAAGGACGAAAATATTACTTATCGAAACTAATTTTATTAAAGAAAATTAAAGAAAACAAGACATTTAGAAGTTAAGGGACTAAATGCGTCAAAACTGAAACTATTTTATTACTTAAAACGATTTATACTAAGACAGGGACTAATTTTGCCAATAAACAAACTGTTTTATTACTAACAACTACTAAGCCCGATTTTAAACTCAAATTAAAAGACGAGGGGCCAAAAGTGACAAACTCAGAAACTTATGAACACTTAGCTTAAAACAGAAAGTCACCTCAACTAGCAATTTTCAAATGCTTGTAAATCGCTCAAAACTTAACCAATTTTGAAACCGTAAAATGTTTTGGAAAGCTTGCCCAGCTGAGATTACCAAGATTACAAAAGCCCTTTGCTTAGACTTCAATTGCTAGATCAATTAGAATCGAATACAGATGACCAGAAGAAGATCATGCAGTAGTTAATTTAGTACAGCAGATTTTGACAAACTTCAAGAGCAAATTTAGGTGACCAGTTATTGTTGCTATTACTTGAAATGAAAAAATACTCAAACTATCCTAGGCTAACTTACTTAGAAACACAAATTCACACAACTTCGAACACTAATGATCAATCAAATGGACCTATGAACACAGCAACCACAAACAAAATGCACCAGACTTTAACACAAGTTTGACGAATTTAGCACTAACTAAGGTTGATTAATTTGATTTTAAGCTAACCTGATCTATTATTCTACCAATGTTTAAGCTTTATAACCACTAATCTAACAAAACTTAACTAATTATTTAACCAAATAATGCAACTCAAATGACCAAAAGCAGCAGATCAATCATGAGATAAATTCTGATTTAGACATTAAAATGATTACTTAAACAAACTCAACTAACATCAATCCTATCAAACTAACATCAAATAACCACTTCCTAATCATCAACTAACTTTAGCATAACAACAATCAACATCAAATTAGAAGCAGCAGTACTAAACTATGAACGATGAATAAAATGAAAATGAGCAAAACTTACAAGCTAATTCCCCTCAGCTCAAACAGAGGGGATCTCACTATGCTTGCCTGTCTTTAGACAGGCTAAGGGCTTCCATTTCACCCCCTAGTCCATCACTCCAAACTGCCATATCCTTTGAACAATGCACCTTTGACCACAGTTGACTTGTGGTGCTTTCGAGAAGAACTAATGAAGTGCCAATACTAAGTTTCACAAAAGCTATGTAAGCTTAAATGAAACATTTAAAAACAGAAAACAAGCTTGTTGAAGCTTGATTGACTAAACTAATAATTTTTTTTTTTATATATTTTTCAGAGTAATTTTGGAATTTTGAACAAATTATAATAACAAAAACTATTAATCTGAATAGTGTTTATAAGAGCTACTAATGAAATTATTAGACTAAAACTCAACACATCAACTCATAATATGAAGAATCGACATAAACTAAAAATTAATTTCCATTCATGAAAAATTCAAAGAGTACAATGAATTACACTAATACATTTGAAAAGAAAAATTGGCAGCATAACATTAATCTAAAAAATTACACACCGAAAATGAGAAAAACCTCTCCTATTTATAGACTATAGCCGAACCTTCTGGGTCTTGCCACGCTGGCGATCCTCGTGCTATCTTCAGCCTTAATCCACCCTTAGATCATCTTGAGCATCATCAAATCGTTCTTGACCCTTAGATCACATTTAGTGAGGTGTTTGAGCCAATGTAGGGCTGCCACGTATCATTCTTATCGTCAGTCCCTTGTCAGACCCTTCTAGGAGTTCGTGATTGTACGGAATTGCCCTTAGTTGTGGTGATTTTTGGTGTGGTGATTTTAGGGTTCGTCGAGTGAAAATAATTTCTGGGTAAAAGATGGATTTGGGCGCGTTTGAGAGAAAGGGGGATAAGTGAGTTAGCTTATTTTTTTTTTATTTAACTTCTTTGACCGGAATGTTTTGACCGAGTGGTTTATTTATTTGGGTGATGGATCGGGTTAAAGGGTTTGGTGATTTTGGTAAGAGTTAAGGTGGGCCGGGTTTAGGATTTAAGTGGGTTGGGTTAGTAGATGAATTGGGTTCGATGGCTTTGGGATAGGGAATGTTTTGGATCCGGATAGTGTTATTATTTTTTTAAGGGTTTTACTTAAGGACTAAAGGTGCAATTTTTAGAAAGCCAAGGGACTGAAATTGCCAATTCTTTAAAGTTGATCTAAGGGCGATTTTTAACATTTTGACCAAGCATGACTTTTCCGGTTCAGCTCCGAGTCATTTCCGTATCTCGTGCTCGTTTTCTTGATTTTCTTGTGTCTTTTGTCAGTTTTCACGATATCCATCCCTGCACATACAAAAACACAAAAACACAATATCTTTTGGCATTTTGGTCGGGTTTTTGGTTATTTTGGTCCGGTTTTGGTCTAGAAATGGTATGTGTTTAAGCACATACCAAAATTCCCCCAGACTAAGCTATTGCAATGTCCTCATGCAATGTTATAAAACTCCCCTATTTTCCTTTTATTCTATTTTTGTATTTTTCAAGTGACGGCTTTTGATGACAATCATTATCTAACGATAATTTTTAGGGTCATAGAGTAGAAACACAACTCATAGAGGAGTGACCATAAGGATAAAATTCATCGTCCTTGATTTTTCACATGCTCCCAAACTAAGCTTATAAACGAGATCACAACCTACTTAGAAATTAGATGCCAACACTACTCATGGAAGTTACTTGTGTAAGAACCTCTCGCTCCCATCTTCTTATTTTTGTTTCTACTTATTTTATTTTTGTGAGAGGAATGAATTTCTCCATTAGCTTCTCATTTTCATAATTATTAGTCCGTTAAAGATACCAAGTTTAAAATGCTAAGTAGTTTTCCATCTTCTTGCAAGAAAGTTTGCCTTAAAAATGAGGTCCAAATCAAGGTTATTACATACGTCCAAGACTAAAGAACTCATACAAACATGTAGACATAAGTTGTGGAGAAACATCACGTGCACCTCATGTGCCCGATCTAGGGTCATTCACATGCACCTCACGTGCCATCAACTTGTCTAACACATTAAGCACAAAATCCATACATCTCAACATACATTTTTTTTTTTTTTTTTTTTTTTTTAAGAACTCAAACTTTTCTTCACTCAATAACTTAATACCACGGGATTACCGGGCGTTTCCAAAACATCAAACATTCAATAGTAACCCTTAGAAGACGAACCTTCACGGTTTAAATCCAAGACCTTACCGCCTTTAGAAGTAAGGATCCAAGGTCCAATCTCAATCCGAAATCTAAGAGCACTTTACAACTTATTCACTCAATACGGGTCCTTGATGTGTACCCAATTTTTAGAGCAAAAATTCTTTTAAGAAGATGGAGAACTAAATTTCGTTCTAAACCTAAATATCTTTAATTATTTATACAATATATGGGGTGAAACAATTTTACGGGAGCAAAAGGCCACAAGTACCTACGACGAGCTCTAAAGAGAACCAACTACTCCACGTTTGGCATCTAACTTCTAAATAAATTCTATCATTTCTCGCTCTTCGCACATTTAAAAATCTCAAATAATGAAATTTGGCGAATACTTAGCCGATAATCAGCCACGCATATATAAAGTCAGTTACAGAAACTTGCAAATTCTTGAAAAGAATTCGCGTTTTCTAGCTCCTTATGTAAAAGACTAGCGAAAGCTTTAAAGCCATGCATGTATAAAGTCAAGTACGGGAGCTTGCAAAAAAGCAGCTCCTTGTGTATAAGACTAGCACAAGCTTTTATGATCATCATTGGTTAAGGGAACAAGCTAGGGCTCAACACGCCCGGTCAAGTCAAAATTTTATTCCTACTCTACCCAGCGGAAAATCAACAAAAATGTCAAAACTTATTATATTTTTGCACAAAATTTTTAAATTTTCTCATTTTTTGGATTTTTTTTTTTTTTTTTTTTTTTTTTTTTTTTTTTTTTTTTTTTTTTTTTTTCAATTTTGGAGGAAAAACGGGGTTGCATGAGAAAATAGCAAAAATGCAAGGCAAAAATCAAATCGCAAGATTACCCCCCCAGACTAAAACGAGACATTGTCCTCAATGTCTTAAAGGTAAGGGTATCCCTACAAAAATCTAAGGCCGTTTATTAATTATGCCAAAAGATAAATGTAAAACGATAAGATTTTGGATATTGGATAAGCAGCGGATGATGAAACTCGAGTAGCGTGAAGGAACTACGAGCACGAGAGTCTTCATCATCGGGCATTCCTGGACACATCACAGAAAAACAACGAGACACAAGATATGGAAGAGGATCCCCTCCTCTTTATTAAGAAAATAGAAAGAAGATAGATGGATAAGCATGGGGTGCCTCCCACGAAGCGCTTGTTTTTGTTAACCGAGTCACATGAGCTTGACTCGACCCTGAATTTAGTTGTCCATGAGGAAAGTTTGGAGATCCGGGACAACCATGGATGGTACGTCCCCTCCAAAATAGTGCTTCAACCTATGACCATTCACCTTAAAGTTTGGACCGTCATTTTGAGCTAACTCGACGGTTTCATATGGAAAAACTTGAGTGATGGTAAATGGCCCAGACCAGCGGGTTTTGAGTTTGCCCAAAAAAATCTTTAGCCGAGAATTGAAAAGGAGGACTCGATCACCAACATTGAAAATGCGGTTTTTAATCTTAGAGTCATGAATCCTCTTTGTTTTCTCTTTGTAGATCAAAGAATTTTCGTAGGCTTGATCCCGAAGCTCATTTAATTCATTTAATTGAAGCTTACGGTGATCACCCGCGGTCTTAAGGTCAAAATTGGCATGTTTCAAGGCCCAATATGCCTTATGTTCGAGCTCGATGGGCAGATGGCAGGCCTTTCCGTAAACCAGCTTGTAAGGAGTACACCCGATGGGTGTCTTGAAAGCGGTTCGGAAAGCCCATAAAGCATCATCCAATTTGTCGGCCCACGAGGCTCGATTTTCACCAACGGTTCTTTCAAGGATACGTTTCAATCCACGATTCGAAACCTCGACTTGTCCGCTTGTTTGCGGGTGATACGCGGTAGAAAGTCGGTGAGTGACACCATACTTGAGCATAACTTTTGCAAATTGATCATTGCAGTAGTGAGTACCACGATCACTGATTATAGCACGAGGAGTTCCGAATCGGGAGAAGAGATTTTTCAAGAACTTAACAACCACTCGGGCGTCATTAGTGGGGAGCGCTTTAGCTTCAACCCATTTTGATAAGTAGTCGACGGCCACGAGGATATACTTATTCCCTCGTGAAGACGGGAATGGCCCCATAAAATCGATGCCCCACACGTCAAAAATCTCACAGACTTGAATTGCATTTTGAGGCATTTCGTCTTTTTGTGAGATTTTTCCTTGACGTTGGCAAGAGTCACAAGACTTTACCAAGTCGTGGGCATCGCGGTAGATTGTCGGCCAATAGAATCCAGAATCAAAGATTTTTTTAGCGGTGTAGCTGGCACCATGATGTCCCCCCGTGGGTCCATTATGACAAGCGTTGAGGATGTCAACGGCTTCTTGGCCATGCACACACCGTCTTATCACTTGATCGGCACATATCCGGAATAAGTAGGGATCGTCCCAGAAATAATGTTTAACATCTTTGAAAAACTTCTTTTTCTGCTGGGATGACATCCCTTTCACCACAAAATTTCCCGCATGGTAATTTGCGTAATCAGCAAACCATGGGGTACTCGGATCATTTTTTGAAGATATTTTCCCAAGTGTCTCGAGAGGAAATGTCTCGGTGATTTCCTTATTCTCGAGAACACTTTGATGAGGATTTTCCAGTCTGGACAAATGATCAGCGGCTAGATTCTCTGCTCCTTTTTTATCACGAATGATAATGTCAAATTCCTGGAGCAGAAGAATCCACCGAAGTAATCTTGGTTTAGCATCTTGTTTTGCTAAGAGATACTTTAGAGCAGAATGGTCCGTATACACTATGCTTTTTGATAAGACAAGATACGGTCTAAATTTCTCAAAAGCGTAGACAACGGCCAACAATTCTTTCTCAGTAGTAGTGTAATGAGATTGAGCATTGGTCATTGTCTTGCTAGCATAGTGTATCGGTTGGAAGTATTTGGACTTGCGTTGCCCCAGGACTGCTCCGATAGCATAATCGCTTGCATCACACATTAGCTCAAAGGGCAAGTCCCAGTCGGGGGCAACCAAGATCGGTGCTTCAGTCAGCTTCTTTTTGAGAACCTCGAATGCTTCGATGCATTCGGGAGAGAAGATGAACGGAGCATCTTTTTCAAGAAGATGGGTCAGAGGCCGGGCGATTTTTGAGAAGTCTTGAATAAATCGTCTGTAGAAACCGGCATGACCAAGGAAACTTCGAATTCCTTTAACGGTAGTGGGATGAGGTAGCTTAGCGATAACATCGACTTTAGCTCGATCGACCTCAATCCCAGATTTGGAAATCTTATGGCCGAGGACTATGCCCTCTTTAACCATGAAATGGCACTTCTCCCAATTTAGAACGAGATTGGTGCTTTCACACCGTTCAAGCATTTTCTCTAAATGGGAGAGGCACGATGAGAAAGAATTTCCATAAACCGAGAAGTCATCCATAAAGACCTCCATCGTCGTCTCGATCATATCATGGAATATGGCCATCATGCACCTTTGAAACGTGCCCGGAGCATTGCACAAGCCGAAAGGCATGCGTCGGTAGGCAAATGTTCCATAAGGACACGTGAAGGTGGTCTTTTCCTGATCTTGGGGATCAATTGGTATTTGAAAATACCCGGAAAAGCCATCGAGAAAACAATAGAACTCATTTCCCGCCAAACGCTCAAGCATTTGGTCCATAAATGGTAATGGGAAATGGTCTTTACAGGTAGCATCATTGAGTTTTCGGTAATCGATACACACTCTCCATCCGGTGACGAGACGTGTGGGGATTAACTCATTTTCTTCGTTTGTTATCACGGTCATTCCACCCTTTTTAGGCACACAGTGGACGGGACTAACCCATGAGCTATCCGAGATTGGATAAATCATCCCTGCGTCGAGGAGTTTAATAACTTCCTTTTTTATGACCTCATGGATTTTTGGGTTAACCCGTCTCTGTTGCTGGACGGCGGGTTTGAAGTTATCTTCCAATAAGATCTTATGGGTGTAGAATTTAGGGTCAATACCCTTTATGTCGGAGATCTGCCAAGCAATGGCACTTTTATGCTTTTTAAGCACGTCTAAGAGTTTTGTCTTCTCCTCATCTTTGAGAGCTTTTGAAATGATGACGGGAAATGTATCGGAATCTCCCAAGAAAGCATATTCAAGATGAGGAGGTAAATCCTTGAGCTCAAGCTCCGGAGGATTTTCAATAGACGACTTAATTTCCTTAACGTCGGCCATTTTAAGGTCCATCGGAGGGGAAAAAGGGGTAGGGTCTTCATTCAAAAGTTGTTCAAGCATGAGAATATCCCCCTCCGGATCATAATAAGAATCATCATCTTCCGGTGAAGAAGATGTGTCGGTAGCAAGAAACTCATTGACCTCTTCCAAAAAGAAATCACCTCCCTCAAACGGAGTGAGGGACGGGGAAGAGTCGGAGATGATCGGTGAAGAAATAGTAGACGAAGAAGAATTATCAATAGAGGTAGAAGAAGAATCCAAAGTGGGATTGCCACTAGAAAAACTGAGAATCTCTTGAGCATACTCCTCCGTAGTGACGTCAATAATATCAATACGGTTGACGGACATGCAATTATCGTTGGAGGAGTATCTCGCGGTTTGATCCAAATCGAAAGTCACGGCTTCATTACCAACTCGCAAGGTAATCTCTTCATCATAAACATCAATCAATGCACGCCCGGTTCTTAAGAATCCTCTCCCAAGAATGAGAGGAACTCGGGGATCGGCATCAAATTCGACAATCACAAAGTCTGCCGGAAAATGGAACTTTCCCACATTAACGTAGACATCTTCGGCTATTCCAATAGGTCGAGTAATTGATCGATCTGCGAGCTCGAGAGTCATCCGGGTCGGAGTGAGAGCGGGGAGAGATAATTTTTCCCAAACGGACTTAGGCATTAGGTTAATGCTAGCGCCAAGATCGGCCAAGGCGAAACATTGAACCATCCTCGGAAAATTGCACGGAATAAGGAACTTTCCGGGATCTCCAAGCTTTTTCGGAAGCTTTTTAAGGAGAAACCGCGGAACATTGTTCATTTAACGGGGTTGTTTTTGCCATCTCAAACAATTTATCTTTGTTGCTCAGCAAATTCTTCACCATCGATGCAAACTTTGGCATTAAGAGAGCAGCATCCGCAAAGCTAATTTCGAAACTCATATCTTGAAAGATTTGGTAGAATTTCTCCATCTGATGCGTATTCTTATCATGGTGCTTTTGTTCATCAAGTCGCGACGGATACGGAAGTTTTATCTTGACGGGAACCTCTTGTTCAAAATCAATTTTCCCTTTTCCTTTTGACGATTGGACAACCGGAGGTTGGATGTCTTTGGTCCTTCCGTTTTTAGTAGGAAGTGCCGTATCCGTTGTCACCTCGGTTTCACGGGCGACTACCTTGGGAGGGAGAGAAGAAGAGGTAGTCGGAGCCGTAGGTCCATCATAACAAACACCACTACGTGTTGTGATCGCTTTAACGTCTCCCCTCGGGTTTGCGATCGTGTTGCTTGGAAGAGAAGTAGTACCCGAACCCGTGGGTTGATCATTTAAACGTTTCTTAATCTCACTCATTTCCTTAGTTAACAACTCTTGAGTTCTCATCAGATTTTGATTTTGAAGCATTAATTGTCGAAGAATCTCATCCGAGGGTGGCGGATTTGGAACAACATTTTGATTTTGATTAAAATTTTGCCCTCGGTTGTTGTTATTGAAACCTTGATTATGAAAATTTGCTTGATTTTGATTCATATTTCCTTGATTAGCATTGAAATTCCCATAAAAATTCCCTTGATTTTGATTTCCTTGAAAACCCCGGTTTTGATGTTGATTAAAACCATTGTTTTGAAAACCATTATTTGCACGATTTTGATTATTGTTAACTTGATTGCGGTTTTGACTTTGATTTTGACTTTGATTATTGAATCCCGGTGGTGGTCCAAGTGAATTGTTTGAACGGTAGCTAAGGAGATTACGATCACCTTGGGGTTGGTAACCATTACCACCCGAATTAGTAGCATACACATTCTCGTGTCCATAAGCCCCGGTGGCCGGACACTCAAAATAAGAATGAGGACCACCACATATTTCACAACCATGGTTAATAACATTGACTTGATTGGGTGTTTTCTCAATAACAAAGGAATCGAATCTCTTATTAAGTGCGGCGAGAGCATTCATAACTTCTTCATTGTTCTTACTACTAGCACTAGACGTTTGAAGCTTGCTCCTTGAATTTCTCACACGGGCTTTGTTTTCAATTATTCCGAATGCCTCTCGAGTATTACGAGCCAATAAGTTTCCACCGGCCGCCGAATTGAGTGAATCTTGATCGGCAAGACTCAAACCATTATAAAAGGTATCGATTTGATGAAGCTCCGAAAAACCGTGGTTCGGACATTTCTCCAACAATTCTTTAAACCGATCCCAAGCCTCGCTGAACGATTCATCAAAGGCTTGTTGGAAACGTAAGATTTGAGCGCGGAGATTAGAAATCTTAGAAGGAGGATAGAAATGGTTCACGAACTTTGAAGCTAGGTCACCCCAAGTATAGATCGAGTTCGGGGGTTCCTTCTCAAGCCAAGTTCGAGCCGCTCCCTTAAGGGAGAAAGGAAATAACTTCATCTTGATCGCATCATATGATACTTGGTTAAGCTTAATGGTCTCAACTATATCCGTGAAGTTCCTTATGTGAATATGAGGATCTTCACTCTCGAACCCGTGGTAAGAGATACTAGTGATGAGGTTCAATAACCCGTGATTGATTTCAAATTGATTAGCAAGTATGTCGGGAATCACAATGGCCCTTCGCACACCATTAAATGGTGTTTGAAGTTGTTCCTCCATCGGACGGAGGTCGGGGCCCGGTTGTGCTCCTTGATTAGGCTCCACCGGAGGAGCTTGATTGTCGTTCATTTCCTCAACGTTTGGGAAATGAATACGGTGTGTGTGTCGAATTACCCTTTCGGGATTTGATAATGGAGAAATAAGATTTTGAGAAGATGAGCGGGTGTTCATACACCAAAAAGGAAACAAAAATGAAAATCAAAAATCTTTTTGTATTTTTGGTTGGGAATTATTTTTGGCTTTTTTAATATATTGAAAAACAAAAGACTTTATTTTCTTTTTGGTAACCGTTACGTTAACCGTAACCGTTTCCTTTAAAACTACGCGCAGCGTGGCGGGAAGGCAAAGGTAGCTCCGAAGATGCTTAAAAACCCGCCTTCTTCAGCTCGACAATTTAATGTCAAGCTTCCTTAAACCCCGTAATTAGGTTGTAGTAATAAAGTAATCCGATAACGATTAATTTCACGATTTGTTTTGTTGTTATTTGGAATGGTTTACAACCGCCCTCCTTCAACGGAAGACCGAGGATATTTATTAAGATGTATTTATGAAAACACTTTAGGAAAAGTGTTTTATTTATTATATTTTTGTATTTTTATTTTTTTAAGAAAAACAATAACTTCCAAGGAAGGATCTTCAAATCACAAAAACAACGGACGAAATCGACGCACTCGTTTCAAGCCTTCCCCGGCAGCGGCGCCATTTTTATTGATGTAATATATTTGTTTATTTTTTTATTTTTGATTCCAAAGAAATTGTAACAAATACAATTCCCCCGGGTCGTTCTCCCAACGAAGGTTTGACGGCGAATAAGTCGAATCGGAGTCGTGAATATGTGAAGTGAATAAGTGACGTGAAAGATTATTTTTTTTAGTATTGATTACACTAAAATAAGGAAAATTAAAAGCAATCTACGCTATTAAAATAAATGCACACAAAGAGAAATCAAATAAATGCAAATCCCGGGCTAATCCCGAGATTTATAAAACTAATAGTGAAATTATACTAAAATGAAAAAAAATAAAAATCTAAAGGACGAAAATATTACTTATCGAAACTAATTTTATTAAAGAAAATTAAAGAAAACAAGAAATTTAAAAGTTAAGGGACTAAAAGCGTCAAAACTGAAACTATTTTATTACTTAAAACGATTTATACTAAGACAGGGACTAATTTTGCCAATAAACAAACTGTTTTATTACTAACAACTACTAAGCCCGATTTTAAACTCAAATTAAAAGACGAGGGGCCAAAAGTGACAAACTCAGAAACTTATGAACACTTAGCTTAAAACAGAAAGTCACCTCAACTAGCAATTTTCAAATGCTTGTAAATCGCTCAAAACTTAACCAATTTTGAAACCGTAAAATGTTTTGGAAAGCTTGCCCAGCTGAGATTACCAAGATTACAAAAGCCCTTTGCTTAGACTTCAATTGCTAGATCAATTAGAATCGAATACAGATGACCAGAAGAAGATCATGCAGTAGTTAATTTAGTACAGCAGATTTTGACAAACTTCAAGAGCAAATTTAGGTGACCAATTATTGTTGCTATTACTTGAAATGAAAAAATACTCAAACTATCCTAGGCTAACTTACTTAGAAACACAAATTCACACAACTTCGAACACTAATGATCAATCAAATGGACCTATGAACACAGCAACCACAAACAAAATGCACCAGACTTTAACACAAGTTTGACGAATTTAGCACTAACTAAGGTTGATTAATTTGATTTTAAGCTAACCTGATCTATTATTCTACTAATGTTTAAGCTTTATAACCACTAAACTAACAAAACTTAACTAATTATTTAACCAAATAATGCAACTCAAATGACCAAAAGCAGCAGATCAATCATGAGATAAATTCTGATTTAGACATTAAAATGATTACTTAAACAAACTCAACTAACATCAATCCTATCAAACTAACATCAAATAACCACTTCCTAATCATCAACTAACTTTAGCATAACAACAATCAACATCAAATTAGAAGCAGCAGTACTAAACTATGAACGATGAATAAAATGAAAATGAGCAAAACTTACAAGCTAATTCCCCTCAGCTCAAACAGAGGGGATCTCACTATGCTTGCCTGTCTTTAGACAGGCTAAGGGCTTCCATTTCACCCCCTAGTCCATCACTCCAAACTGCCATATCCTTTGAACAATGCACCTTTGACCACAGTTGACTTGTGGTGCTTTCGAGAAGAACTAATGAAGTGCCAATACTAAGTTTCACAAAAGCTATGTAAGCTTAAATGAAACATTTAAAAACAGAAAACAAGCTTGTTGAAGCTTGATTGACTAAACTAATAATTTTTTTTTTTATATATTTTTCAGAGTAATTTTGGAATTTTGAACAAATTATAATAACAAAAACTATTAATCTGAATAGTGTTTATAAGAGCTACTAATGAAATTATTAGACTAAAACTCAACACATCAACTCATAATATGAAGAATCGACATAAACTAAAAATTAATTTCCATTCATGAAAAATTCAAAGAGTACAATGAATTACACTAATACATTTGAAAAGAAAAATTGGCAGCATAACATTAATCTAAAAAATTACACGCCGAAAATGAGAAAAACCTCTCCTATTTATAGACTAAAGCCGAACCTTCTGGGTCTTGCCACGCTGGCGATCCTCGTGCTATCTTCAGCCTTAATCCACCCTTAGATCATCTTGAGCATCATCAAATCGTTCTTGACCCTTAGATCACATTTAGTGAGGTGTTTGAGCCAATGTAGGGCTGCCACGTATCATTCTTATCGTCAGTCCCTTGTCAGACCCTTCTAGGAGTTCGTGATTGTACGGAATTGCCCTTAGTTGTGGTGATTTTTGGTGTGGTGATTTTAGGGTTCGTCGAGTGAAAATAATTTCTGGGTAAAAGATGGATTTGGGCGCGTTTGAGAGAAAGGGGGATAAGTGAGTTAGCTTTTTTTTTTTTATTTAACTTCTTTGACCGGAATGTTTTGACCGAGTGGTTTATTTATTTGGGTGATGGATCGGGTTAAAGGGTTTGGTGATTTTGGTAAGAGTTAAGGTGGGCCGGGTTTAGGATTTAAGTGGGTTGGGTTAGTAGATGAATTGGGTTCGATGGCTTTGGGATAGGGAATGTTTTGGATCCGGATAGTGTTATTATTTTTTTAAGGGTTTTACTTAAGGACTAAAGGTGCAATTTTTAGAAAGCCAAGGGACTGAAATTGCCAATTCTTTAAAGTTGATCTAAGGGCGATTTTTAACATTTTGACCAAGCATGACTTTTCCGGTTCAGCTCCGAGTCATTTCCGTATCTCGTGCTCGTTTTCCCGGATTTCTTGTGTCTTTTGTCAATTTTCACGATATCCATCCCTGCACATATAAAAACACAAAAACACAATATCTTTTGGCATTTTGGTCGGGTTTTTGGTTATTTTGGTCCGGTTTTGGTCTAGAAATGGTATGTGTTTAAGCACATACCAGAAACTTCAAACGGCCATAACTTTTGAACCGTAACTCCGTTTTCAGCGAATTACCTGTCAAAACGACCGTGAGACCGAGGAGAAGGACACGTTGAATAAACTTATTCATTCAACCCAAGTTTCGAGGCCTGAAAACGCTCCAAAATGAAGTTATTGAGGTTTTGAGTTTCTAGACCAAAATTCCACCGTAACAACTTGCTTCACAACAACAACAACCAAGTTTAAACTTCAACAACAACATCTCCTACTTCTTTGCAAAGATCCTGTATCCACTTTATCGTACCAGTCATCATCAATGGCAACTCAACAAGACAATATGGCAACTGATCTGGCACATGCTTTTGCATTATTCACCGAGGCATTAAACTTCAAACAACATAACAACAACCAATGGAATTCACCGTACACTGACAATACGCAGTTATATATGGGTCAAGAAGGACAAATGGTTGAGGTTATCGGGAATCAGCAAGGAAATGCTATGGGTATACAGACGGGGAATCAAATGCAATATGCAGGGCAGTATACGGGAAATCAAATGGATCAGTTTGTGAATCAGAATGGGGTCAATCAAAATGAAGATTATTGTTTCATGACTTCATCTGAAAGCCAAAGGAGTGATATAGGCAGAATAGGTAATGTTCCTGCAATGACAAAGGTAGAAAAGCTCCAGTACATGCTGATGCTAGCCAACAAGGAACATTCGGGAATACCTTTGACTGCTGAGGAATCCGACTTCTTGCTTTCAACCAGAATCAATGATAATTCTACAGAAGTCACAGGAGTCTCCGATCCTATGCCTGATCAGCAAGAACCTACATCATGCAGTGATTCTGAAACTCTTCCGTCCTATGACCCAGAACCACTCCATGAGGTACCATCATTGTTTGCTCATGAAAAGCCACATTCTGTGCCTCTCGAACCTAATTATGATACATACATGGACACGCCAAGTTGTAGCAATACTAATTTGACAAATCCAGATATGGATCCTAATGAAGTTCAAGTTGCACAAAATGTTGCTAATGATGAGGAAACCCGTTCTCTCTTTGAATCATTACTTCATAATTGTCAAATTGAGATTGAAAAGGTCAAAAAGATCAATCGCGATGTAAAAGCCGCGAATGTGAAATTGACCACTGAGCTTGAGAGTTATAAGGTCAATGCAAGAGCTTATGATTTTCATAACAAAAAACAGTCAGAACTTGAGGTTAGCCTAAAAGATTCTGAGTTAAGAGAGAAACGTTTACAAATCAAATTTGACACTCTAGATGTTAATTTGAATAACCAAATCAAAGCTCTTAACAAAGAAATTTCCGAACTAACCAACCAACTTTCAAAACAAAAATCAACTTATTCCAATCTTGAAAAAGAAAAGAAGGAGTTGAATGAAAGGTTTTTAAAACGTGAAAAGGATCTTCTTAAAGAGATCTCTGACAAAAAGGAAACCATTGCAAAGTTGGACAATTTGCTTGTAAAAACGGGTCATTCTGCACAAACAGTTAACTTGTTAATAAACGATCCAAACCCGATTTTACATACATTAAAAAAGGTGGCTATCGGTTATGAAAACCCTTATATTCTCAAGAAAGCTCAGAAAGAACAGAATGTGCTTTTTAATGGTAATTTAATAAATGCTATCCATGACCCTCCATCGGTTCATGATTCTGATGAAACGATTGAGCTTTCAGAAGAGAGTAGAAAGAAAATGCGACAATTGAACACAGAAATAAAACCCATTGACTATAATGAAGCTAACAAACTTGCTGGGGTTCATCTTGTTCAAAAGAAGTCACCTCTGTTTTTTCAAAAACCAGTGGTTTTCACAAGACAAAAAGCTGTTTCAAAACATCTGCCTAACATCGAACAAATGGCATCTAAAAACACTTATGATTCAAGTGCAGCTAGACTATATTTGGTTGATCTTAAGCAGAGAATTGAGAAACTTCAACGTATTGTGGCTTCCAAAATTAACAATAACAAGTTTGAATGGTTTCCGGGTGTTCAGGATGAACTGAAAAAGATTTTTGAAAAGGAAATTAATCCACATGTTGCTGCAATCTATGCGGTTGTTCAAAATGTGGAAAATAATCTTTTAAAAGAGTCTGCAGAATTCGTTAAGGATCACAAATCCTTAGTGAAGGAAGCAAATGAATACTTGGAACGAATAAAGGTTTTGGAACATCAAAATGACTCTCTCTCTTTCGAAGCTCTATCGACCGACATCATGTCCATTATTTTCCAAACATATTCTGTCGAGGATGATGAAAGACTCCGTGCTGAGACTTCTGAAATTGTTTTAAAATATGAAAATGCGCTCGCAAAGGTTGAAAAACAAAATGTCACATATTTTAAACAACTTGATCAGAAAAAGGAAGAATGCAAATATGACAAATTGTCGTATGAGCGTTCTTACAAAAGTTTGCAAGAAAAAATTGATCTTTTGAAGTCTCAGCTTGAAAGTCAAAATAGGAAGGGTGAGGAAACTAAGTTTGCAAAACCATCAACTTCGGAACAACTAAAAATGTCAATTTCTCAAACGGTTCCAACAGTTGATGTGACAATTGATTTGACAAAACCAGTCACTCCAACACCCTCGCCTAAAACACCAAAAGTGAAAGCACCTGGCCTTTCTAGGAATTGCTCACCGAATGTGACCACTCAAACAGTTAAGGAATCAGTTGGTTCAAACAAAATGGTCCACAATCACTACCTAGAAACTGCTAGGCAAAAGGCACAGGTTCGACAAGACGGAATTTTAGGCACAAAACCTAGAGTGATGAATTCTACAACATTACAAAGCACTGCTAGCAGTAGTAAACCACTACCTAGGATCATTCAACTAAAGACTAGGGATTGGCTTGCATCTAAGAGTAGTTGCGTAAAAGAAAATGTTATCCACGTAGAATCCAACACTAAGAATTCAAATTCCTCTTCGAACACAAAGCAAGTTCAAAATGACAGTAGTGACAAAGTTAAGGTTGCCGTTTTAAACAAGAATGTTGAATCTGTTTGTCCTACATGTCAAAAATGTGTCTTTTCAGCTAATCATGATGCATGTGTTGCACAGTATATCAAGATAACTAATGCAAGTGCAAAGGCACAATCCTCTAAGACACCAAATAGCAACAAACCCGTTGCTAAGAAGCAAAAGGCTAAGAAACCAACTAGGTGGATCTCTACAGGACGTAGTGTTTCTCAAAATGAGACTTCCGCTGCATCTGAAAAGGAAACAACTCCTAGATCTAGCCCTAGGTGGATTCCCACGGGAAAAGTTTTTAAAACAGTTGGTCTTAGATGGATTCCCACAGGAAAGATTCTTGATAGCTGCACCACAACAAGTAATAGTGAAAATCATCAGGATAAGGATGTAGAAACCACTACAACCGTTGATAGTGGACACCCTCAATGTGATGATTCATGTTCTTCTAACACTGTTATTTGTGCATATTCTTCGTTTGTGGATTCTGTGATTGCAGGTACTCGTGAAAGTGTTGAGAGTTCACTCGCTGAATGTGGAAGAGAAGACCTTTATGCCAACATCGCATTTGGAAATCCTGGTCTACATCCACTCTTAACTCCACTTTTACTTGTTCATACTTAATCATTCTTTGTGCATATACATTTTTTGAAAACATCAAAATGAATATACAAAAATGGAAAATTTTCAAAAAATACAAAAACAATATAAAATCACAAAAATCCAAAAATATTCTTCTCCGACATGTCTCTCGTATAATCGATATTCTGTACGTACTTAGAAATATCATTCAACAATGATACGGGCATGTACAGATGCTTGAGCGAGAGTTCTTTAAATGTTTTCAAAACATGTCGTTTTCTCAAACTTTTTCTTAAATGGCTTCTGAGAGACTCACTCCAGAACCCGAGCTTAACCCAATGGCTTATGCACACATGTCAGTGCATAACCCGTTTTTCAAAGAAAGGAAAGTGCTTAGTCAAAAATCTTTCGAGCACTTATCCTAAAATCAATGGCTTTCGTATATTTCAGTACGAAACCCGAACTTCAAATAAAGGAAAGTGTTGTGCAAATCCAATTTCTTTTTTTAACACTTATCCTAAAAACAAATGAAGATATTTTCTCCTAACATATCTTCAAAGATTTTCAAAATCTTCTCCATCTTAAGCACATTTTCTTCAAGATTTTTCCAAATCTTTCATAAAGTGCTCAAGATAACTCCCTCCTAAACCCTTAAAACTGCTTTTAAACTAAAATGTTTAACCATATGCTTTGTTTAAGGGGGAGTAGAAAAACAAAAATGTTCCAATTTCATGCTCAAATCCGTCTATCTCTCCAAAAAGTTTCATTTTAATCAGTTGATATCAAAAATATCACTGCATGCTATTTTTGAGGGGGAGAAGATGTGATTAAAATGTGATCGAAAAGGAATCTCAAAAAGAGCTCTTCAAAAAGACTCAGCATGAACCCTCGAATTGACGAAAGATAAATGTCAGTAATCGAAAAGACTAGTCCGGGACGGGTAATAATTTCAAGATGGTTATCCATTGATGTAAACGTGTCTCGCAAAGGACTTGTCTGAGTAGAATGTACCAATTCGAGAGATGATCTTTTGATATGACCGGGACGGGTAATAACTTCAAGCTAGTCTAACTAGTGATGTAAACGTGTCTCGCAATGGTCATATTAATTGAAAATCGATCAGTTCAAAAAGTGCGAACTCTACCCATCATGTGCAATTCTTTCTTAAATCTCATATGCACATGTGAAGGGGGAGTATTTCAGAAAATGCAAAACTCTCGAAGTATTAACAAAATGTGTTTATTCATAAACACTTTGAGAGTTTTTCTCAAATGGTTTTATGGCAAGTGATCAACAAATCTAGGATAATCATGGTGTTATAAGGTGATTATGGTTAGGTTATGTCCTATGATCCGCCAGAACCGGAGGGATCTTCCCAAGGACAATTCCAATAGTCTAGAATTAGAAGTCCTTAGGTAAGATTGAAAAAAGGAGTAAATGAGAAAGGAGAAAGAAGGGGTTGAAGAATGAAAAAGAAAAGTTTTTGTAAGGGTGAAAAGAAATAGCCCTCCATGAAAACTTAGGTCAGAAACCGGGTCAATACATATGCTATCGGTACTCACTAAGGTGATACTGATATTGAAGACAAGACGTCATGGACCCAGTGACACATTTGCACCACCCCTCCTATCCACTCAGATATCTCTTAAAAGATATTTGTTTCATTTCTCACGGAGAACACTGCATAATCTATCGACCTCTCATTCCGAGATGTGTTGATATTGAAAAGGTGGCACTCTGCTCCATGCCTCCGACGACTAAAACCAAAACACACATAATTGAGTCTAGAGCCATGAGATTCATCAAAGATCTCTTAGGAACACTTCCTATGCAATACACTTGTGTTCATCTAAAGGATACAAGTTGTATGAGTCTTAATGAGATCTAAAAGATTTTGCCTTATGTCATGATGGTTACTCGCTTCAAAAGGTCTACAGTCTTGAAGTGATACTTCGGTATACTTCAGAGGCTCTCAACGGCCTTGGTAAAGATTAGAGAAAGTTGTCACTCTATGCTGATGACGATCTTGAAATCTAAACCTATAACCGCTGGACGATTTATTGCTAACTGTTTTATGCAGGTACTGACGGAAGTCCATTCACCATCATCATCTACAACGTAGACGCATCTGATCAGAAGAAGTAGATCAAGGCAAGAACATCCAAAGTCAATACTTTGAAGATCACAGAGCATGAAGGAACAATGAATCAAGTCTATTCTACATCGTCACACAAAGTTCAAGTCGTCAAAGATAAAAGAACAAATCTCTGGGATCATCATTTGAATGATCATCCCTTAGGGGGAGATTGTTAGCATTTAAGTTAAAGTGATGATCATCCCTTAGGGGGAGATTGTTAGCATTCAATTTAAAGTGATGATCATCACGTTTCAACAATCTTTGTAATGTGTCGAATGATGTATTAGAATAGATAGTGGGCTTATGGTTGAGGGCTAATCTAATATGTTCTATGTTAAGAGATATTAGTCCAACCCATGTAAAGCCCAACCAAAGCCCACTAGGGTATTTCTTTCCAAAGTATTTAGCACACACTCCATCCCATTTCTCAGTATGCTTCTAGTAAGGATAAGGTGGAGTGTGTGCTTTCTCTCCTTTGTAATCTTTCTTTTCTTTTCTAATCTAACATTCACAGGTTCCTCTTTCATTCCATTCTATTAGCATCAATCATCTATCTATCTTATTCTTTTCTTGTTCTTTACTGCCATTCTATTAGCACACACTCCATCCCATTTCTCAGCTAATAATTTAACCATTGTCATTTGATTGTGAATCTTGGCTTCTACAATTGGTATCATGAGCTAACCGGGTGGCCATTCGTGGTGTTTTCAAGGTGATTAAGGTGATTTATGTTGTGATTTATCTCGGTTTTTCTTTATCTTCTTCAACAGCCGAGTATATGCTATATTTGGGTTCGATTTGTGTTTCATAAAAAACCCACTGCTGCGTTTTTTGATCTTCAAAAACGTAGTTGTTTGTGTTTTTGTTGAAACCAATATATTTGTGTTCGAATTTGTGCTTAAAAGAACTCAAAGTTGTGTTTTTATCATCAAAAACGTGAACTTTTGTGGTTTTCTGGATTCAGACGCATGAACAAGGCAGAAAATGGGTATGTTCTAAGCTACTTTGATCCAAAATCACAAAAAATCTTGTATAAGATTTGTTTGTGAATATTATAATGAGAATATTTATTGATTTATGGAAAAAGTTGGTCAAAAGTAGCTTAATTTGTGGAAAAAGGTGTAAGAAGTCTGTGGGTGAATTATTGGACAAGTGGGTGTGTAAGGCTAAAAAGTCAAGAGTGGTTGAAAATTGCATTTCATCGCATTTGGCCTCATCAGCGAACTTTATCGCATTTCAGTGTAAACCCAGCGAATTATCGCATTTCAGACTTTCTATCTGGATTGGACATCTTCTGTTCTATCGCAGTTGTTATCGCGATTCAGTTTCTATCGCGATTCACCTTTTATCGCAATTGGCACATTTTCTGAAATTATCGCAGTTGAAGACTGAAGTCTTATCGCAGTTGACAACTCAGATGGTTATCGCATTTGATGGTTATCGCATTTGAAGTCTGATCATACATATCGCAGTTCAAATCGCGACAATTTTATCGCAGTTGGCCCTTGTTCAGAACCTATCGCAATTCGACCTTATGTTTATCGCAGTTGCAATGTTTATCGCAGTTGCAAAAAAAAAAAAAAAAAAAAAAAAAAAAGAGTTTTTTGGCGGGAAAAGTTGAGTAAAATTTATTTTTCACAGGAGACTTAACGGTCCATTTTTACGCGAGATTCAAATTCTGGTACAAGTGTGAAAATTTTGGCCCAAAATTCGAATTTTTCGGGGAATTTTCGGCGTAAAAATTTCTTAAACTCAAATTTTTCCGGCCTCATTAGAATTGCATTTTATGGCATTTTTCACAACAACATCACAAATGCACTTATCGGACTGCACCTTCAAAATTACCACGTATAGCCAAAAAGATCCTGATCAAGATTCACAATCAAATGACAATGGTTAAATTATTAGCTGTGACTACGGGGATGATTCGTTATTATTTATTTGGGTTTGAAGTAAGGTTTTACGGACGCGTGTACTTATTTCATCTTCTTTCTTTCTACCCTACCGCGAAGATGACTTGTTTGGGCATATATTAATGGTGACGAAGACTTGGATATCTAGTTACTTTTGTGATTCTCTCTCTATTCTCACAAAGTAGCTATCACTTTAAGGAGTTACGTTGTAGTGCTCAGTGTCTCACGTAGTTGAGGATATGTCAAGAGGTTTTGTGCCAATACTTCTGTTAAGGGTATAGGGTACACCGTTCTTAGTCACAAGGATAGTACAAGCTTAAGTCACAAATCTGGGCGATGTTACCTCATTCTCAAGTTCATCATATTGGGTTATCATCACATGTGGTTACTACATGAAGCCGTTGTTTTTTATTCAGGAGGTTAGATTGGGTTCATCGACATCTTCTCACAGGCTGACTGGGTTTACTGATAAAGTGCTTCCAGTTAATACTTCACGTACACAACATTATGCTGATTCCGATAAATCGTAACCAGCAGGGGAGAGAAATGTGTACATCGAGGTCTCACAACAAGTTCACGTGATCGGGCTTAATGATTTATGAAATGATTTGATTTGTGTCGGAGATTGGTTGATTCCATGTCTTATCCTCTACTCATCTTATTCTACGTACTTCTACCTTTTCCACCTTCAACAATTTCGGGCAACAAAATCAAGATGATCAGTGGTTCAACTTGTTACTTTGGTGTTATCATTTCATGTGTACGTTATGGGCTGATTTTTCATATGAAAGATAACTGGGATGCATTTGGTGAGATGAAGATGTTGATACCCTGTTCCCCCAAATGGATAATCTTGAAGAAGGTCGAGTCTACAGTCTGTTCTACATTTTCCGCTGCATGTTAGAAGACTAAAGACGAAATGCATTTAATTATCAAAAGACTTCTTCAGATACAGGGCAATCATCAGAAAGGTTGTCAGTTTGGGGGAGAGCACTAATTAGGGGAGAGCACTCAGAGCACGCTGTATTAAACCCTAATTAGATTTGCTCAAATAGTTCTTCTGCAAGTAAAGAAATGAATGCTGAGAAGATTCTCCAAGCTGAACGAAGTAATGACGTTTGAAGACTATTCTCTGTGCTTATGGCTTATATTTTACTTGTAGGGAACATTGTTAGCAATTCCCATATGACTTCACTTTGGGGAGAGATTGTTAGCCTTAAAGTTTTGTCATATTTGGAATTGCACTTCATTCTTTGTACAAGGACTAGTTTAGACATTTAGGCTAAGTTAGTCATTGTATTCTTTGTATAAATACCCTCCTTATCCACATTTGGAGGGTTGAGGTATCACAGGTTCTTTGAGGTGTGTATGTTTTCTCTCTCTAGAAAACATACACACCTCCCAATCAATAAACCGAATATTATCATGTTTAATCTTTAGTTCGTGTTTAATGTGTTTTCCTCCACCTCCCGTATGTGAATCTTGGCTTCTACACTAAGAAAAATAAAAAGGTAGCAGCAGCTTATTTGGATAAGCTGCTATAAGCCAATTAGCTTAATTAAGCTAAAACTGCTAATACTAGTTATATAATAGATATTGCAAAGTTATAATGAAAAAGACCCAAGGGCACGTTGGCTGAGTCTGTGTGTGAGTGAGCTAAAGGTCTGGGGTTCGAATCCCACCCAGGCCTTTTTTCTAAAACTTATTTTTTTTGGTTATTTTCTTTTTCAAACTTAATTATAAGCTAATATTAAGCTACTTTAAAACTGGAAATATTTTTATATCTAAAGAAATAAGCTAGAAACAAGCTGCTTATCTCCACAGTTTAACTTATAAGCTTTTAAGACTAGTGGTTTGACAAAATAAGCTAAAAGCTGGAATTTAAGCTATAAGCTGATGGAGAAAGCTAAAATGGACTGAAGGAACTTTAAATAAGCTAAAGGAATCAAGAAAAGCTCAAACTAAGAGCTGTAAAGCTCTCAATAAGCTTTTGGTTTGCTGATTTTTCTGTGGTGCAGGGCAAAAACAGCCCACTTTGAGCTGTTGAAAAGCATTGATAAAAAAAATCCTAAAAATAAACTAAAAATATGGCGAAGTACACAAGCTAGGGAACTATATGCGTGCCCAATTTTAGCTAATAACTCCTTAAGATGAAGAAATGAAAAATAAAAGAAATTTGATGCAGATCACAAAAATACGAAAATATGTCTGCTATTAACTGTGGTGGATTTTGACCTCAAACTTGTTCAATTTTTGATGAAACTATACCAGAACTTGGGAATATACTTTAACCACTATATTGAATATGTAAATGCCAAATATTATTACCAAAACAAGCTCAGCTTATGCCGAGCTTATTGGAGCAGTTGGGATTCTACTTTTTAACCTACTAACACAAAACTTCAAAAAGCATCTAACTAACTTAAAACCTACTGGAAACAGCTTATAAAGCTTAAAATAAGCTCAACCAAAGTTGACTAAGTGGTCAATGGCAGTGGAGTCTGGGTTTTGACCCGTTTTGACCAATTATGCCAAACAGTCCTTATGAGACTGTTTTGGCTGATTTGAACTGGAAAGACCAAAGATAAGCTACAAACTGATCAAAATATGTCTACTTAAGTTATTTTATAACTAATGAACTATTTTTGAAAGGGAAATAAGCACTTAATAAGCAGTTCCTATATTTAAGCTATTTTTGGCTTTTTAAGTGTTTTTAAGTAATATAAAGACAGTGACTATTTAAAACTGAAAATATTAATGAAATACTATCACAAATTATTAATAAACAAGAAATAATGAAAATGAGCTATAAATAAGCTGATTTACAGTAATACAGAAAAATAGGAAAAAGGCTTACAACTGAAATTTCTATGGAACATAGAAACAAGGACCAGAACACTCCTAGCTTGTTCACACAAGCTAGAAAAACCAGAAAAGCCTTCCTGAATAGCTTATACCACCCAGAAGCTTATTTTGAGCTTATGTTGACCATCTTTGACTTTTTTGTGTTTTTGCAATTGAAACAGAGTTATAACAATATAAGCTTATCAAAAGCTATATAAAGCTTATGTAGGCTTATAGAAATAGAAAAGAAGCTTATATCAAGCTTATTAGCTTAATTTGGTGTTCTCAGGAGACTCAGAAACATGAAAACTGGTAATTAACTTGAACTGATTTAAATTACACAAAACTTAATGATAACAGACTGAAATTAACTAGTATTGATAATTAAAACATTACATAAAACTGAAAATGACAATAATTTAAATCTACACTACGAAGGTCTAAAAGCAGTGACCATTATCTATGTGTGTCTTCTCCTTCTTTTATAGCAATCCAAAAAGTCTCTCCTCAGCTTACTGATCAAATCCCACCACTTGTTAGCTTCCAATTCATCCTATTCGTCCATTTGTAATTTTGGCGCCAAAATGGGTAAAGTGGGAAAACCACTTGGTCTGATAACTTGTGAGGGGGAGGGAAGCATTAAATGCTTTTGGTTTGTTAGGGAGTGTATTGGGAAGGAGGAGGGTGGTATGGCAGAGATAAGGTGGGCTATGGTGGTATTGGTTTTAGGCGGGGTTGTGAGGAAGGAGACGTGTTTGACTTGTTTGACCGGTTTTTGGTTTTGGGTTTTTATTAATAAAAACGGGGTTGGGCTGTGGTGATGGGTTGGGTTTTATTAAATAGGATATGGGTTGGATTTTATTTATTTTGTGTTAAGGGTAGTAATAGGTTAGGATTATTTATGGAATTGGTTTTAAGTTTAGGGACCTTTTATGTCATTTTTAAAAGTTGAAGGACCAAAACTGCCATTACTTTAAAACTTTCATCCAAGGACCAATATTGTAAAAGTTAAATAATTTAGGGACCTTGAATGATAATTTTCCACATTTTTAACACCAGGGACTATTTTTGCCAATTTTTGAAAGTTAAAGGACTGGAATTGACAATTATGCAAAATATGTTCGTTTTTCAACTGTTTTTAATTCTTTTGCACATGAAACACATAAAAACACAATCAAATGATATTTTCTGCATTTTGAAGCATATTTGCATGTTTTTAAATGTTTTTGCAGTCTAAATGTGACAGAAATGATGAGTATTTAGACACTCATCAATCCCCCACACTAAACTATTGCTAGTCCCTAGCAATCTTTTATGAAAATTTAATGGATTTTATCTCTTTACCAAAAGCCATTACTTCTAGAGTAGCCAATGTTTTAGTATGTGATACTTTGGTACAATGATAACCAAATGATTTTGAGCAAATCATCAGCTGTCAACGGTTTTGATTTGTCTTTACCAAAAGCCGTTTGCTTCTGGACTAGCCAACTCTTAGATAAATTGCAACTATTATCTTTGGTGAGCTAATTACCAATTATGGTTTTTCCACTGCCTTTACCACAAGCCATAACCTTGCGGGCTAGCCAACTCTTCACTATAAAAGATATGGTGAGTCGAATACCATACAATTTTAGGCAAATTGTAAGCCATAAACGGATTTGATATATCTTTACCAAGAGCCGTTTGCTCCTGGATTAGCCAATCCTTATGTGGGTTAGACATGACGGACTGATAACCATTTATTGCGTTCTAAGTGAGAAAAAATTTTAAAATTTTGGCCAAAATGGGGGTACTAGATGGTACATTTGATAAAATTCGCTAGAATTCCCCCCCACACTTAGAACTGAATATTGCCCTCAATATTCAAAGTACCGGTTGTTAAACCAACACTTAGAACGTGAAAAGGAAATACTAATAGCCATTTAGTCTTGTTCATCAGTTAAAAAAAGCTAAAAATAACAAAAGAACAAAAAATATATTGTTGTACACCAATTAGTGTATTTATGTGTGTTTTTATGAAAAAAAAAAAAAAAAAAAAAAAAAAAAAAAAACTCTCTTAGCCATTTTATCAAATACATTGTGTGTACTAAATATGTTTAAAATGACATTTTCAAAATGCGATATCACAATCATTTCATATCGGAATTGAGTGATTAAAATTTGTGGGTAAAGAACGGCAAAAAATCTACAACTTTCGTGTTTTAAGTTTTGTGTAATTCAACATATAAGTTAGACAAAAATAAGGTCGAATATGTCGAAAATTTTAAGAAAATCATAAACCACTTGAAATCTAAAAAAAAAGAGTTCTGATTTATATATCAAAATACATACCAAATTAAAGAGATTTAAAATTTGAAAATTATGGTGAAATAAGTTTTTCGTAAAATTTTATCATTTAAAAGTTATTTACGTTTAAAATTTGTGGGTAAAATAAAATATAATCCTAAATTTACAAAAATACCCTTGTCAAATAGAAGAAGCTTATCTTAGATTTTTTTTTTTAATCATCACCATTGGATGAAAGGTGGGATGATCAAAGGGTTCAAAATACTTTTTATACTTTTTAATATTTATTAGCTTTGTAGGTGATCGTGACTCGCACTATTTAACTCACACACCACAACCTGATCAGGCACCACCACCACCAAATCTATAGGGGTGTTCGCGGGGCGGTTCGGTTCGGTTAGTTGAAAGATTTAAACTATCCATCGCGGGGCGGGTAATTAATTTTACTACCCAAAACCGAACCGTGCTAGGCGGGTAACCGGACACGCGGGTACCCGAAATGAGCGATTACCCGCGGTTCGGGTCACGGTTAACCATTTTAAATGTTTAATGGAGTTTAACCGTATAAACAAAAACATGTTCTAGAACGTAAAATGTCATTTTAGTAAAATTAAATGACATTTAATAGATAATAGTCATATAAAAGTTATATCGTTAGAATAATTGCATTCAAATATCATACATAATCAATTAATAAAATAATAGTTATTTGATGTTTATAGCTTACGATCACATTTATCAACTTTCACTCAAAAATGTTTACATTAGGAGCAAAAAAGGTGTTACACAATAAAATTAGTGTAATAATATAATTAATACTTGTACAATTATTTGAATATTTAATTAAAAAACCTTCATGTATTAAGCACGGTTCGGTTCGGTTAACCGCGGATATCAAAAAATAAAAACCGAAACCAAACCGTGACAAGCGGGTTTTTTTGTTTCGGTTTTTTCCGGTTTCGGTTTCTTCGGTTTCGGATTTTTTCGGTTTCGGATTGAGCGGTTCGGCTCGATTCATCGGTTTCTCGGATTTTTTGAACACCCCTAACCACCACCAAATCTATAGACCAATCACCAATTCAATCTTGTATTCTGATTTAACATTCACTAGAAATTAAGGTAGTTCGATTGCGAAGCCTACTATACAGAAAATGGTAAAAGAGCAACTAGAAATCCACAAAAGGAAAATAAGATTCAGGGGGTGCTTGGTTGAGGGATATAAGGCCTAATCAATGGGAAAGGAAATGAAACATGGTGCTTTGTTGGCTCTAATGCAATGATCCATTACCCAATAGTGTGTAATGGGTCATTACCTAATAAATTGGAGAGAATGGTTTCCTTACATTTTTTTTTCCTTAGCATTCCTTTTGCCTTTCTCTTTTTAATTCCTTATTTTGAACCAAGCGCACCCTTAGAAGACATGGATGCTTTGTTAGGCACCTGGTAGAACTAAATAATCACGACACATGTGCTACTATGAGACCAAAATGAATTTGAACTTCCAAGATAGCGTGTAACTTGATTATACATGGAACAAATTAAGTTAGTGATTGAAATGCAAATAGCTGGTGATAAAGCAAAGTTGACAGGTAGTGATGTGACAATGTGGTGATAGAGATAGAGTTACGCTGACACCCCCTCTAAGGGGTGTTTTGATTTTTTTTTCTGCCGCCGCTTGTACTGTCTATTTTACGGATTGTACCATTTGACCAAAGTAAGGGGCCCACCCACTAGGGGGTGTTACCCTCGTAGATCCCTCTTTTTAATCTTCTTACCTACAATAACTCCAAAGGATGTTTTGCTTGAATTTCTTTCTTCATTATTATGTCGATAATATTCACAAGTGAATTTCCATTTGCCAAAGTCGGCAAATATTTTATCATATGCACAATACCCTCCGGTACCCCGGCTTGCACCTTGCGCAATCTTCCCTCACTAAAATCATTTTGTTTAAGAGAAAGTTTGATGGATGTTAGAAAACGAACTCACACAAGTACGCTGTATACGTGGGAAAATCAAAATAAATTGCTCCATTTAAATACAGAGCTACATACCTTCGCATCCATCTATTAAATAAGTGTTTCCATCGTTTTCTGGCTGTGACCCACAGTCCCAAGCAATTAACTGAGGTCTGATAGAGTCCCCAGATCCATTTTAAATCTATTCTTCAGTTGGTTTAAATAACAATTCACTTGATCGAAGTCACAAGCAATTAACTGAGGTCTGATAGAGTCCACATAATTAGTGATGCAGTCAAGTGAGTTTAATCAATTGATACGAACCTTGAATTTCCAAAATCAAACTTTGATTTTATATTTGTCATCCAATAGTAACTGGAAAGGAATTTTTGCTGCAACATCTGAACCCATGAGTCTCATCATCAATATGACCGTACAATGTAAAGGATTTTGACCGCGTTCCTATGATTGACGTGGGAAAGAAAGACATCCTCATTAATAAATTTCTCAAACATACCTTCGCAAACTGCACCTTTTTTGTTTCAAAGACAATGTAAACCATGTTGCTTCCTTTGATGAAAAGGACAATAACAAACTCTACATGCATATTTGAAATTAGCTTTTAGTTGCTGGGGCAATTCAGAGATTCTAGCAGAAGACTTTCTTATGGAAACGGGCCAAACAGGTAAAATCAGAATAGATTAGTTCAAGTGTAAAGGGAAACATGGTTTAAAGTTTAAACCAAACGAACGCCACCCAGAGTACTTTTTTAATTGTACGACGCCTCCTAAATGATCTTACTGCAGCACAAAATAAAACTATTAAAACAGTCCTATTATAGTCATATTTAGCACACTAATTCATTTAATAAAGAGTTTAAAAACTGGTAAAACAAGTTTTTCGGGTTAACCCAACCTGGCTCGCTTGACCAGCATTGAAGTTACCCGTTTTGATCCATTGACCACCTAGCCTGACCTCCCTGTTCTTTTGTTGTTGTATCAATTTAACCATAAATTATCCATTGTATGCTGAATTTATAGCAACCAGATCTTGTGATAATAACAAATGCAGTTGCAAATAAAATTACTTAACAGCAAATCCAGTTTTAGTGAAGAAGCATACTTTTGTATCTCATTTTCAAACATACATGACCGGAAGCAAGTGATAGTGAAGATAAACACTCAATATGTAATTGCAAACTTACATGACCTGGTATAGCAAGTTCATCAGTAGCTCTATCATCTGACATTTAGAGCTGCAACATGCCTGTAATGAACATAAGTGCGATACAAGTTTTGACTGTTTACAAATGCCACAGACCACACTAATAATTTTCATGGAGACGTACACTTTGCCATCTTCATTGTCGTCAGTCACCTTATACATGCCGACAAGTCAGGACATATTACTTGTATGAATGTACAGAACATAGAAATGAAAATATAACTAAATATTGATAAGAAGGTAAACATTATTTTATATCAAACCAGTGTGAAAATGAGGTGCATCCATAGTACAATGCGGACAGCCAAGAGAATGTTATACTTAAAGAAAGAAACTGCAACAAAAAAATGTAATTTATTCGCTGTACTTGCACCACATACAGAACCACAGAAAAATCAATATTACACAGAAACGAATAAAAATGTCAATGTTTAGATGACAAACCTTCTCCACGAGGCATTTTCTTTGATGCCAAATCTTCAACATCCTTCAGCTGATAATAGTGAGGTGCTATTTCCACAAGCCACTCGAGTTTTATTTCACTGACTTGTCTGATGTATTCCTTACTTGTATCTACTAGCTCGTTGTATACCACGTACCTCGGCAGTACCTCTGCTAAACCAGAACTCGGATGAATATACACAGTCTGAGCATTTTTAATAGTTCTGTAGGATCTGTTCATTTGAAATTTTGCTGAGTTTGGGAAGTATCCAGCTGTTATTGCCTTCTTAATAGCTCCCAAATCACCGAGGTTTGAGGTTAGCTCAATATCAAGTCTTTCCATAATCCCCTTCAATTGATCTCTTATGTCTCGAGCACGCTTCATACTTCTCTCCTGAATGAAATTATCATAACACCATTGAGTTGAGAATTCTGTTTCCTTCCACCCATTGTAAACATTAAGCATTGCTATGTGATCCCCAACATTACCCACATGAAAATTCTTATGAGCATTGTCTGCATGTACTCTTTTGTTCTTCGGACGATAAAAGATGGAGCATCCGACTGACAACATGGCAGCAATTGAAACGATCTCTTCTGAGCATTTATACTTGTTGGACGCTACAATCATTTTGGACAACATTGGATCAATTGGGAATTCTGCCATCTGTCTACCCAGCTTTGTCAACTCTCCAAATTTATTGAGTGCATTTAATGCAAAGAGTAGCTCCAAGGCTTTGAGTAAAGCCTGAGATGATGGTGGATCCATAAAATCAAACTCTAGTAAGTCATCGATCCCAAGACTCTTTAGGCTTAGCGCAACATTGGCGAGGTTGGTGCGCTGAATTTCTGGGACAGTATTATCATATAAATCATTAAGATAATAGTCTTCAGTATACAACCTAAAACACTTTCCAGGACCTGTTCGTCCTGATTGACCAGCACGCTGATTAGCAGAAGCTTTTGAAATAGCAGTGATTTGTAAAGATTCCATACCTGTGCGAGGGTTATAAGATTTCAACTTCACAAATCCAGGATCTATCACGTACTTAATACCATCGATCGTCAACGATGTTTCTGCAATATTAGTGGCCAGGACCACCTTCCGCGCTCCTACAGGAGTTGGTTGAAATATTTTAGCCTGAAGCTCTGTGGGAAGATTGGCGTAAATGGGGCATATAATCAGCTCCGGTATTTTACTCCCAAATCCCCTTGTTCGTTGTTTAAGGATCTCTTCGGCTGTTTCTATTTCCTCTTGTCCTGTGAAAAAGATCAATATGTCACCATCTCCTTGTGGTTCACTAACATGAATCTGAAGAGCCCTAACAATAGCAGCATCCATGTAATCCGCTTCGGGTGCTTCGGTGTAGTGTATTTCTACTGGAAATCGCCTTCCTGGAATGTCAATGATCGGTGCAGAGTCAAAATATTCACTAAATTTCTGAGCATCCATTGTCGCACTTGATATAAGCACCTTGAGGTCAGGACGAACCTTAGCGATATCCTTGACCAAACTGAACACAATGTCGGTTGATAAACTTCGTTCATGTGCCTCATCCACCATCACCACGGTATAACTTGCGAGATCTGGTTCGCCGAGTATCTCCCTAAGCAACATACCATCAGTCATGTATTTAATAACCGTCTTTTCACAAGTACAGTCTTCAAACCTGATCGAATACCCAACCTGTTGACCTAGCTTCACACCCATCTCATTAGAAACTCTAGCAGCAACACTCATTGCAGCCACTCTTCTTGGCTGCGTAACCCCTATTTTCCCACACTTTGTGTATCCAGCCTCATGCAGATACTGTGGAATCTGAGTAGTCTTCCCGGAACCAGTCTCAGCTACAATGACAAGAATCTGATTATCCTCAATAGCTTTAAGCAACCGCTCCTTTTCCGGATATATTGGTAAGCTTTTTCTATCTTCCAAAAGCCTCTCATACGCCGATTTCACAACAGATTTTAACAGTTTCTTCTGATTTGCTTCCTCATTAGCAGCTACACCACCCTTAATATCTCCCCGCACAACCTCACTCTGATCATCAAACACATAATCATAGGCTTTTGTTTCTTCAGATTGATTTTTACTCTTGGACCCGAAATTTAAAGTTGCTTTTCTAATCTGTTGATCCTCCCATGCAAACGGGTTCACCTTTCCATCTTTTTCATAATCATTATACCGTGCTACAGCAACGTCAAATCTTTTCTTTTGATTAACGCAATCTGGTTCATCATAAGCATCAGGCATCTTATACTCATTAACATCAGCATCATAATTATTATATCTAGAACGCTTCTTAAGTAAACTTTGTACCTTTTCATTGTACTTTAGTTCCTCCTGCTCGGCTTCCGTTACCTTGACACCCTCGGATAAAAGCTTTTGATCTTCGACGTCATGCATGTATTCCTCGATCTTCTTTTTCTCTCGCTTTTTAAGATAGTTTTGCCTAGAAACTTTTCTTAAAACTTCAATATTGTCTTGTTCCTCCCTCTTCTGTGACATCTTTACTATATATTAAAGGCTTCACAATGATAATAAGGGGTTATTGTTGTGATGTTCGATCGTATGAAAGAGTTTTCTAACGAAAAATAAGGGGTTATTGTCGATCGGTTATTGTGTTAAAAGGGGTTATTGTCGATCGTATGATAATAAGGGGTTATAACGAAAAATAAGGGGTTATAAGGGGTTATTGTCGATCGTATGATAATAAGGGGTTATAACGAAAAATAAGGGGTTATAAGGGGTTATTGTCGATCGTATGATAATAAGGGGTCATTGTAGATCGGTTATACTATCTATAAAAGAAAAATGGTCAAAGTGAAAAGTGAAAAGTTAAGAAAGTGAAATGTTGAAACTAAAGAAGGAAATGTTGAAAATATATGTTTCAAAAGAAAACTATTAATACACATTGAAAAGGGTTGACCCGGGATGCTTCAAACCCAGCGGGTTGACCCGTTTTTTCGACCTAACACGTTGGGATGACCCGGTTTAAATTGATCCGTTTTTCGACCATAACGGTTCAGCCGGTTGAACCACCCGGGTCGAACCGGGTTTCAAACATTGTGTTAATCCTCAAATCCTCAAACTTTTACTATTTTTCGTTTATAACCCATAAACTTTTTTTTTATCACTAAAATTATCTGCCGCTATAAAATCCGGTTGTTATTCACAGGTACTCATCTAGTTGTGTTAAAAACAAGAAAAATAATTAGCATGAGTTTTATATATATTTATATACGTTGTCGGTCAAATATATAAATAACGAGCGGGGAAACCCGCGCGATGCTGCGGGATTTCAAAAAAAAAAGAAAAAAAAAAAAAAAAAAAAGTACTGTTGCTGCGAGTTGTTCAGATAGTTGTTTTTTTGTTGGTTTTGTAGGTTAACAATTATTTTGTATTTTTATTTTTTAAATTATTTAAAAAAAAAAATTATTTTAAAGTTTTTTGAATTTTTTTTTTTTCTTGAAAATATTTTCAATTTTTGTTTTTTTTTTCCCTATTTTTTCGAAATTATTAAAAAAAAAAAAAAAAAAAAATACTGTAGCATGAACAGTAAACACTGTTTATGTTACTATTCATTTCCGAGATGAACCAGTGTTTTAAACAGTGTTTTGTGAGAGTGTTGTGTGGGGCCCAAAATTTTGGGTTTTAGTATATATATATATAATTTCCTTGGCCCACTAGAATTCAGTTGCACACAATGTGATCACCCGGTTTACTTGGTCGTTACTCAACTTTTAATAATAATTTCTTTGGCCGACTAGAATTTAGTTGCACATTGTGTCTTGGTCGTCACTCAATTTTTAATAATATATAATTTCGGACTAGAATTTAATTAGTTGCACGTGTTAATGCTTTGATTTTTTAAAAGAAAAAAAAGAAAACATGTTTATTTTTTGACAATTAATTAACCTTTGGGGGAAAAGACCAAGGTTCAAACTTTGGCAATAGGATTTCATGTAATAGGTAGTATAGAAAGTCAATTTTCAAAAAAAAAAAAAAAAAAAAAAAAAGTTTTATAAATTAAATAATAACTTTAATAGGGATGATAATTTTATGACATAATAACAAAAAGTAAAAATAAAGAATGAAAATAGGACCAGATGTAGTAATAATAAAAATCACTATTCTTATATATGAAATTATATTAACACAGGAAATCGAACACAGGAAATCGAACACAAAAAAATATTTCATCCGTCTCACATTAATGTTCGTATTTAATTTGCATACAATTTTTAAAAAATATAGTAAATGCGCATTGATATAGTGTCGTATTGACTTTTTAAAAATTAAATTTGATCGGTTTATTTTATCAAAGTGAACGTTTATTTTTTAGACAAATCAAAATAAGAAAATGGAAATTAATCGGAGTTTGAGGAAGTAATTATGACCAAAGATGCATTCATAGATGCATTTAGAGGAATAAATAAATAAATAAAAGAAAAGAAAAGATATATCCATGGTAATTGGTTAATTGGATTAATCGATTCCATATGTTATCGAGCTAAAGGCGACATTAAGTAGAAGGAAAACACATTTTAATTGTTGACTTAACCTTGATCCCAAGTATAAACTATTAGTCTATTAAACCAAAACGGTGCATTTGGTTTGTTGCAAAGAATCACCATAGGTATAGATATGATAGTGTAGTGGAATCAAGATGGATATGACAATTCCTTAGACATTGTTTGGTTTACAATTGATTATATGCATTGCTCTATTATTTTAATACTCCCTCCGTCCTAATTTTATTGTCCCTTTTTCTTTTTTCGGACGTCCCAAAATTATTGTCCCATACCAAAAATAGAAAGTGAATAGGTAGTGGAGTTTGGTAAAGTTTACTATATTACCCTTGGTTGAAATTAATATTGCAAACTTTAAAGAAGTGTTAATTAATTGGTTAAGGGTAAACTTTTCATTTGGCAAAAAAGTAAGAGAGAGAAAGTAATGATAGTGACATTTTTCTAAAAGAATGTGTTTTTTGTCGGGGGACAATAATTTTGGGACGGAGGGAGTACTATTTTCAAATTCAAAAAATTAAAATTCAAGAACATGATGTGTAAAACAAAAAAGAAATACTCCATCTGTCCCTAAATAAATGTCCACTTTGACTTTTTATAGTCTTCCTTATTCAACTTTGACTTTAAATAATTTTGTTTGTGTTGTATAATAATTGATGAAAATTATACCAATGAAAATACATTTAAAACCCAATTCATTCATATATTTTGCATCAAGTATTATATAACACAAACGAAAATATTTAAGGTCAAAGTTGAACAAGAAAGACCGAAAAAAGTCAAAGTGGACATTTAATTAGGGACGGAGAGAGTAAATGAAAGAGAGTGAATTTTATGGTGGAAAAAAAGTCAAGATGGCCCCACAGGAATGAAAAATGAAATGAGGGCCCGTTTAGTTGGATACAATGGGAATGAGTCTATGACTTTGAAAATTAGTGTTTGTTTTGTGGGCCGAGTAATGAAGTGGGTATATCATAGTCATAGATTCATTACACACCAATTTGGCGTCTATGAAATCCATTCCCGTGGGTCCCTCTTTTTTCCACTACAAAACTCAAATATCTATACACTTTTTCATATCATATTTTCTCATTCAAACATAAACAATCGTAATCATACACTTTTTTCATATCAATTGTCATTATACCATATACTTAATCCGATACCCATTGTCATTCATAGCAACAAACCAAACGGGCCCTGAGTTTCTTCCCCTGCTATGAATTTATGATTATCAATTAATAGTTTGATTCCTAAACATAGTAACCAAACATTTATATTGAATATGATTGTCATTCCGTGATTCCGATAGTCATTTACCAAACACACTCTTAGGGCCCGTTTGTTTTGAGGGTATAGAATGAAAGTTATGGAATCACTTCTCAAAACAATGTTTGGTTTATGAAATTTGATGGAATCAGGAATGGAATAATTTCGGGAAACCCATAGACCCATTCCACAAAGGATAGGTGGGTTTGTGACTTTATTCTTCTCTCTCTTCTTGTCTGACATATTCTCTATATTTTATTACTCTTCTTTACCACTCAAATAATAAAAAAGTCCATCATAAGATTTACTCCGTAACAAATACAATTGTTTTGAGTATAACTGGGTATGAAGGATCTAGTCAAATCCTCATCATTGTTTTCGGATTATAAGCTGCTGGAGCTTCTACATCGCCAGACGTTAGAGTTAGATAGTTGTCATTGTGGCTGGATTGCTGGAACAGAGTGTCACAAGCAATGCTGTCAAACTCGCGATCTTGCACGTAAGATCGCACGATCTTACGTGCCCACAAGGTAAAATCGTGTCGAATCGTCATAGGATCGCATCTGAGGTAGGATCGTGAGTAAGATCGTAAGATCGGTTGTAAGATCGTAAGATCGAGACACGATCCGAGTTTACCAAGTTGCTAAATTTGCACAATTTAAAGTTTTAACTTAATTTTGCTAGCCCATTACTAGGCCCAAACATTCTCTCGGATCAAAAAAACATTGCTAGCCCATTACACTAAAAAATACGAAGCACTGAAGCAGATCGTGACTTTATCTACTTTCCCAAAATCAAAATCATTCTCAAAGATGTTCAATCGAGGTATTTTTTTTTCATAGTAACTTATAATTTTGTTCTATTTCCAGTTTCTTATACATGTTGCTTCAATCTAGGCCTTGACCTGTTACCCACACACACACTGCCCTGTCCAGTAACCCGGCCTTGACCTGTTACCCACACACACACTGCCCCGTCTAGTAGTTCTGTTCTGATATACTGATGGTGATGCACTAGTATAAAATAGCCGTTGTTTACAGTTCTTTCTCATTTATTCTTTAGGTATCAACCTATTATCAATATCGTTGATGAAAGATGGGATAATCAACTTAATAGGCCTCTTCATGTGGCTGGTTATTTCTTAAATCCGCGGATGCAATATAGTTCTGATTTCAAGGGTGATCTTGCTTCTATTAAAGTTAACTTGTATATGTGCATTGGAAAAATGTGTGTTGACGAAAACCTTGCAAATGAGATTGATTGCCAGATTGACATGTTTAAGAACAGAAAAGGGCGTCTCTTTAATCTTAACATAGCAAGGCAGAATATTGATAAAAAAAGTCCGGTTGATTGGTGGGATTCATTTGGTGATGATACACCAGAATTGAAAACATTTGCTATGCGAGTTTTAAGCTTGACGTGTTCATCCTCGGGGTGTGAGAGGAACTGGAGCGCGTTTGAGATGGTAACTTGAAACAATCTCATTCCAACTTATTTTAATTATGTTTTACTAATTTCTTAATTATTTCTCTCTTTATTTTGTTAGGTGCATTCTAAACGAAGAAATTGTCTACACCAACAAAAAATGAATGATCTTGTTTATGTTATGTATAACTTAAAGTTAACTGGAAGACAAGAACAGAAAATGAAAGAGACAAAAGCTGCAATCAAACAACTTGAGGCGTTGGATTTTGAAAGTGTTGAATCTGATGATGAGTGGATAATTGAGGAAGAATCAACTCAACCACAAGCACAAGATGCATTTGCAGGTCGAGAAGATGAATTTGAAGAACCTGATTTTCATTTACCTGACGAAAATGAATTTGCAGGTCTCCATATAATAGATTGATCAATGATGGTTTATTTATGAATCTTTTGGTATTATGACTCTTATGTTTTGAAACGTTTAGGACTCATGTTATGTAATCTTATTCCACTAAATCGTTAATGTAACGATTGAAAGTGAAACTTGATTTTTTTGTGTTTTACTATTACTTTGGTCTATGAAATTTGAACTTTGGCATTTTCAAGAGTATATTATATGAATTTATCTTTAATGTTTAGTAGAAATGCAAAACAGTTTGACTCGTTTATCCTTTGTTTACAAAATATGACAAATTGGTAGGATCGTAGGATCTCGATCCGATTCTACGATCTCGATCTTGCAAAGACAAAAACGATCCCACGTGGGATCGCGATCTTGACAGCCTTGGTCACAAGTGTATTTTTCATGTTATGAGGTTTTGAAATTAGTAGAGATGCTTAAAAGTACGGAGTAATAGAGAAGCATTTTTTATGTATGTGCTTTTTTCTTATTTATAAAATTATTGAATTTCATTTATAAAATTATATTTGGGTCTGGGAATGGTCATCTTTCTATCTGCTAGTGCTTCAAATAAGGATGAAGATGATCCTATATGGAATAACTTTACGGGGAAAAGCATGTATTGGCTTTTTTTTTTCTTTTTTTTTTAACATAATATGGATGATAAAAATATGAGAATGAAGCTACCAACCTAATTAACTAAACCAAAATTTTTTTTTGAAATGATTGATTCATTGTCATTCCACTTTATACCGATACCGATACCCATTGTGATTCATGTCAACAAACCAAACGCCCCCTTAGTCTATTAAACCAAAACAGAGCTTAATTGAATGCTTCAATTTCTAATATTTTCGAGTATTGGTAGCACTGGGTCTTTGTGTCACAGACGATGTATATGTTGTTGCATGTGATACTAGCTAGAATCTACCTAAATGAGAAGCGTTTGGTTGTGATGGTCATCAGCCACCACCTTGTAGATTTGTGGTTAATCTTTGAACTGGTTGAGGAGGTGCACTATGACTAGAATCCATTGTATTAGATGCAATAACCTTATACGCATATATTGAAATATATTTACTCGTTGTGACAGTTTTGACATTCCATATATTTCAATGCATTTGTTGAATCACAAATGGTTCCATTATGTACACTCGACATATTTCATAATGGAAGCTAAAACGGAAGAATGTCAGATAGAGTAATGTATTATCGTTTACGTACCAACATAACTATATAAGCAACCTTTTTTTTTAATGAAAAGATATTGACTAAATAACTATGGAGTCTACATTCTTATATCAAACGAAGCATCTGGTATATGGGTAGGTTACCAGACACATTGGTGATTTGTCAACATGAAGACGATTCAGATTTTTTCCATCTTAAAAAGTCCGTTTTTTTGCTACAGCTCATGTCCATACTTCTATTTCTGTAATACCTCTGGAGTAGTATCAAAATTATGATACTTTTTTCTATGGATACAAATTGCATTTAAAGCAAGGGATTTTTATTCAACTGTAAAAAACATGATGTTAATACACTTTAATCCAATCCACCCATCTTCCTTTATATGTAACTGGCCAATACTAGCAATGTAAACAAAAAGAGAAGCAGTAAGATGATGTTTAAACCTCACATTAGCCAGGTGGCCATTTCAGCTGTCTTCCGCCAAGAACGTGCAAATGAAGATGGTAAACCGATTGACCTACACAAACAGATAGCATACTCGACTCAGAACCTGTGATAATTCTCATGCTAGTAATCTTATGACAGGAGGATCAAACTGCTAACAAAATGTATAAACGTACAACACCTTGTCCGAATATCAGCAAAAAAAATAAAGCTACAACTTACATGCAGTGGCACCGCTATTAATGACAACACGGAATCCATCAACGATGCCTTCTTTTTCTGCAACTATCTTGGACGCATGAAGAAGATGGCCCATTATGTCTTCATGTCTTGGTTCAGCCTAAAGGAAAACAAAGGGAAAACAATATTTAAGATCACAGAAAATATTTAAAACAGCAAAATATGAATTGTATTGATACAACAGTAGCAGTAGGTATAATCAGAGATCATATGATATTCGATGTCAGTAGAATCATTACGAATATTGAGTGTAAAATATCATTCTCTTGTTGAAACTTGTAAGTACCTATAACATGGTTTACTGAACACTATGGTATACAAAGTGAGCAAGTCATGAATGCGCAGAAGGTGAGATAAGGCAGCTCTTTATTTTACCAGGGTGCAGGATTACTCCCCTTTACCAAAAAAAAAAGCGCAGAAGGTGAGATAAGGCAGCTCTTTACATTACGCAACTAATAACTTAACACATTTCATGCATTCAGTAGACTTCCTTCTACGATTTTGTTCCCATTTTATCTAGTTTTCCACTGATATCTTGTATCCCTACCCTCATAGTGATCTTTTTCAGAAATACCAGAGGAGGATATATATTCCATATTAACTCATGTACGACATATAAAGCTTCATATGGCCAAAAGTAAACTACTGTGAGTCTGTGAAAGTATATATCGTGAAAAGACCCTTCTGAGATCCTTTTGAGCTGTTTTTCATTCAGGTACATGCTTGATTGCACCTAGTGCCCAGGCTACATGTGGAACGCATTCTATCAGATTATGGGATTACCAATTATATCTAAATGGTCAAAGCTACAGTTTTCCCCTTATAATGTCTACTCTATCAGAAAGAACAAAATACAGTTTGACTTTTTTGGTCAAACAGGCTGAATCTCAGCTACAAACTTGATGGAGAATTCATTTCACAATTCAAGGCTACGTCTATTTTAGAAAGGAGAGATTTTTATCGTAAATAATTTTACGTTCTTGAAATAATATTATAATAGTTGACGACGCAAGAAAGTCATAAAAGACTCTAGATGTATAATGTCAGCTACAAGTGTATCATATAACTCTCAATGGGAAGCAGCCATGTGCACAAACACAAACAAAGAAAATCTAAACTGTCTATTGTTAACAAATTGGGGCGCAAAATCTCAAGATATGTACTGTATTTGAATTTAGAAAATGTCTACCACTCAAAGAGATCTCTAACATATCTCGAATTCAGATTATAACGTAATACATAGTTATATGTATTGTGTACTCATGTTCACAAATATCAAGAAAAAGGTTTACAAAAGTAATCCTTCATCAGCTACAAGAGTACATATCTCGAATTCAGATCTCTTTGTTCGAGATATGTACTCTTGTTTAATAATACAGTAACTTACCTTATTTAGTATGTCCATTAAATAGTTGCAAAGGAAGGAAAAAATGAATAACCTTGCCAAGCTCTGTTAGCCCATCTCTGAGCTTTGGGATGACTAAAACATGAACGGGTGCTTGAGGATTAATATCACGAAAAACTAAAACTTTTTCATCCTCATAGACAATGCTGGAAGGGATTTCCTTTGAAATAATCTTGTCAAATCTGCCACAAATCAAATCCACAAAGTTACAGAAACCATTAAACACGTTAAGGGGAGAAAAAAAAAAGTACTCCAGGATCTGCTGACAATGTCCGCTGGTCATTCATATTTGAAAATGTTATTCTAAGTGGTTTCTCTTTTATACTATGATGAACTTATAACTCTTGGACAGAAGGTTTCCACTAAACATATTACCCGTGGACTTCCAAATTTAGTAAAGCACTAAAAGATTACTAAAGCTTTTTAAAACTGAACCAAGTTAACGGTGTTATCATGTAATATCCTTCAATCTCAGGGATATGAGTTACTAATAAAAACATATAAAATCAGATTAGAACAAGATTAGGAGTTTAGGACAATACATAGTTGGAGCTCCAGTGTTGGCTTCAGTTGCAGCTGCTCTAGCAGACGCCTCTTCATTATGTGTTGCACTCACACAAGACATTCCCCTTCATGTCCAAATATAAGAGCAAATAAAAGAAAAGTAAGCTAAGAACCCGTATAATGACAGCAAAAATAAATTAGCATGTTACTAACAATAGCAAAAAAGAAAGACAATTCATTGACAAATGCTGGAATAATAATAAAAGAAAACAAAACGAAAGGCTATGTTAGTTTGTACTAAAAAAGGCTAGTTATACTCATGGAATAACAAAACAACACAACAGAATAGTAAACAAATAGCACTCTATACTCCTCGCATCGCCTCTTCGCATGTGTTTTTGGTCTATCGCCTATTTGCAGAAGCAACTCATTATTGGTAGTAACATCTCAATCCTACAAATTCCCTCCGTCCCATCTATCTGTTTCTTCCAACCCGGAAATAGCTAACTAAACAACGCTGAGCACATTTTGATAATATTTTTCTAAATAACACCTATGATTTGTGTTTTGGCTAGAAATAATAGGATGTCACTCGTCATTTAATATGCGCTAGACTAGAGCTAACTAGCAGTACATGTTATAATTAGTACTCAGAACGGAAACCAATTAACTTTAAACTAGTATGATAATTCAAATTTTTATCAAAACTGGGGAAAATGAAATGAGTACCTGTGAGGCGTACATTGTTGAATTGGAAAATGGAAAATTGAATTTTGTTGTTTCAATGGATTGAAAGCCCTTCTGAGTCTTATTGCGGAACTCCTGATTTTAATAATAACTAATTAAGTAACTGGAGAATAGTCAGAAATAAATATTTGTGTTTGTGAGTTACCGTAGAAGTGGTACAGATGAAGTGAAGACAGCCATGGTTTGAGACGATGGTCAGTACCATCAGCAACTGGTTTCTTCTTATTTGTGTTCGGATTTTTCTAGACTAAATTTCATATTTAGTCCTTCCCACAAAGTAACTACACTCACTGTTTCTGATCTTGTCAATTTTTGCAAGTTTAGTCCTTTCCATCGACGGCCGTTAGTCACCCTCACGTGCATAAAATGTGAGAGTATATATATGTCTTTTTGCCTCACATAGCACTTTATGTCTTTGTGAGACTTTTATTTGTCCTCACTTTTTAAAACCACGTTAGGGTAATTTGTGGTGCAAAAAGTATATCAAAATCTTAAAGGTAACTTTGGTGCAAAAAGACATATATGCCTTCACCTTTTTATGCGTGTGAGAGTGAATAACGGGAGCTACAAACGATGTTGAGGGAAAAAACTAAACTTGCAAAAATTGACAAGATCAAGGATGGTTGTTCTACTTGCTTTGTCAAAAGGGCAAAAGAAACAAATGTGTGATAAACCATAAGAATGAAATATGAAATTTACTTTTTTTCTGTTATTTTCTTCTTAAACAACTTCAACAAAGGTAATTTGCTAGATTATTTTTGAAAACAAAACTTATATATAGTATTTATAATGGAAAAATCAACTATTCTTGAAAGTTAAAAGTGAAAACTTAATCTATTTAAGGAAACAAACTAACACACGGTTGGAAACTTAATTATGTACCTATTAGCAGAAACTATTTAATCATTATAATCTCGGAAAGTATTCAATCATATAATGTACATGACTGGAAACTTATGCCGCTGTAAAATTTCGTTGTTGTGCACATGTACTCGTCTAGTATTTCTAATAATTACACAGCTTGATACGAAAAATTGAATGGTTAGGTGTCGTTTATCTCTAAATTAATTTATAGGGATGTAAAGAAAAAAAAGAAGGTAAAACAGTTGCACGTCTCTTTGTACAAAAATAAAGTTAGATATGAACATCAATAGTTGCTACAAAGTGTTTACATTCTTAAAATGACAACTGATTCACGCAATAGAGAAATATGATTCACGATGCCACCGGGTATAATCCCTTTACCCAAAAAACATGCGCCTAAGCGTGTAATGTATTAATCGTTAGACTAGTAGTAACAAGACCACACAAAAACCACAAACAACACCGCCAACTCAGCTTTCTCTCTCATAGACTAAACACTGACCAAATGCTCATAGTCGTACCGCACATGGGGCTAGGACAACCGTTGTGTGCTTTTAACAACCCTCGGGAGTAATAGCATAGCTTTCAAAACTTAAAGACAACAAGTGAAACTTTGGATAAACACCAAGGACCAACGAGTTAGAAACATCCCAATTCTATCATTTTATCGCCAACCAAAATCTAAACCATAACCAATTCCAGCAAACATGACATGATCAAAGCAACTCTTCATTCTTGAAACACACTGTTCCAGTGTTTGAGCATATCCTTGACAAACAATGCTGGTTTCCACCATTCCAAATTGCAGCCACGCTTCCATCTCCCCTGCTGCTTCTTTAAACCAGGTTTATTCTCTTTCTCACATACACTGAGCAACAAGCTCTTGGTACATATATCAGATATGATATCACTAATAATTTGAGTTCTGAAAACAGGAAAAGGGGAAACAACAAGTGATTACAAAACAACAACAATTGAAAGTTATACAAAGATTGGTGGGACCACCTTTATTTGCTGCATTTCTAGCCTTATCTCCTATCATCAATCCTCCTGGTAAACATATTATAATTTCATATGCTCCCTCCTTAATTTGTTGAATTTTTGAATTAATATTGATATTCATATTGTGAATCAGTGTTCTCTGGACTTCCACTTTCGTTTTGTTTGGGTACCTATGGTTTCCGACCTTTTGACCGACTAATCCACGGGGTTTGAACCCATCACTCAAACCGGGTAAAGCCCTCCCTTTTTCAAAAGGTTGGCGTGGCCACTTAAGGATTATTTGCACCTAGCACGAAGTTAACTTAAGACCTCTTACATTTTAGTGATGATAGTCACAAGCCCATTTCGCACTAAGCCACCCCTGAGTGTTTAGATATGTTAGTCGAACTTGATCAACTCTAAAGAAATTACAAATTCTTTAAGAATTTCAATTCCCAGTGAATGCACAAATGGTCAAATGTGTTAGATGATAGGTTAAGGCCCAAGGCTGATTGTAGGCTTGTGGTCCATTAGATTTATCGTCTAATAAAATGTTGATGAAAGGTTAAGAATATCGCCATATTGGATGTGCAAATTGTGCGTAATTCATCTAATTTTATAATGACTTCCAGTTTCTAGTATTATGATAATGCTATTATCAAATGGTAAGATACAGCAGCGCTTATTCGAATTAAGAGTGGAAAGGGGGCTGTTTTCTTGTATGGAAAGAGTGGTGAGCTGCTATTATAACATCCAAATTTCTTGTTTAAAAGAGTCATATTTAGTGAATACCGAAAAAAGTTAGTCGGGAAGTATGGCTGAGTTGCCATTTGATGCGCTTTCATATGCCATGTACTTCTCTTTGAGGTTCAAAATAGAATAGCGCAAGAGCAAACACTTACGTTCCTCCCACAATTTTCAAGATTTAAAGTAGAGATTGGGGTTGTTAAATTATTAAAACTGTAATTGCTTGACTGCTTTGTATGACCATGAGATTTGCTGTAATATTAATGTAGAATTTTCTGATTCTACATGGTAATTCAATATTCATCGATAATATTATAGAGACCAACATAAAGAATCTATTATGCTGGAATAATACTATCTTTTGACCTACTGGTATAATATTATGATGGAATAATACGTCTGAAGAATCTATCATCCTAATTTATATCCATATTATATAGTGTCGTATGGTCAAGCAATAGAAACACAAAGAGGAGCTTCATTATTTGGTCGTGCTTGCATTGGATGTCATGATGCAGGTGGAAACATATTACAACCAGTGAGTTTTTGCTAACAATTCATCAAAATTAATGTTGTGCTAGTCAAATTTTGATTTTACATTTCAGATGAAAGTCTAAACAACCATTTTGATTCTCGTACTCCCAATTTTTTATATTCTCTTCCAGGGTGCAACTCTCTTTCTAAAAGATCTGCAAAGGTAACCAAAATTTTTGTTTACTGATTGTTTTACCATTTTAGCTTATGTATTTAGCAATTGGATTATCTGTATATAACATTTTATTGTTTAAATCGTCTTGTAATTCTACAGGAACGGAATTGACACCGAAGAGGAAATATATCGCATTACATATTATGGAAAAGGAAGAATGCCGGTAAGTTATATTTTAAAAGAAAGAATTGATGTTTCACCTAATAGAAGTGGACATTGGGGAACTTAAATTTTACATACATGGTGTGCTCATAATCACTTAAATCAGTCACATGGTGTATGCAGGGGTTTGGAGAGATGTGTACCCCTAGGGGGCAATGCACATTTGGAGCTCGCCTAAAAGAAGATGAAATAAAAGTCTTGGCTGATTTTGTGAAGTCACAAGCAGAACAGGGATGGCCAAACATAGGATTTAGTGGAGACTGATACATCACATAGTAAGATACTCGGATGTCAGGATAGTTTATTCAGTTCGTAAGTTACCAAATCTTTAAAGGTAATGCTGTACTCATATTTATTCCATAATATTGTGACAGTAAGGTTTATACATATTTTTATGCCGTATTCATATTGGATAATTGGAAAGGCTCGAATCGTATCACAAGTTGAACCCTTTGCTGCTGTTATCTCTCCGAGTCTATCAGCCACTCAGTCACTGTTAATGTCTTAATAGTGTCTTGTTGCTGTCAACTTCTTAGCGGGATATTAATCAGAGTGTGCCAAAGGTAAATACACACATATGTCAAACTTCAAACAACACATTGGTATACCAGTCTTGAATGCCGTCAACTATCATAAGTCCCCATTGGAAAGAAATGAAGAACCAAGAACCATAACACCATGTGCAGTGTTGGTTTTAGATAATTTGACATTCAAATAAATAATTAACCATAAACATCAAAGCACGTAATAGCGGAAGCAAAGATCATATTAACATGTATAAAGTAATACCGAAAAATAAATAGGAACGTATCGTTATGATCTTAGCTAAACAAAGATCAAACTTGAACTTCTCTTCTCTTGAACAACCAATAGGATTAACGTGGAACCCCTTACCTTTTTTGTTCCACAATCCAAGATTAATATCTAAAGTAAAATATTAACGAGTTCTCGAACACACGTACTATTACTCGACTAACGAATGATGCTAGTGATTAAACACGAATTAAACCAAAACCAATTTTTGTTTAATAAAATCAAATGTGTCCTCTTGTTAAAAAACAGTGATTGAATTATACAATCAAGTCAATCGACCCACTTGTAAAAGTGGTGATTGATTGAATTGATAAATAGTCGACTGTCTTTAAAGGCAAAAGGAGACAAGAAACTTAATGGTTGCAGTAGATTGCAAAAAGTCAAAAAACTAAAGTTCCAACAAGTTTGTACTTATAGTGAATTGATTTTTTTGGGAACAAGCCATCGACTAGGGTATGTAAACCTTTAGGCAAAACCAGCCAAGCCCAATCAATGGGTTTCTAGATCCTTCCAATCCTCCTTTTTCACTAATAGTCCTTTAACTATTAACTTAACGACCGTTAGTCAATTCGGTTAATTACTTAACTTCCGTTATCTTTCATTTCGTGTCCAAATAATTAAAATACATAACTATTATATATATTAATTATTTACGTTAGTCATTCATACGTAAAGTGTGCAATCCCTCACTCCCGAGTTCGAATCTAGTCATACACGATAATATTTTTCTATTAAAACTCTAACAGCTCCCACTTGGAAATCTATTAAAAGTGTAATGACATTGGTTAGCGTCTAGCAACACGCCAATGCCCCCAGAACAACTCGGGTGGTGGTTCTCCTGGAAAAAACCATTCGATGATAAATCATCATAGGCATCCTTTTGTTTCTAATACCACATTAATAAAGATATGGATCTAAGTCATTCTTTATTAATAATTTTGTTTCTCGTTGTTTATGATTAAATAAGATTACCAAATCTTCTGAACTATTCAGGGGAGATCTTGGGTGTGGCCACACATACATCTTACCAATCCTACGAGGGGCCCAACAGTATTAAACTCCAAACAGTTTGAAGGAACAAATTCTATCTTGACTACGAGCATAACACATGCACTTCGCAACGCTTCCCAAAACAATCCGTATAGCTACCCGTTACGTATAGCGTTAAATTGAATTAAAGAAATGCACTACATGCATGACAGTTATCTGGCATCTCAAGTCTGAGGATAAATATATACTCATGATTTACTTAATGACAAGATCCATAAAGTAAACTCATGTGGCGGGATTTAGTCCTATATTCAAACAATTTGAATATCATGTGAAATCGGTATGACAACGCATCAATATACTTTCAAGTATATTATACCAATACTCAGATTTACCTTAATTTAATGATATTCCCATATCATTAACCGGCAACGGACAGTTTAGAATATAAAAATATATTCAAGGATATAAACATGCAAATATAGGATATATTATTAAGAAAATGATGAACAAACATAACCATTATTTTTATTCCATTTAAAATTAATAACTGTTTTACAACATCCCTTATCCAAACACTAATCACAGATATGCATGAAACTATCAGCTAAACGAAATCCTATGCCTTCAGAAAGTTCTTTAAGCTTTCCTCCAGGTAGAGCCTTCGTTAATGGATCTGCTAAGTTGTTATCTGTGTGAACTTTGAGTAATTCGATCTCGCCAATAACCACTTGTTCCCTAACATAGTGATATCGAATCGGAAAATGTCTGGTGCCCTTCATGATTCCAGGTTCATTGGCAAATGTAATTGCGGCTGAGTTGTCACAATACATTTTTATAGGTCTTTCGACCGAGGGCATAACTCCAAGCCCTGAAACGAATTTCCTAATCCAGACTGCTTCCATTACAGCTTCTGAGGCAGCAATATACTCGCTTTCTGTAGCAGACATCGCAATAGTGCTCTGCTTCTTGCTCTTCCAATCCACAGCTCCTCCATTGATGACAAAGGTGTAACTCGTCTGAGACTTCGTATCATCTTTATCACACTTCCAGGATGCATCGCAGTAATCTGTAACACACAGTTCTGCTTCTGGATTTCCCCCATACACTAAAAACATATCCTTCGTAGCTCTCAAATACTTGAGAATATGTTTCACAGCTATCCAGTGGAGTTCACCTCGATTCTGCTGATATCGACTGGTAATGTTCTGAGCAAACGCCACATCGGGCCTTGTACATCGCACCGCATACATAATAGATCCCACAGCCGAAGCATAAGGGACTCTCTTCATGCGTGCCACCTCTTCAGGTGTTGAAGCACAAGCTTTGCTACTCAAGCCATGTTCTACTTGCATTGGCAAAAATCCCTTCTTGGAATTTTGCATACTGAATCTCTTCAGTATCTTGTCAATGTAAGCACTTTGACTTAAACCAATTAATCGCCCTGATCTATCTCTATAGATCTTGATTCCAAGAATGTATGTTGCTTCTCCCAGATCTTTCATGGAAAAACATTTCCCAAGATAGGCTTTCACCTTATTCAAACTTGGAATGTCTTTACCCATGATCAATATGTCATCGACATATAGAACTAGGAAAATAGCACCACTCCCACTAGCTTTGTGATATACACATGGCTCATCATGATTCTGAGTAAATCCAAACCTTTTGATTTCCTCGTCAAATCTCTTATTCCATTGACGTGATGCTTGCTTCAATCCATAAATGGATCTTTGAAGTTTACATACACGGTTTGGAAACTTTGGATTCACAAACCCTTCAGGCTGCGCCATATAGATGTCTTCATCTAGACGACCGTTCAAGAAGGCGGTTTTGACATCCATTTGCCAAATCTCATAGTCATAGTATGCAGCTATGGCTATGAGAATCCTAATAGCCCTAATTTCAGTTACAGGAGAAAAGGTCTCCTCGTAGTCAACGCCATAAGTTTGGGTAAAGCCTTTAGCTACCAAACGGTCCTTATAGGTATGTACATTGCCATTCATGTCAGTCTTCTTCTTGAAGAGCCACTTAATCCCAACTACCTTGGCATTGGGAGGAAGGTCTACTTTAATCCAGACTTGATTGTCCCTCATGGATTGCATTTCCCCATTCATAGCAATCTGCCATTTTTCCTTTTCAGGATCATTCATGGCAGCTCTATAATTAGCAGGCTCTCCAAGGTCCCCTAATATAGTTTCCTCAACCTCCATGTTAAGACATAGACGGTTAGGTGCTTTCACAGTCCTTACGGATCTGCGAATGGGAATCACTTCAACTTCAGGTGGAGGACCCAGACTATCCGGTTCCACAGGAAGTTCGCTAGTGTTTTCAGAAGGTAATGTATCCTCTTGATCATCTTCCAGATCATAGAGCCTCCCACTGAATTCTTGAGATATCAGATCCTTTTGTTCAGGTGGGAAGTAAAAGTAGTAACCCATTGTTTCCTTTGGGTATCCTACAAAGATACATTTCACAGATCTTTGTTGGAGTTTATCAGCTGAGTCACGTTTAACAAACGCCTCGCAACCCCAGACCTTAAGATAAGACAAGTTAGGCGTTTTCTTAAACCATAACTCATAAGGTGTCTTATCTACCTTCTTGGTTGGAACCATGTTTAATATGCGAATCGCAGATTCCAAGGCATAATCCCAGAAAGATAATGGCAGAGTAGTAAGATTAAACATAGACCGTACCATATCCACTAATGTACGATTCCTTCTCTCAGACACTCCATTTTGTTGTGGAGTATATGGAGATGTGAGATGCTGAACAATTCCATTCTCACTTAGATAATCTTTAAACTCCTGACTAAGGTATTCACCACCTCTATCGGATCGAAGAGCTTTAATCTTCTTTCCGAGTTGCAATTCTACTTCATCTTTAAAAACCTTGAATGTTTCAAATACCTCATGTTTATGTTTAAGGAAATAAACATAACCATAAAGGCTGAAATCATCCGTGAAGGTTAGGAAGTAGGTAGCACCTCTCTTTGACGTATGTCTAAGTGGTCCACACACATCCGTATGTATCAAACCAAGTAGATCATCAGCCTTTTCAATACGGTTATTAAAAGGTTTCTTGGTCATCTTCCCAGATATACAAGATTCGCACTTATCAAATGATTCATCATTGATATCTTGCAAAAGCCCATCACGTTGCAGCTTTTTCATGCGAGTCTTGCCTATGTGGGCAAGTCGACAATGCCAAAGATAAGAAGAATCCAAGACATTCTTGACTCTCTTGTTGTTGATGCTATACATCGAATTATAATCATTATGTTCATTCATATTGGTCTCAAACACACCATTCACAACAACAACATCAAAATAAAAAACATTATTTAATGAAACAGAAATTTTATTGCCATAAATAGTATGTTGAAATCCCAAATTCAATAAACAAGCAAAAGAAATAACACCTCTAACAATAGATGGTGAATAATGACAATTATTTAAATTTAGTATCAAGCCCGATGGCAAAACTAATTCAAATATTCCTATGGCTTCAACTACTGCTTGTGCTCCATTGCCCACTTGCAGAAATTGCTCCCCATAGGCGAGTCTCTTTTGCACTCTAAATCCCTGTAGCGTATTACAAATGTGAATACCGCATCCAGTATCATATACCCAGGAATTTAATTTACGAGTTAGTGAAAATAATTCAATCATAAAGAAATTACCTAAAGTACTGGCTTGCCTAGTCTCACCCTTCAGCTTTTTCTGTCGCAACTCCTCGAGATAAAGAGGACAGTTCCTCTTCCAGTGTCCAGTCTCGTGGCAGTGATGACAACCTTGATCCTTCTTCTTGGGATTAGGCTTGTTCTTTTTAGGGGCCTTTTTAGGTTCAGGTTGATAGGCCAAAACTAGTTTACCTTTATCAACAGCTTCTCCTTTCCCTTTATTCTACGGTTTTGGTTTTTGAACCCTACCTCCTCTTATAGCTAACGCCTCAGGAGTAGGTACCTTGACTGGTAAACATTTTTCATAGTCAACGAGCATTGCGAGCAATTTCATTACAGTCTTCCCTGAGCAATGCATGTTGAAATTCTGAACGAAACCCATAAAATCCTTGTTCAAGGAATGGATGATTAAGTTCACACATGTATCATCAGGAACAACATAGTTGATCTGTGATAGCTGGTCCATGTAACTCTTCATGACCAACACATGATCAGCTACTGGTTTACCATCCCCTTGCCTACAGCAATACAATTTTCTGATCAAATCCAAAATTGCTTCAGGGCTAGTCGATTTTTCTCCTTCAAAGATAACTTTGAAGGCAGAACTTGCAGAAGTGTTGTTGGGTTGAGCCATTTCTACAGAAAAAGTTCAAATATTAGTATTTTCGACAATACACTTTTCAAGAAAAGAAAATTACCCCGGAAATATAAAACATCCATTTAATTCTCTTGAAAACTAGGATCCAACTTTTCATAGTTCCACCATATCAGTTGATCTGCTAGCAGTGAAAGTACAAAAGATGGTAACTTGTCGTACAATAATCGTGAAACAATTTCCGACTCCTAAATTTATGGGAATTACATTTGCCAAACTATTTGCAATGTAAGCATGTTTCTTCCCATCTCATGCTTTAAGTCTCAAGGTCTCACTTATAACTTAATTAAGTCGTCTAATTTAGAAACATGTAAATTCACATAATTTTATTACACTCAGTTGATCTGCTGGCAATAAAAGCATGTAATTTACCTTGTCATTAACATCTGTGTCAAGGTCTCACTTACGCCAGATATTAACTTCAAGTGTCTCTTATAATTAGATAGCATGTGACTTAAATTTTAGGGTATTTATTTTGATGTGACAATCAAAATATGTACGAAGAAGCATGCATACATCTTCGTATCATAAGTTTTTAAAACAATTTTAATTACTTTTTCATAAGCTTAAATCAACAAAATTTTAATCGATGGTGTTGAGAAACTTACAACATTGCCTTAAGATGCTTCGTACATATTAATGGTGTACTTGGTAAGTCTAATATTGACGCACATGCGAGCGGAGAGACATAATGGAGTCTCTTTAAGGCCACAATTTAATGCGAAACCAAACTTATATCCACTTTATAGTTTGTCAATATTAGGTCAGCCGCTTCAACCATTATGTACAGTTGCATCAATCAATTAACAATTTAAGATTTAAAGCTTAAAATAATGTAGTAAATTATTAAATTGCTAGTCTCGCCTGGGAGCAAATTACCGTGCGAAGCGAACCACTATCGGCACATAAGACTTGGCAATAAATAATTTACCACAACAAGGTTTCATAGTTATTAGGTCCATTTATTTTTATTCCAAAAAACTACCATCTTTTTGCTTACAATTCAATAATAATTTAAACAAATAAGAACAAGTAATTTTTAACAAAAATAAATAAACACAAATAACGCATATAATCTTAACAATTAAATCATATAGCTACATGCAAACCTTTTGATAAATCCTATTAATAATCTATATGTGTAATTATTAGTATATAATTAAGAAAACTCCCATTGGTTTTCGAGCGCATTGTACCCAATGGACCACAGACACCAACAATTGGCCGCGTAAGTTTTAATAATTAAATACCACGTTGCACATACTGGATTCATTAATTAATATATATTAGGTCTTCCCTAATTTTAGATCTATCTAAAACATGTAGCACATAAACAAATCCTAATCCATGATTTCTTTGCATGAAAAAATCATAGATCAAACAGGAACGTAACCCTTTATTCAAATAATCACATAAACACATGTTCCTAATTTAGGGTTACAAAACTAACTTTTTAATTCAAGAGGGTCGAACCCCCCCCCCCCCCCCCCCTTAAAAAAAAAATTATGGTTCGAATTTTTATTTTAGATCTAGTATAAAACCCTAAAAAATAATTCGACACATGAACATGTAAATCCAAACAAGATTTGATTTTAATTATGTGTTTCGATAATTACAATTACATTTAAACGGCTCGTGATGCCACTGTTGGTTTTAGATAATTTGACATTCAAATAAATAATTAACCATAAACATCAAAGCATGTAATAGCGGAAGCAAGGATCATATTAACATGTATAAAGTAATACCGAAAAATAAATAGGAACGTACCGTTATGATCTTAGCTAAACAAAGATCAAACTTGAACTTCTCTTCTCTTGAACAACCAATAGGATTAATGTGGAACCCCTTACCTTTTTTGTTCCACAATCCAAGATTAATATCTAAAGTAAGATATTAACGAGTTCTCGAACACATGTACTATTACTCGACTAACGAATGATGCTAGTGATTAAACACGAATTAAACCAAAACCAATTTTTGTTTAATAAAATCAAATGTGTCCTCTTGTTAAAAAACCAGTGATTGAATTATGCAATCAAGTCAATCGACCCACTTGTAAAAGTGGTGATTGATTGAATTGATAAATAGTCGACTGTCTTTAAAGGCAAAAGGAGACAAGAAACTTAATGGTTGCAGTAGATTGCAAAAAGTCAAAAAACTAAAGTTCCAACAAGTTTGTACTTATAGTGAATTGATTTCTTTGGGAACAAGCCATCAACTAGGGTATGTAAACCCTTAGGCAAAACCGGCCAAGCCCAATCAATGGGTTTCTAGATCCTTCCAATCCTCCTTTTTCATTAATAGTCCTTTAACTATTAACTTAACGACCGTTAGTCAATTCGGTTAATTACTTAACGTCCGTTATCTTTCATTTCATGTCCAAATAATTAAAATACATAACTATTATATATATTAATTATTTACGTTAGTCATTCATATGTAAAGTGTGCAATCCCTCGCTCCCGAGTTCGAATCTAGTCATACACGATAATATTTTTCCATTAAAACTCTAACATGCAGAAGGTAAAGAAACAAAAGTTGCTAAGGTGTGTTCTCGAGTTATATTTGGAGGGGAAGAGAAGAGACGAGATATGAGAGAAAAGAAAGGGGAGTATGGAAAGAAACGGGAAGAATCTCAAATGTGTTCTTGAGTTCCTTTCTTTCCAAATTATCCCAAAAGCGGGAATATGATTTTAGAGGGAACAAACCCCATATGTTCCTTCCACTTCTATTCTCTTCTTTTCCTTTCTTGTCTAAAAAAAATCTTGAGATCATATATATATATATATATATATATATATTTTTTTTCTTCTTCAGATTCTTTCATTTTCTTTTCCTTTCTCTTGTAAATTATTCTTAAAAACATAGTGTAAACGTTTAATTAAATCATTAACATATATCCCAAGAATAATATATTTTATATATCCTCTCCTTTACTCTATTTTTCATTCAAAAATAATATATGTAATTTCAAACTCTTTTTTAACTAGTTTTAACGAGGTGACCCTTCACCATTATCACCCCTCACCATCAAGTGGCGCGTGACATCCATTAAAGACACCCCATCACCATTATCTTTCGCACATTATGGTGACCACCCTCACCACTATCTTTTTTTGTTTGCGAGTGTGTGAGGGTATATTTGTATAAAGTGAGTATTTTTAATAGTGATGACTATAAAAGGTAAAAGTTGATGATAGTGGTGATGTGACGCTGAGGTGGAGGTGATAGTAATGATTACCATTAAAACCAGCTTTGGAGTCAAACATATATAAGGTGCCGTTTGTTATGCGGGTTTTGATTGGGTTTTTGTTTAGGTTTTAAAATTTTGTAGTTTGGTAGATAGGTGTAACACCCCCAAAATTCGGTACAACGGAAGCATACTAGTCATGGGTGCACACATACCCGTTACTTCTTGACTTAGAAAGATCAAATTAAGTTAAACCAAAGATTGTATTTGTTTGATCTTCTGAGGTTCGTGACTTACAAAACACAAAACCCACAACAAAAACAAACCACAGTCATCAAGAAAACGAGACAAATAGCTTGTGACAAATGTTTGTGTTCATGAGGTGGGTTAACGAAATTCAAGAAGAAAGATTGGTGTGATAAGGTGTTAGTGGCTGTGAAGTGAAGTGAGTTTGTATAAGGTGTTAGTGGCTGTGAAGTGAAGTGAGTTCTTGGCTGTTCCGGACCGACGGCCGGAGAAGGAGACGGCTGTTTTTGGTTTTAGGGTTAGATGTTTTTGGTTTTAGGATCGTATGGCTCTGATACCATGTAAGTGATAATAGTGAATGATTTTGATTGATTGATTGATTACAATTACATCGTATCTATAAATAGTACAAGACAGAATATTCTAGGCTCGGGCTTGGGCCTGTTACATAATACAGGCTAACATCAATAACCGACTCACATAATTTCAAAAGTAACTTGACTGGATTTGTAAGAGTTTGACAACTACGTTTGTTATCTTCTAAATTCTCGTTTGGTTTACAACTCTTTGTTTCAACTATTTGTGTTAATTTATTACTAGTTAATATATTCAACCACTCTTTGTCAACACCAGCTTGGTATTTATGTGATGCGGCGACGAAAAACAAAACAATAATTAGATGAGTCACATTATTTTGCTTACCCACAAATCCATGCATACTAAGGGACAAATCCCCACCATCCATCTAGTTTGATCTAATGGTGGGATTAACCTAGGATTTAATATGTCAACTTAAATCTATGTTTTTTTTTCTTGTCTTTTTGTCTTTATTATTTATTCATTTTTTTTGTCTTTTTTTAATTCACGTTTTTTTTCAGACGTTTTTGTCTGTTTTTATATGTTTTCGTCCGTTTTTTCACTTTTTCGTCTGTTTTCAGACGTTTTGTCTATTTTCATCCGTTTTTATACGTTTTCGTCCGTTTTTAGACGTTTTCATACGTTTTCGTATATTTTTAGACGTTTTCGTCCGTTTTTATACCTTTTCGTCCATTTTTATACCTTTTCGTCAGTTTTCATACATTTTTAAATGTTTTCGTCCGTTTTCAGACGTTTTTATCCGTTTTCATACATTTTCATCCGTTTTTATATGTTTTTGTCCGTTTTCAAACGTTTTCATACGTTTTTGTCCGTTTTCATACGTTTTTGTCCCTTTTTGGCAGTTTTTATACATTCTCATACGTTTTTGTCTGTTTTCATACGTTTTCATGCTTATTATTAAACTTTATTTTATTACATGTCTAATATCACTTGTGATATTTTATAAAAATATTTAATGTCTAATATCACTTGTGATATTTCATAACAAACAAGTATGCTTTTTTAACCTTTAATATCACCTGAGATATTTCATTGCTCTGTATATTTTTTATATATTATCAATTATGTGTTTTCTAAAATTTTTATAATTTTCAGTTACAAGATGGTTTTTGTGCCTTTCATCGCAATGGACAAGCACATATTTAAAAAAAATGCAATTAATGTTATCTATCACTTGTGATATTATACTGTTAGTAGAAATAAAAGGGTTAAAACCTCTTTAGGTGAATTCTTATTTTGCTAAAAAACAATGCTAATTTAATGCAACACTTGTTTGATTTTGAGAATACGTCTCTATTTTCATAGTTTGATTCTTTTTTATTCATTTTGATATTTTTAAGTGACACTTATTTATCTCTTGTGATATAACACTGTAAGGAAGATGAAGAGTATTTAAATTGTCGTTCTTAGTTACTTAAGAGTAATATCTCATGTGATAAAGCAATGTAATATGACACTAATTTTGTTATTCTACATGAGTAATATCACAGGTGATAAAGCAATAGAATGTAACACTAATTCTGGTATTCTACATATGAGTAATATCACATGTGATAAAATAATAAAATGACCAAAAGTAGACATCATTTAACTCAAAAACATATAAGTCTGCATCATTGTGTACAACAGTTAATATGCATTTTTTCTAGTTACTTCCATAATCCTTGTCTTTGTTCGTTCTTCCACAAAATGCTTCATCTCTTCCTCGTTCGGATGTTCAGTTGCAAAAAATGACACAGTCAAAAATTGCAGTTGTGGTTGAAGAAAGCACAACATATCCATAAAATAAACTGAAGAAGCTCAAACACCCGTGATATCACATGTGATATCACATGTATAATCAACTGTGATATCACATATGATATCAACTGTGATATCACCGGTGATAGCACCTTTCATATCACCGGTGATAGCACCTGTCATATCACAAGTTCCTCCAAAAACCCTAAACCCCTAACCACTAGGTATAATATCACAACTGATATATACCCAGACCCTAAACCCCTAACCACTAGGTACAATTCAACAAATAGAAGAAAGATGACACACTTGTGATGTCACCTGTGATATCAAAGGTTCCTCCTGTTGATCCCGTTACACAAGTAGAAATAACTATAAAGTTATTCTAATTGTGTTTTATGACTGATCAATGTATTGATTAATTTAAACAAATAAGTAAAACGTAAAAGATAAAAACACAAGTTTTTCAACGTTTAAATTCTTATTAGAAATTAATCAAAAGAATCTATACCCAAGTGTTAGCGGAAATAACACTTGGGATTAAAACGACAAGGTATGGTATGTTCTCCTCACTAAACTCAAGCTATGCTTGAGTGGAAACTATGAATGAACCACTGAGCTATCTCAGGGACTAGGTTGCTCTTTGGGGGAGAAAAGTGGTTTTGTGAAAGTCTAAGCTTTTAATGCACAAAACTTATCCATTTTTCTCCCTTATGATCCTATTTATACACAAGTATAAAAGAGCACCGGTGACTAAAAATACAAAAAGAATGACCTAGCTAGTCTGTACAAAATACAACAGTATTTTGTCAGTTCCAAGAATCTATTTTGGGAATGGGTTGCAACTGCTTTCTGAATGTCGGTGATAACACTGTTCTTGTTCTTAAGCCGTTTAGGGAAAGTTTGACTTTGGCCCGATAAAGACTTCTTATCTTTTCAAACTCTTCCCGCCTTGTCCCGCCTTTCTTTCAGACTTCAGATTCTTCAGTCTAGGTCTTCAGTCTTTAATCTTCAATCATTATAGTTGTTGAGGAGACTGGGGTTCAGTGAGTTCTTGTCATCTCTCACTGAACCCATTATCTTCTTCTTTGGCTTAAGTAACACTCAGGGAGTTCCGCCTTCCTGAATGGTGAATATTTCTTCTTAGACTCGTCCTAAGCATCCTGAAGATAACTCACAGAGTGACTGTTCACTCAGTGACCTGAGTGTGTTCACGGTTGATTAACACTTAGCTAATTTGTATTCAAATCCTTATTGTCAGGACGCTTGGGTACTTATGGACCCAACAATCTCCCCCTATTTGGATATAAATTATGCCTAAGTGTTTTATCAGTGTGAGTGAGCAAATGGGCTTCTTCTCACACTGAGTATATAAGAAAGCTAATAAAGGACACTGATATAACAAAACGTGGGCCATCATTTTATTCATATCATTACAAAGTCCTATAATCTAAACATGATGCTCTGGGATCTGTACTCAGGCTTCCAGGATTCCCTTGAGCTCCAACTTAGCCTTCTTAGACACCAACTTCTCCTTTTCGGGTCTTTCATTCATCATCCTATCTATCAGCTTGATAAACTCTTCATTTTCTGGGCTCTTCACGTGAAGTGCCATTAGCTTGTATGCCAGAATAGTTGTCATTTCCACAAGGTGTATATCACTGACTCTTTGAAAGGCCCGTTGGCCAAATTCATCGACGAAGAAGATACCATACTCAGGAAGCTTGATGACTTGGTTGGGAACAAACTTGAACCCTTGAGTAGGAGTCCTGTTGCAATGAAGAGCTGCTATGAATTGTTCAGGTTTCTATCCCATAACTTTCCTCTTATTCCCAGTCTTCTGAGTAGGTTCAGGGATTGCAAGTCCATGAGAAGCAAGTGCCTTCTCATGATCAATTCCCAAGCTCTTAGCCACCCTTTCCATTTCCTCATATTTGCTGCTCAGGGTAGCTAGAAGGTCAGGAACAATCCTGCTTTTCTTCTTCCTCAGGATGGGCCCCATTATGTCCCATTCCTTTAGCCCATAATCTGAGAATTTGAAGGGAGTGTTTTTCTCAGATTTCCTTGGCCCTCTATGAACCGTAATGCTTATGGGCTTGGTGTTGTGAATGGTCATGTCGGTTATGGTGCCTTCACCCTTAGTCTTCGTCATATACCATATATACTTCTCATAAGTCTTCCTATTCCTTTCATTGTTGAGCTTGACCTTAAGATTATGTTCTTTTATTAGGTCAGCCTAAAGCTTGAGGAATTCTTCCCCCTTGATAACCTGATCAGTTTCTTTGATGACCTCCTTGGCCACTTCAGCAATCATTGGCCTACTGAGTCTTTCGGCCCTGGCTTTATCCTGTTCATCTAGGACTGCGGCCATTTCTTCCCTAGTTCCCTTGAATCTTCTCTTATCATCTTAGACGACTTCAAAAGGTTCATCTGGGTCAGGACGCCTTTTTCTTGGTGCCTTTACTAATTTAGGAGGAGAGTCTTCGGTTTCCATTATTCCCTTCCCTTTGTCAGTGAGAGTGGGTGTACTGAATGAGATTTCTGGGAACTCAGTTGTTGTTGTTGTTGTTGCTTTAGTTGGGATGGAAGTGGTAGTAACAACAACGAGAGCTGAGCAGGTTGAGGGTCCTGGCATGAAGCTTTGTAAAGGAACTGCTTCAGTGATGTTTGGATCCTCAGTATCAGGAACTTGGTTATCAGGTTTCTCCCCCTCAACAGATGCTTGAGCTTTAGGGTAAGCATCTGTTGACTGAGGAGTGGGTGGAACTTGAGAAGTCTGAAGAATAGTCAGTATGGTGGAGACCATGTTCTTTACATCAGTGGTCTCATTCTTCAGGGCAGAGATGTCTTCTGCCATGGTAACCTCAGCATCTGTGAGTTCAGTGACATTGGTGGTATAGTGACTGATCAGCTCATTATGTTTAGTGGAGAGCTGATCAAAGGCTGATGAGATTTTTTTTAGGCACTCCTGGGTATTAGCTACTGACTGTTGAATTACATCTTGCTGAGACCTGAGCGGTTTAAGATCCACCTCAAGATCCACCTCTTTGAGTAGCTTGATAAGCTCAAAAATGTTGGAGGAGGTGGTATTCTGAGTATCCATGAACTCAGACAACCTGGTAAGTAGGGCAGGATCATCTTTGAACTCGTCTTGAATGGAACTAAGAGTTGTCAAGATATTGTAGAACTGCGTATCTTGTGCAGAACCCAGATTATCAAGAGATGTCTTCAGGTCACTGATTTGTTTATCAGTGAAGGCAGCGACCTGATGTAGTTTACCCTGAGATGCTTCAACAGCAGCCCTGAAGTCAGCATAGGAGGCTGCTGCTTCAGTATGCTGATCCCATTGTTCTTCAGTGATCTCTTGGAAGAGGGCAGTGTTGGCTTTCCTAAGGAACTTTACCAGCTGCCTTTCAGTGAGAGGAAGAATGTTGTCATACATTTGCAAATATGGAGGAGTAGCAGGAGTAGAGTCTTTGGAGTTCCCTGATGATGATGATGATGATGATGATGATGATGATGAGGTGTTGTTGTTTTGGGGTTCTTGTTCCTCAGGAGGAGGAGATGATGGTTGTTCAGTGTGCTGAGGAGAGTTGTAAGTGTCAATCTCCATGTCATCCCCAACACCAAAAATATCGTCTTCTCCAAAATTAACCATCTCCTCTTCTGACTCTTCATGTAGCAGCCTTTCGAGATCTGCCAGAGTTGGAATCTGTTGGGAATCTGGCTCCCCCTCAAGAGAAGGCCCGCCTTCGTTGTGGCCAGGTCCTGACCCTTCCAGGTAAACAGAGTGGGTTTTCTCTACCTGGACCGCAGGGTCAATTCCTGAGAGAATGAATTCGCCATGGGGGGTGTAGGTTCCATATCAGTGGGTGGTCGTATGCCCCCTGAGTCTTTGTCGCCTTGGGTGACTTCAGGGATTGGTGGGTGTTCTCCAGTACCATCACTAGGCAGTGATTTGTTGAGGTCCCCCTTTCCATCAGGGTTGTACTGGCCTGACGAAGATATAGGGACCTGTGGAAAACTAGAAGGGGGTTGAATAGTTTTTACCGCTTTTTAAATTTATTCGCTTTGAGTACTTAACGTGATTTCAAACTAATGCAAATAATCAAACAATATAAGTAAAGAAAGTAAGGAAAGAACAATCAAACCACAACACGGATGTTTATCGTGGTTCAGTCTACAAGGACTCTCTTCCTTGCCCTACTCCACTCCTCGAGCCTCTAACTCGAGAGTTTTTCTTCACTAAGAAACAAGCTCCCTTCTAGGCGGAGAAAACCTTTACACGTCGCTTACTCTTTTTCTGGTACTAAGCTAGATATCGAGTTCTTTACAAGGGTACAACCACTCCCGACGTCGCTTACACTTTTTCTGGTACTAAGCTAGATAACGAGTTAAGAGTACAACCACTCCCGACACTCTATGTGTTTTGAGGACTAAAACACTAACCGATCACTACTAAATGTTTGGTATAACAATGATGTGTGAACTACTACTAAATCACACAGTGACTATACTAAAGGTTTACAACACTGTGTTGAACCTTGATGCTTGATCTCTTTGCTACAAAAGAAAGATCTCTACAAATGAAATGAATGGGTTAGTAAAGTAAGAAAGAATGTATATGCAAATTATGCTATGTGAGTAATGAGTAACCTTGAATGATCAGCTTGCTATTTATAGGCAAAACTGACCTGACAGGCCACAGATTTGGCGGACCCAAATTCTGGGTTCCGCCCATATAGCTGTTTGGGTCTGCCGGGACATGACAGCTAGCTCTTACCATATCTTACCAAGATCTTACACAATCCAACTCATTGCTTGAAGATCTTTCCAAAATATTATGCTAAGTCTTACAAGCTATCCAAATGATGCATGCCATGATGTCATGTATATGTTTACATTTTAAGAATTAAAATGTAAATAGTATAAATGTATATATGTATGTAACATGTATCCTAGTGATCATGTAGCATGTATATGATGAGTTTTAAAAGCTTATTACTATAAATGCAAAAGACTTTAACTTATATTTATGCTTTGCTAAAGATAAACTTTATAATTGTCATTAACAAAATATAGCAAATATCGTAAAATATAAATAACGTTTTTAGGACGATATTTTTATTAACAATCTCCCCCTTTTTGTTGATGACAAAACATAAATTTTATTTTTAAGCAAAGGAATAAGTAAAGTGTAAATCTTTTAAAAATATAGATTAAAACTAGTTTTATGCAAATTTTGAAGTCTTTTGAAATCAATTTTGTCATAAAGCATGTATGCAATGTATGAGTTTAATCTAATCTTATCTCCCCCTTTTTGTCGAAACAAAAAGAAGAAATGCATAGCGGAATGTGGTAAATGGCCCTTGGTGATAACTCCTCCTAATTTGGAGTACCAAGTATAATGCATGGATTTTGAGAACGTAAAAGCTCCCCCTTGGATAATACTCCCCCTAATTGGAGTGCCAAGGTTATGATGAATGATCCTACAAAATAAAAGTTAGTGTATGTAATGCTCCCCCTTGATCAATACTCCTCGTTGCTAGGGTACCAACGTTTGTAATTCAAGGATTATGAATGCTACAAAACAAGGATTAGTACATGATATGCTCCCCCTCGATCTATACTCCTTGTTGCTAGGGTACCAACGTATATGATTGAAGGATGAGAAATGCTATAAAACAAATGTTGGTTGTAGATAATCCAACCAAGTAATATGAGTTCAACCAAACATTGTAGTTCAACCCGTTTGACTAAAAAAGTCAACTATGTATGATTGTGCAAACTAAGCGCAAAAGTGAAATAAGGTCAATTCTTCAAATCAACCATATAATGATGCAAATGTTAGTAATTCAATCCAACCAAAATATAATGCCAAATAAGTGATCACACACACAAGTATTAACATAACATCCTTCCATTGAAAATTGTTTGTGATCAAAGTTACAAAATAAGGTGTTATAAAATAAAAAGAAAATATCCAAAAAAAAATCCTAAGAGGTCCTATAAACGGAAAAATACTAGAGAGGATCCTAGCATCTATTGTGGAGTGTTGGTTGGATTTGGTGAAGACATGATGGAGGCAAGCCATATGGATTCTAAATCCTATGTATCACGTAGGTGAGAGTCCATTATGTTTGAAGAGGCGTAGAGAGGATCAAGTTCCTCATTGCCTTGAGTGTTTGGTTAGTTGATCCACATTGATTCATCAATGGCTTAGAGTGTGGCAAATAAATCATTGGGTTGAAGGTTGGGTGAATAAGGAGGTGATGATGATCTCGTAACTTGAGATGGTGTGGGTGGTGGTGTGTTAGCCATTGATGGTGGTGTGGTAGCCATGGCGGGTGGTGATCTTGTCACTTGAGTAGGTGACGGAGCGGATGGTGGTGTGGTAGCCACGGGTGTTATAGTAGATGGTGAAGTAGTGATGATGATAGGTGTTGTTGGAGTTAAGTTGGGATTGATGAACCAGCATGGTCTGACACTTATTCTTGCTGTCCTTCTGTGTGGTTTGGGTTTTGAGAAGTTGTGTGAGTTAGACATTGTGAGGAAGAAGATTGTATGAAGGTGAAGATGTGAATTGTGATTATCTAAAGCTTCTAATTTATAGGCTTTAAGTGTCATGGATTAGTATGTTTGGATGTTGATTCATAAAGAGATGTTGGTTTTCAATGACTTGGAACAAGAAAAAGGGGTTTGTCATATTATCAAAGTCAATCTATAGAGATTGGAATTGAGCAAGAGTGTGAAGATATGCAGTAAATGCAAGGTTGAGTGGGATTCTAGTGATTTGATTGATCCACGGATTGCAAGGAACCAAATTGAAGGTTGTTTGTTTGTTACAGAAAGGTAACTTGGATGAAAATTTGAATTTTCAAATTTTGGTGGGAAATTGATTTATTATAGTTCTAAGTGTGCCTAAATGATCCTAATGTGCTTAATTATCAATGCAATAAACCTAAGAACTAGAAGCAATAATCTAAGGAGCGGGATTAGACGGGAAATTTGAAAAAGTTACTGTTTGAAATGGCGGGTCCAAACGATAACAAGTGCGGACCCAAGATTTTGGTTTCCTAGAATCCGCTGGGCTAAATTTGGCGGAGCCAAAATTTTCAACAGACGGAACCCAAAATTTGGTTTCGCCATATCCGCCAGATGGAATTTCTTAATAGAGGGTATGTCAAAATACCCAAAACCCGTTTAATTCCCGAAAATTATCCTAAAACTTATGTAACTACTTAGTTATGATTGATTAAACATAAAAACACAGGTTCTAACACATGTGTGCATATAAATCAAACCAAGGATATTGAACTTACCATATAAGTAGGTTAAGCCAAACGGTGGCTTAAATACGGAAAATCGATAACATCAAGTGTTATCATCCTGCATTGTTATGTTAGTTCACATAAATGTATAATACCAACATAATATCCTAAAGACACAACAATTGTCATTGTTTGAAATTGTATTATACCAAACACTCCCTAATCCTCATTACTTGTTGATCTTCTTGTTGAGCTTCATGATCCAATGTCCAATATTCTTCATCATTCCTCTTGTTTATCGGAACTCCTCAGATTGGTTCTTGATGGGAGGAAGTTGGCTCATGTATTCGGGTGGAGGAATCCTAGAATTGGGCAAACCATCATCCTCACTAACCGATGATGATGATGAGGTTGGAGGATGAGCACGTTTCCCTCTTGACACGGCTACTCTATGGTCACTAAGAGGTACAAAGGTATGTTCAATTTCAGAGTAGTCGGGAAGGAAACCTCTAGCATTTGGAAGAATGGGTGCAAAAGCTCTAAAGAGACGGGTAAGTAGCATCCCGTAAGGCATTGCGGTGGTACCTAAAACCAAAATATCGGCCATTCTTTTGGCGATATAGTAGGCTAAGTTGAATGGTTGATAGGTGGACACACAAAAGAGCATGTAACAAAGGCTTGCGTTGACATGATCCCTATTTCCTATGGTGCTTATGACATTAGCTCTAAGAATCTCTTCCAACTTTTTAAATTGAGGCCTAAGTTCGTTTAGCTCCATGCCAAACAGGTCTCTATCGACTTCTTTACCTTGACTTGTCCTAGTGTGGGTGGTCCTAGGTATGAAGAGATGATCACGGATGGTCTCTTTTGGAGATAATGGTGCGTCATAAGGATGCATACGATCAAGGTTGGAATCAAGGATGGACAATGACCATTTGTCTGAATAAAAGCAAGTGCCTTAACCCGAAATTCCTAGGACTTCCGCAAATTGGTTCAAAGGGATTGTGAATTCATGTTGGTTAACTTTGAAGTGAATGCTCATGAGGCCATAGTCGTTTGAACTAAGAACAACGCTAGCATAAAATTCTATTATGAATCTAGGAACAATGGGTTCATCTATGTCTAGAAGACAATCAAAATGGATGGCAGCTAGTTGTTCACGGATATTGGTTCCTTCTAAGAATGAGGGGTCTATGGTTTTACCCTCGTGAACATAACATTTTTTATAAGCCTTAAAGATTTTGACTTGGTCGCTAGAGAGTCCTTTGGTTTTATGGTGTTGAGGTAGGTATTTGAGGGTTTCTTTGTGATCATAGTATGTCGCGGGAGGCATGATTATCCTAGACACGAAAATTACATAGTTTAGTTAAAACTATCGAAAATACGTATATAAATTTCTAGTGTGTGCCTACATGGGGACAATGTGGAGGTGCGGTTATCTCGACTCTTTTTGATGCATGAAAGTTTCGTTTATGCAAGTTTTATGACAAAACGAGAGATAACCCAAATGCTCCTACTTCAATGTAGCTTCGATTGAATGTACCCGAAAATACATATTAGTTATGTATTCCCTTTAGCATTCAAGAGACATTGTGCAAGTGATGTTTAAAACATAACGTTTTGTATTTGTATGAACAATGTGCAAAAAATCATTTTTCCTAGTCGTGAGAAGATTTTTGCAAGTATTTGACATGGGGTTTTTGATGAATTATGATAATGCCTTATGATATACAATTCCTAACTAAGGAAAACATGATTTGTTATGCAATTCAGTAAATATGCTTCATGATTTTGCAAAAAATATGCATATACCTCAAGTTTTGATTTTGTGCAAGAAATAGAAATCCTAGACTCAGATCAGGAATGTAGATATGATTAGGATACTTACAGAGAGGTTTAAAAGAACAAATTGGTTGTGGAGGATGACCTAAATTCTGAGATTGGTTAATTTTGAGTCGAGTTCCAGTAGCTTGTATGTTTTTGGGGAATGTGATACACAATACAGGGTGTTTGTTTAATATGCTAAAAAACTGACTCAGGAACCCACGGATTTGGCGGAGCCAAAATGTGGGTTCCGTGCGTGTTGTCATTTGGTTCCGTGGGAACTAGTTGACAATTGGTTGTTTTTGACGTATTTGGTTAATCTAAGGTTCAAGCTAAGGTTCTTACTACACATTTGGTTCCATTAATCCTAAACCAAGTCTAAGGAAGTTAAAGGGTGCTCTCTTAAGAGGTTTTGTGAGAATGTCGGCAATGTTGTCCTCTGAGGATACTTTCTCGATTGAGATGTTTCCTTTTTGAACATTGTCGCGTAGGAAGTGGTGACGTATTTCTATGTGTTTGATTCTAGCGTGTTGGACTGGATTTTTGCTAAGGTCGATGGCTCCTTTGTTGTCGCAAAGAATGGGAATGTTGTTGAGTTCAATTCCATAGTCGACGAGAGCTTGTTTCATCCACAGTGCTTGTTGACACGCCTTTCCTGTAGACACGTACTCGCCTTCGGTTGTTGAAATTGCTAGTGCCGTTTGTTTCTTTGAGAACCATGCGGTAAGACAATGTCCAACAAAAGTACAAATACCACTTGTACTTTTTCTATCAACATAGTCACCGGCATGGTCTGAGTCGGCATACACTATGGTTTCTATTCCCGTTCCTTTGGGATACCATAATCCTAAATGTGTAGTACCTTTGATATATCTAAAAATCCGTTTGACGGCTTCAAGATGGGATGTTTTGGGATCTTCTTGAAAGCGTGCACATAGACAAACACTAAACATAATGTCGGTCTACTAGCCGTTAGATAGAGTAGACTACCAATCATCCCCCTATAGTTAGTGCTATCTAGGGATTCACCTTCTTCATCCTTTGTGAGTTTGGTTTCAGAGGACATGGGTGTTTTCATGGGTTTGGAATCTTCAAGACCAAATTTCTTAAGCATATCCTTGATGTACTTAGATTGGTTGAAGAATATCCCATCATCTAATTGTTTAATTTGGAGTCCTAAGAAAAAGTTTAGTTCCCCCATCATACTCATTTCAAACTCATCATGCATGATTTTTGAAAAATCATCCCATAACTCGTGACAAGTTGATCCGAATATGATGTCATCCACATATATTTGAACTATGATTATATGTGATCCCTTTTTCTTAGTGAAAAGAGTGTTTTCTACTAGGCCTATGGTATACTTATGGTCAACTAGGAAAGTCTTAAGTCAATCATACCAAGCTTTTGGTGCTTGCTTAAGTCCGTATAAAGCATTTTTAAGTTTATAGACATGATTTAGTTTTTCAAAATCGGCAAAGCCGGGAGGTTGTGTGACATACACTTCCTCATTAATAAAACCATTAAGAAATGCATTTTTGACATCCATTTGGAATAGTTTAAAGTCATGTGCACATGCATATGCAAGTAGTATTGTAATTGACTCAAGCCTAGCGACGGGTGCAAATGTTTCATCGTAATCTATGCCTTCTTGTTGATTGTAGCCTTGAGCTAATAGCCTAGCTTTGTTTCTAGACACTACACCATTTTCATCCATTTTATTCCTAAACACCAATTTTGTTCCTATTATGGTTTGACACTTAGGTTGAGGGACTAATGTCCAAACGTCATTTCTAACAAATTGATTAAGTTCTTCTTGCATTGCTACAACTCAAGATTAATCTTTTATGGCCTCATTTATATTTTTGGGCTCAATTGTTGAAATAAAACAAAAGAAATTACTTTGATTTTGAACTCTTGACCTTAAGGTTTTTTCCTTAATTTCTCCTATGACGTTATCTAATGGGTGACTTCTAGATTCCTTGATGTTGACTATTTATCTATTCAAGGGTTCATCTTCTTTGTCATTTTCTACATTTTCTTGGTTTTCAACCATTTGACTTTCAATTAAGTCATCATCTACCAAAGGTGATGTCTTAGAGGGAGATGGACTTTCGTCGAATGTTACGTTCAACGATTCCTCGACTCTTGAGGTTTCTTTGTTTAAGACAATGTATGCTTTACTATTTTGTGAGTATCCAAGGAACACACCTTCATAAGAGTTTGGGTCAAACTTGGTGAGATAATCCTTAGTGTTTAAAATGAAGCACTTGCTTCCAAAAACTCTAAAATATCCTAAAGTAGGCTTTTTGCCTCTATAGAGCTCATAAGGTGTTTTCTTCAAAAATGGTCTAATTAAGACTCTATTTAAGATGTATGTTGATGTGTCTACGGCGTTACACCAAAACTTTTGTGGTATATTTTGTTCGTTTAGCATTGTTCGACTCATTTCTTGGAGTGTTCTATCCTTACGTTCTACTACACCATTTGATTGAGGGGTTCGAGGAGCCGAGAAATTATGTGTTATGCCATTAGCATCACAAAAAGCTCCAAATTGGGTTTCGTTATCAAATTCACGACTGTGGTCGGTTCTAATTGACACAATGCTATTTCCTATTTGATTTTGAATTTTCTTACTTAGAATTTCAAATTTATCAAATGCTTCGTTTTTAGTTTTCAAAAACTTAGTCCACGTATACCTAGAGTAATCATCTACTATTACCAAAGTATAGAAGTTTCCTCCATAACTTTGTATAGCGGATGGACCAAACAAATACATATGCAACAATTCTAGACACCTAGATGTAGACACCATGTTTTTAGCCTTATGGCTATTATGAACTTGTTTCCCAATTTTGCAAGCATCACAAAAGTGTTGGTTGTATTTCAACTTGGGTAGGTTCCTAACGAGTTCCTTAGATGATAAGGATTGGATGAGTCTCATGTTGGCGTGACCTAAACGTCTATGCCATAAAGTTGAGTTGTCGTCTAAGGAGGTGAGACAAAGTTTGACTTTAGATGTTTTGTCTAATTTCATAACGTAAACGTTATTCTTCAAAACACCTTTTCCTACGGTTATGCCATTTTTAAGTATCTTACTTCCGTTTTCACTGAAAAGGACGTCATACTTTTTACGACATAATTGACTAATACTAAGCAAGTTAAAACCTAAGTTATCTACTTGAGCAACATCATCAATAGTGAGAGAGTCATGAGAGATCGTACCTTTTTCGATGATTTTTCTTTTAAGCTTGCTACCAAAAGTAACATTACCTCCGTCGTACACTTTGTAGGTTGAGAAAAGGCCTTTGTTTCCCGTCATGTGTCTTGAACACCCACTATCTTTAATCCACTCGTCCGGTTCTAACCCGACTTTCAAGCACACCTAAGTTAAAGAAAAACTCAAGCGTTTGGTCCCCAATATCTTCTGGGTCCATTTGGGTTAAACATAGAATTATCTTGATTCATGTATGGAAACGGTGGATATGGGTTCCATGGCATGTAGTTGGGACCTTGATAGTTTCTAGGTATGTTTGGGTTCCAACTTTTTTGATAATGATGTTGAGAGTTGTAGTTACTCTTTGGAAAGGGGCGTTTGGGAATAGAAGTTCTAGGTCTCTATTGAACCGTCTTAGTCCTAAACTCATTCTTAACTTGTCCTAATCCTACAGCAACGGCTGGTTTCTGTTTGTTAACAGTTGTACTAGTGCTAGGTTTTCTTGTGACTTTTACAAATTCAGTACGGTCCGAAGTACAAGCTTTCTGTTCATCAACAGTACCCGCAGAACCTTTGGCCAATACTGGCGGAACCAAATTTTTGGTTCCGTCAGATCCGTTGTTGTCTGAACTTGCTGGAACAGTATCTTGTACTTTAACGGCTAGTTTCTTAAAACTACTCAAGTTTCCTGATTTCATAAAACCTAGTCCGGTTTTTATCATGAGGTAGTTTTTGAATTTGCATTATCTCATCTGCTAGACTAATATTTTTATCAAACTTTTTAAACTTAGAATTTTGTTTGATAAGTTCTTCCTATGTGGTCCTAAATGTTTCTAATTCTAGTTTAAGTTCTTCACATGAAGCACATATTTCTTTAACGGCTTTACCCTTTTCTAATCGTAAAGCTTTTTCTTTTAGCCAATGAACTTCGTTTTCTAAAAACTCCTTTTTGGTTTTTAAGAATTTATTTTTTTAATGATTTTTAGGGTGATTTTACACAGTTTGTTATATTCTATTTCTAGGGTGTCATCATCTATAGAGGAGTAAGATGAGTCAGATTTTACCTCGTTAGAGTCATAAGCCATAAGAGCAACTTCGTCATTCTTTGGCTCTTCGTCATCATCTTCACTGTCACTCCAAGCACCACTAACAAAGGCTCGTTGAGTCTTGTTCTTGGGTGGCTTTGGACAATCTCCAATTAGGTGACTAGTATCCCCACACCTAAAGCACTTCCTATCTACTTTTCCTTTCTTATCGTCACGGTCTTTCCGGAAGAATTTCTTTTCTTCTCAAGGTTGTTTGACAAACTTTCCTCGTCTTCTGAAGAATTTCTTGAAATCTCTTACCGCCATGGCATACTCTTCGTCTTATCTGAGCTAGACTCTTCATCGTAACTTGACTCTACCCTAGCTTTTAAGGCAATGGACTTTAACTTTTCCTTTTTTCCTTTGACTATTTCTGAATCTTTTTCCATGACCATCTCATGAACTTTGAGATTTCCTATGAGCTCGTCAAGTGGCATGCTTGAAAGATCCTTGGATTCTTCAATTGTCGTCACCTTTGCTCTCCACTTCGGATGAAGTGCTCTAAGAAATTTCCTGACAAAGTTCTTACTAGAAAAAGAATCGTCAAGTGCTTTAAGAGAAGTAACAATAGTATTAAACCTAGCAAAAACACTATCAATGGTCTCATCTTCAGGGATAGCAAATTGTTCATATTGTTGAACAAGAAGATCAATTTTGTTATCCTTTACTTGTGAGTTCCCTTGATGTGTGATAATTAATGATTGCCAAATATCTTTAGCGGTTTTACACATAAAGATTCTTTCATATTCTTTCCTAGATAAAGCATTATAAAGCATCATTTTAGCTTCATTATTTTTGGCAATCAACTTCTTTTGCTCATCACTATGATGAGTAAGAGAAGTATCCTCATCCCGACCGCTTGATATATCCTTAATTATAGGTTTATGGTCACCTTCTACAATGATGTACCATAGATCTATATCCTTTGACTTCACATAAGTTTCAAAGCGATTTTTCCAATAAATAAAACTATTTGCTTCAAATAGTGGTGGTCTTTGCATAGATTGCCCTTCTTTGTAGTTTTCAAAATCCATTGATTGTTTCAAGTTTTAAAATACAATATATTTTGAAAATCTTGAGTAACGTAGCTCTGATGCCAATTGTGGAAAACTAGAAGGGGGGTTGAATAGTTTTTACCGCTTTTTAAATTTATTCGCTTTGAGTACTTAACGTGATTTCAAACTAATGCAAATAATCAAACAATATAATTAAAGAAAGTAAGGAAAGAACAATCAAACCACAACACGGATGTTTATAGTGGTTCGGTCTACAAGGACTCTTTTCCTTGCCCTACTCCACTCCTCGAGCCTCTAACTCGAGAATTTTTCTTCACTAAGAAAAAAGCTCCCTTCTAGGCGGAGAAAACCTTTACACGTTTCTTACTCTTTTTCCGGTACTAAGCTAGATACCGAGTTCTTTACAAGGGTACAACCACTCCCGACGTCGCTGATGCGTGGTTTTGCAACCTTACAGCAGGTTTTACCTCTCGAGGGATCTCAAGAGGCTTACAACCCCACCAGGCAGTGTACCTGACCGATGTAGTATAGTGTAGTGGTAAGTACGGGGGATTGATCGTTCTCCACAGGGAATAGTGTTCGTTAGGTATGAAAGACTACTCTAATTAGGTCTAAGGGTCGAGGAAGATTCTTTTTTATGTTTTTATATTTTTTATGAAAGCAAGTAAAATCTCGGGTTTGAAGGAGTGGGCGGAATTAGTTGCTAGTCAACTAACCCAAATAACTACAAATGCAAATAAAGTAAAATAACTGAAAATAAAAAGTTTGGTGAAAACTTATGTGTAGAGAAATGTGTTCACTTAGATTTCCTTACTCCCTAACTATCTTTTACCGGTTAATTAGTGTGTATTAGTTGCGTGGGTGACGGGTGTATTCCTTAATACCAATCGTGGGGTGGCGTACGTACTTCCCCAACTCTACAAGCTCCTACTTCACTCCTATGTCGAGCCGGCTAGGAAGCTCCTAACATGGGATCACTAGAATTCGCTTGTGCATTAAATACAACCATAAAAACCTTTAGTACGCATTTGGTTCATGTTTCTTAAGACGTTCAAGCAAGTTACCGAATAGGAAGTTAGCCAGTTTTCTTAAGCTTAACATAGATAAACAATCATCCAATACAACTAATAACACACTAATAACCAATAATCAATAGCTAGGTTTCATTAGATCTAAGAAAACACAAGATAAATCTAGCCTAACATGTTAATCAAAAGACAAGAATAAGATAAAATCAAACAACACATAGACATATTGAATGATTAATTGATAACTTATCTTCAATGTAACATGGAAGATCTCAAGGCAAAAAGCCTTGAAAAAGATGCTAAAATCGTCTTAGGGTTTTCTCCCAAAAATTCCACACTAAGTTCCACACTAATGACAAAAAATTAGAAAACTATATATAGACTTTTGGATCTGACGGCGTCACGTTATGGAGTGTGACGCCGTCACCTCGCCGCTTCTAGGGTTCTCGGATGACCTTCTTGACGCCGTCCCTCTTTAGCTCTCCAAAATCCGTTCTGGCTTATCAAGGCTTGACGCCGTCAGACCTTGAACGTGACGCCGTCCCTCTTTGAATTAAGCCGTGACGCCCTTGATCAGGTTAAAGCGTGACGCCGTCAGAATTCACATGCAATTTTCACTGGCTTATCATGAGTAAATTTCACATCCACCTTTTCTTGCCAAGCCATGACGCCGTCTGGAGTAAATCCTGACGCCGTCAAAGGTAACTTCCAGCACAATTTTGAGACTTTGTCGTTTTCTTCACTTTTATGCTCCAAAAACGTCCAAAATGCCTCCTTTTCCAGATTTCTCCTCAAAAGTACCTAAAATGACAAAAGGAACGATTTAGGGCGATATTTGATCAAATAAATACGATTTAGGGCTTAAATGACCCCTTAAAAGCGGTACACTTTTCGCTTCATCAAATACCCTTACACTTGAGATTTGCTTGTCCTCAAGCAAATGCGCTTTTATTCTAATCAAAATACAAGTTAGGGGTCATTTAACGCTAATATAAAAGTAATTGCAACAAATAATCGTTCCACTTTAATCATAATAAGCACGGAGATTACAAACTAGCACCTCACAAGTAGTGTTTAGATACTCACATCTCTCAAGTGTCATCAAAATAAATCTCATAAATGAAAACGGATAATATCTCTCACTACCTGTCATAGCAAATAGATTACCATAGGCTTGGGAAAGGATCGAAAACCTCCTCCACTAGGCGTAAGCACCTAAGATAAACTATCAAAGAGGGCTTTTAAATGGGTTATAACGTTAGGTTTAGGGAAAAGGAAAACACGGTTTTGTTGGATAAGGGATATTTTACTGGTGGCGAGTTAAAGATCTTGATCAATTACATGTACTATACAATGTTGCTAAGCCAAGACTCGACTCGATTTAAGCTAATGAAAGAAAATAACAAAAACATAAAATAAAACGGGATGGTAGTCCGTATGTTTTTTTCTACTTTTCTTTTTCTCATTTTTTTGTATTTTTTTTTTTTTTTTTTTTTTTTTTTTTTTGCATACACTTTTGCCCTACCATCCAAAATAATACATCATAGGGGCGTTGCATTCCCCTTACACTTGAACTTTTACATAACTTTACAAATTACTATTCTAATGACTCGAATTAAGATAATTGAAAAACTTGGAGTACTTTTAAAATATTTAGCACATATGGGGGTAATAAATGATGTTCTTCCCCATTACTCCATTACACTAGTACTTTACCCATGAGTCCCAATCGTCCCAAAACAATATGTACAAGGATATGACTCGACTTAGCAACCATGTAATCAATTAGATAATTAACTTGGGTTTAAACAAATGTTGTAACAATATTGCACTAAAGATGAGTGCATACAAGGTAGGCTAAGGCGATTTGGGTGTACATTTAAGTGGGGTGTAACAAATTCTTCCTTTAAGTAAAATGCTTAAAGGTCGAAACGAAAAGATAGGCTCTGAGGGGTGTACTAGGGGTATCGTGTACTAAAAATGAGTACAACGCAAAGGGTGTGGGAGAATTACTTGACCAATGTAGCCAATGTAATTATAACAAAAACACAGGTGTAAAACAATGGGTTAATCCTAATGCCTCTTATCATGTAGTAAATCTAACTACACGAATGTAGTCTCACTTGTGGCCTCGGAATGGTCCTAACGCAAGTTCTAGAATCTAAGTGCTACCGGTACACACATCATAGCATAAATGCTTTTCCTACCAATTCTAGGGGCGAACCTCACATATTTGGGGGTGGAAAATTTTTTAGTGGTACGGTTTTTTTTTGTGCTAGTCATATAACTCCTATCCATGAGACGCTCATTAAGATCAAAGTTTCACTCCTATATGTTGTAAAAAATTTTAAATTTGGCACTAAAATTACCCTAACAGGTATTTATCTCAGTTTTATTACACATCAACTATTAAACAAACAAAAATCAAGCGTAATAGCATTCTCTAAAAATCGTATTTTTACCCCCCCTTACACTTAAGATGAACATTGTCCCCAATGTTCAAATAACAAGATGTAAAAGTAAAAAGTAAAAGAATGAAATCAAATACTCCCCTGATTCGCTCGGTGGATAATGAAATAACACGGTTAAATCTTCTTCCAAGGTAATGTAGAAGCTCCATGACTAATGCATCGCCATAAGCTTGATCCAAAAACATTTCCTTGTCCAAAATAACCTGTTAAACCTGAGAAAACAAACACGAAAACCTGCATAACAACGGCGGGATAAATCTATATATAAAGATATAATGCTTGTGGAATGATAATTTTGCAGATTCCTGGAGATTATAAGTTATAGATTTAATAAAAACTTTTATGAAAACAAAACTTTCAAAAATTTCTGAAAATTAAATCTGACGCCGTCAGGTTGTAACTCCTGACGCCGACAGAAATGACCTGACAAAAATTCTCATTTTAAGTTTCCGGAAAATTTCTGGAAAAACCTTTACCTTACTTCCTGGAAATCCTGCAAAACATCACTATGACTCGATACAAGCATTTGACTCAAACAAACACTAATATGTATGTTCATTTATTACTATTATGATTCATGTTCATTTGTGTTCTAATAAACCGATTTAGATTTCCCTTACACTTAACTTTTGCAAAATACCTTTATATGTAGTTAAGACGAAGTTAAAAACAAGATAAAGCATTTTCACAACTTAGTTTTTAACATGAATCAATAAGAATAAAAATTAAACACACATACGGAAATAAATAAAAACAAACAAACAAATAAATAAACACACAAAGCAAATAAAGCTTGGGTTGCCTCCCAAGAAGCGCTTGTTTTTGTTCGAGTCACGAGCCTGACTCTACCCTTATTTAACGGATAAAGGAGAGGTTTTTCCTACACTTAGGATTAAGTGCGGGTGATAGTAGCGATACACACCATCTTGGTGGAAGTATGCCGCATGAGGAAAGAGTGGTGGATGAATTATATACTCAAAGGGGTGTGCTCCTTTCATCATAACCTTACCTAGTTCACTTTGGTCAATGGGTGAATTAAAGTTTTCTCCTAAAAAGGGATCATCTTCTATCAACTTCGAGAGATTCCTAGTTGGGAATCCATCTTGACCTAATAAACCCGGTTTAAACCCATAATGTTTCTTGTGATCAATCATGAATGGGTGATGTAAGTATGAAAGGTTATGGTTCACTCCTATGTTGGCTTCCTCACTATAAGGATTAAAGTCTACTACCTCCAACGTAAGACTATCCGGACTATATGGTTTGATGGGTGGATCGGGACCTTTTTCAATTCCTAAGTTCACATCTAAGGATGGAAGATTAGGTAACGGTTTTGGTTTAGGCTCCGGTTCATCAAAACTAGGAACTTCCATAGAACTAAAAGAAAGGTTATGACTACAAGTATTCAAACCTATTTCTTCTAGTTTTGTTTCTTCCAAAGGTTCTGCTTCAATTGGGGTTCCTATAGTCCCTTCTACTTCTTCTGGGTAAGTCACGGGCGGTGTGTATGCCTCGAATGATGGTAGGACTTGTGGGGTACTTTGTAGGTTTGTGTTATTTACCTCATCCTTCCTTGTCTCTATATCAATTATATCCACATCATGTGTTTTAGTAGAATCTAACCCAAACATGTTCCTAAGTATCTCAAATCCTTCTCTAGCCATTTCAAGTTCTAAGTCCGATTCATAAGAATCTTCCCCGATAACATGATTACTATGTTCAATTTGCCTAAAGGATTCATCATGTGTTCCTTGAGATTCAAAGTCATTGATCATAAAACCTAGGTCTTTTTGCTCAATATGCTCATGTTCGGCTAAATCCTCCTCAATTGTTTCCTCAAGTTGTGATGTATACGAACCCATTAATTCATTAAACTTATGGTTCACGGTTAGGAGGCTTTTGTAAAACCCAGATTTTCTGAATACGTAAAATTCCCAGATTACCCCTCAATCTCATGAAATCAAGACATTATTAAAAACTATGCTATAAGAGTGTATATAAATTTTAACCTAAGTTATGATAAGATTAATAAAATACACAATACTATATGTTAAGAAATATAAATACAAGTGATATGAATTAAAAAAAAAAAAAAAAAAAAAAAAAGATTTGGGACTTCCACAATTTCAGCCTACTATCACGCTACATATCTTTTCTTTTGGAAGGCCATCACGCCACATATCAATCAAATAAATAGCTTTCTAAAATATTCGCATGCTACCCCTCATTTACTCCATTTACTACCTTCCTAAAACCAAATCACGCTCCACCTCTATTCAATATCCTCTTAAACGTTATCTCTCCCACACATTTTTTCTTTCATTTGTTATAAACCGAACATCACATTTGTTTACCCATTCCAAACCCTAAATACCATAGGTGGCGGCTATTCATAAAACTCCAGGAGAGAAAAAGGAGGTACGAAGGTGATAGCCAGTGGTGAGCGTACTGTGGTGATCGTGGTAGCAAGGAGTAGCGATCGTTGGTGGGTTCTTTTTGGCTTGATCGGGTATAGCAGTGGGGATTCGAAGGTTGTGGGTTGGTTACGTATCATGTTTCTTTCGTGTATCCGACTCAAGAGGTATCCCTCCTTTCGTCTTTGCGTTTACTCTTTCGAATGTAAATCATGTACACGTAGAAAATATGTGAACTCAACCTATTTTGTTTCGTTAAAAATAGAGATATGAATGAGTCGTGAATATCTTGAAAACCTAACCTCTTGATTAGTAAACATAACTATTCGAATGAACATGGTCGATCTCTATTCGGTTTTGCTTTTCGAAGACGTTTGATATACGCATTTGAATCTGGTCATTTGGGACGTTTAAATGGCATCTAAGAATACTAAGGATAAGTTATTATGTCGCATGAGATGATGTCAGATTAAATTATGATCTATGTAAGTCGATATTTGTTCGAATCTGTGGTCAAGCATGCATATCTTTGAGAACCTTAGGTCATAAAAATGGTTGGTTATGAATAACCAAAATTTGAGTAAAGCTAATATAAACTATGTTATTTTGTAGAACAAAAAGCTTATCAAGCTATGTCTCGTATGATGAAATATTTAAAGTGGACAATGATCGACTAATAATGTATATTAAATGAAAGGTTATAAAGAGCACACAAAAAAAAAAAAAAAGAAAAAAAAGATGATGTTATACATGGGTCGATACACAGTAATTATGGGACTGTTTTAATATGATTTCATGGCTGATAAATGGGTCTATTATACATGCCAAAAATCTGGTTTTATGTGTAGCGAATAATGAGGAAAGTGGGGTTGTATGTCATGTTAAAATGGGTTAATGCATGGGATTGTTTGTGTCGTTAAATGGGAAAAAGAAAGGGACATGTGGGTCACTTATAGGTAAAGTGTATAATAGAGTAGCAAGTGGTGTTTCTATGTGTCAACTTAGAGTTAAATACAAGAATGAGTTTGCATGACATTAATCAATGAGGTATAAAATATAAAATATGAGAATTATCATACAATGGTATAAATTGTATATATTAGACCTTGTACTAAGCTAAGATGACACTTTAAACCTCAAATTATTATAAGTCGTTTTATTAAACCCTAAACTATAATACGTAATAATTCCTTAAGTTACATAATTATTACTTCGTATTTATAACCTTAAAAGTCATAAATTGGAAAAGTTACCTAAAAAGGAAAGTTACAAAAAAATGGAAAGCCGACTAAAATAAGTAATATGAATTAATAAGCTATTAATAAGACAGTCATGAATTCGTGTAGATTCGCTGAAGATGGAGTTGCTTCCGACCTTGATATTTTCTGTTGTGTTTTCACTTGCGGTATAAGGTACAGATATTCTGACCTTTTCTTTTAAGGTTTCTCATGATCTCTTTCGTATTCTGATCCGTTAATTTTCTGATTTGATTGCTATGATTCCCTTTCGATTGAACCTTCTCTGTTGATCCCATCTGATATGATCTCTGTTATGAACCTATATTATGAAAACTTTTTTTTAATTATATCATGGAAATGTTTTGAGAAAAACCACCTTAAAAAGATGTTTATAAATGATGCGAAACTATTTTTATATAAAGTGTTACTAACTGTTATGAAAACTATATTTTGAAGACTATCTTTATAAAAAACCGTTTTGAAAGGTTATTTTTATGAAAACCACTTTAAAGGATCATTTTATGAAAATCATGAATAAAGGATTGTTTAAAATGGACTTTTGATAGAAACTTTTGAAATGAACTTTTGATCTGAACCTTGACTTAATTATCTAATATGAACCTTGATTTGATAAACTCTGATTTAGACCTTTGATATTACTTCTGAGATATTTGATATAAACCATCTGTTATGGACCATCTGATTTGACCTTTGATATATGACACTCTGATTATGATATGATATCTGACTCTTAGTTTGATACCCGAGCCATTTCACTAGGCATGGGGGTTCCATGTCCGTGTCATTGATGCACCAATGGCATGACTCTAGGGCGGTAGAGTGATGTTCCGCCACGTCCCCATTCTGATTATGATATGCGCATTACATTGATTATGGATTATATATGTTCTGGGGGGCGTATGGATGCATCCTAGATCTGTTCTGTTTAGTGGATTTAACATGATTTTGATATGATTTGTCTGGTGACTGGTGCTTGTGTGCAATACACGCCTTTCACATATGTCTGGGAGTTAGCTACTCCATTTGAAGAATGAGGACACCCCTCATATTATTTGATTATCTGAGAGGTCTCCCCTCTATATGATTATGAAGATTATGGTTACGATATGATATGATCTGTTTCTGGGCTCGTGGTGGATTACTATCTCTTTCTCTTTCCCTTATACTTATTCATTGACTTATTCCGTGAACCATACTACACCTGTTTGACCTTTGTTTCAGTTATCCTGTACATTTCTCTATTTCTGTTTATTATCGTTATATCTGTTCACTGGGCTTTTTAAGCTCAGCCGCACGTTTTCTTTTCGTGTGCGGCAGGTTATAAGCAGGATGACGGGTTTGGGTATGAGTGAAGAGACTTTTGGACTTAGAAGACCTTGACAGTTATTCTGAAATAGAAGTCATTAGAAGGATTGCATTTGCAGACTTAGTATTTAGTTTTGATTCATTCCTGACCTTGTAATGTTAGTATTTCATTTGTAACCTTTGACAAGTTATTGTATTACTATTGAAGTATGCTTTGTTTGATCTGATATGAAACCATTAACGTGACATCTTTACCCTTGCCGGGTTGGGGTGTTACAATTATGGTATCAGAGCGACAGGCTGCGATACGTAATACATTTACCCTTGGCCTGTGTAAGTTAGGACCACTAAGTTTTCCCTGTCGGCGCTCATAAGACAACCTTTAAGATTTGCTTTAAGATTTCCCTATAGGAACTTAAGTTTTGACCAGTGAGGAATGGGTAGACTATAAGGCGTTTGTTTAAGTATTTTGCTTCCGCATCACTCTGATTCGTGCCCTGCTTTTGATTTAAGTCTGTTAAGATCACTTTTAGAAATTGAAAGCTTACGCTTAGCACTACCCAAGATTTGAGAATTAGATAAATCTGGAAGGCATTGAGAACTGCATAATATGGCCTGACACTATTTGATCCTAGTCTGCAGAGTCCGACTCTGACCTCTGATCCTTCTGTTAATCATTTTGATGCCTCTTCGGGCATTCTGAAAATCTCCTTGGCGATGACGTACTTGACACCTTCTGTTATTTGTCTTCTGCTTTTGATAAGCATTTGATATCTGCTGTTAATTGTCTCTTGTCTCTTGATAAACATCTATAAATTTTCTGACACCATTTGATTTCGTCTTAACCATCTCTGTCCCTATGAGCAAATCTTGTGGTACTTAACCACGAGTGTAAGAATGTTTCCCTCTCATTTTGGACGATAAGATTTGCTTTGTTGATCTGTCTTTCTGTAGACTGTTAACTCTAATGTTATTCTGATAAAGGATTGGTTGTTTGACAACTATCCTCCTATGTCTCACCTTTGACGTTTGAAGCAATTTTGAACTCCCTACCATGATTACCGATTGTTAAACTCTGGACTATCATTATTACTCTGAAGACTCGTGTGTTATGTTCGCGATTATGAAGTTCTCCTTGAACCCATTTCGTATAACAATGAATGAACCTTATCTTGAGAAATACTTGGCACCCTGAATTTTCTGAACACGATTTCTGATTGAACTACCAAATTTTCCACCGGAGTGAGAAGTAAGTTCGCTTAAGTGTATTTTCTTGGAGTATTTCAGTTTTGTTCGCAATAAAGAAGAATGATGACAGGAGACATGTATTGAGTCTGGAAGCTGAACCGTATTGCTATTTGGAACCCTTATTTCTCCACCCTGAAACGACTTTGTATCTATTCAATTTCAGAGCGCGAAGTTTCCTTCAGATGGAAATATGAATTGAGGTTATTCTTGAGATCTCTGTCCACATTTGTAACGACTGATATAAAGATTTGTGACGCTAATAGTATTAGCTAAAGCTCTGACTATTCTGAAAATTTGATAAATGAACGTGTTCTCGTGAGTACTTGGGCAAATGGTCATTGTATGACTTCCTAGTACATTCGGAGACGAAGAAGAACATGAGAACCATTTTTGCACCTAGTAAGAAATTTGACGATCACTTGTACATTCTGAGAGATTGATACCTATTCAGACAACGGTTTTTTCTTGATTGAGAATATCTCTTTAAATCCCGTAAATTTTGAAACTATCACCGAATGGTCAAGACCGATAACAAAATGGTAAACTGAAATCTTTTGAACCTTGTAACTTGCGTTACCCTTGATGAATTTCGTAACCAGAGAGAAACAGCTTAGTTGATTTAAACACAGAGTTTTGGAAAGCTGAAATAGAAATTGGTTTCCATACCCTCAAGCGGAATAAATTTTGAGACATTTCAGAAAGAGACTCGGTTATCCTCCCTTGCAACACAGAAGGTTTTGCGTATGCATCAAGACAACTAGAAACGCATCAGAAGAATTACTTCGCTACCTGACCTGGAATTGACAACAGCGGTGACTACCCTGAAGAGAGAAGACATTCCTTACAAGTGTTGGCGATACAGAAGGAAGATGGCGACCCGGAAGCTGACGAAGACGTACAGTCTCACTTCCCTGTTCATCTTGGTTGTACTAAGATGAATTGAGAGCGAAAGCAGACTGGATGATGAAGAGATTTAAAGATCGTGCAAGAAATCCACAACACTCCATCACCCTCTAAGAAGAACTGCAGGAGGCTCGACGAACCAGACACAAGTTTCCGATTTTGGTTTCACTTCCCGACTAATGGACAAATGAAGACATATTGACCGGACTTGAAGAGAGTAGATGTTTTGAATGAACGGATTATTGAATCAGACCTTTTATGTTTGGAAGAATTGACTCTGTGAAGACCAAAGTTATTGACAATTAGTTTTCATTTCCGTTGACCCCCTTGAACTTTGTTACATCGTGATAATATCCGCTAATGGTTTAAGTTTCCTAGAAGCATTTCAGCCCCGTGCTTATTTTCGTATGTTCGATGATGGCTTTGTTCTGAGGAATTTTGGCAAACTGTGGAAAATCTGATACTTGTGACGGCGTGCCTTACTCTGCTTGGCAAATCTGAGATTCCGATACCCTTGCGAATAGTTTTGGTTTGCCCTCTTATTTATGTCTTTGATATTTTGGCTCTGAGACTGTAGAAGTACTAGGTGGATTAAGATAGGTTGTTATACTCACGACTCGAGATAAAGTATGATCATCATGAAGGCATATTTATGTGGTGCTAGTATTATGACGCCTGATCAACGTGATAATACTTACACCATATAACGTGCACTCATTGTGGCCATAGGATATCTTGGGGGAGTACCTAAGAAGTTTAGAATCTGATCTCCGTTGGTTTATCCGTGATTAGTGAGACATTAGGTTCATTCTACCTATGCGTATACTCTGTTTCCATTTACTAGATATCTGGATGAGTTTGGACTCTCGTTCTGCATTCTGTGGACCTCAGTTATGAATCTTGAAAACTCTTTGAAGAGCTCTATACTGTTGACACAGTCAATTTGATTTGAAATCTTGTTCGTATTCCATGTGAGCTTTCTGAAGATTCACCTATCGTCCATTTTATGTTGCATGGACCTTTTATTCTGAATCAACCTAATTTGTCTCCTTATGAGGAATCTGAACCCATCTTGTTTTGATCGAGTCATGAGAAACCAATTGTTTTGAAGATCCTTCTGGAAGAACCTCCCCGGGCGTGGGAATATTTATGACGATCTTTTGCGATTCGCTGCGACTTCGTTTAACCTTGCGACTTCAAATTTCGAGGACGAAATTTTCTTTTAGAGGGGAAGAAGTTGTAAAACCCAGATTTTCTGAATACGTAAAATTCCCAGATTACCCCTCAATCTCATGAAATCAAGACATTATTAAAAACTATGCTATAAGAGTGTATATAAATTTTAACCTAAGTTATGATAAGATTAATAAAATACACAATACTATATGTTAAGAAATATAAATACAAGTGATATGAATTAAAAAAAAAAAAAAAAAAAAGATTTGGGACTTCCACAATTTCAGCCTACTATCACGCTACATATCTTTTCTTTTGGAAGGCCATCACGCCACATATCAATCAAATAAATAGCTTTCTAAAATATTCGCATGCTACCCCTCATTTACTCCATTTACTACCTTCCTAAAACCAAATCACGCTCCACCTCTATTCAATATCCTCTTAAACGTTATCTCTCCCACACATTTTTTCTTTCATTTGTTATAAACCGAACATCACATTTGTTTACCCATTCCAAACCCTAAATAGCATAGGTGGCGGCTATTCATAAAACTCCAGGAGAGAAAAAGGAGGTACGAAGGTGATAGCCAGTGGTGAGCGTACTGTGGTGATCGTGGTAGCAAGGAGTAGCGATCGTTGGTGGGTTCTTTTTGGCTTGATCGGGTATAGCAGTGAGGATTCGAAGGTTGTGGGTTGGTTACGTATCATGTTTCTTTCGTGTATCCGACTCAAGAGGTATCCCTCCTTTCGTCTTTGCGTTTACTCTTTCGAATGTAAATCATGTACACGTAGAAAATATGTGAACTCAACCTATTTTGTTTCGTTAAAAATAGAGATATGAATGAGTCGTGAATATCTTGAAAACCTAACCTCTTGATTAGTAAACATAACTATTCGAATGAACATGGTCGATCTCTATTCGGTTTTGCTTTTTGAAGACGTTTGATATACGCATTTGAATCTGGTCATTTGGGACGTTTAAATGGCATCTAAGAATACTAAGGATAAGTTATTATGTCGCATGAGATGATGTCAGATTAAATTATGATCTATGTAAGTCGATATTTGTTCGAATCTGTGGTCAAGCATGCATATCTTTGAGAACCTTAGGTCATAAAAATGGTTGGTTATGAATAACCAAAATTTGAGTAAAGCTAATATAAACTATGTTATTTTGTAGAACAAGAAGCTTATCAAGCTATGTCTCGTATGATGAAATATTTAAAGTGGACAATGATCGACTAATAATGTATATTAAATGAAAGGTTATAAAGAGCACACAAAAAAAAAAAAAAAAATAAAAAAATAAAAGATGATGTTATACATGGGTCGATACACAGTAATTATGGGACTATTTTAATATGATTTCATGGCTGATAAATGGGTCTATTATACATGCCAAAAATCTGGTTTTATGTGTAGCGAATAATGAGGAAAGTGGGGTTGTATGTCATGTTAAAATGGGTTAATTCATGGGATTGTTTGTGTCGTTAAATGGGAAAAAGAAAGGGACATGTGGGTCACTTATAGGTAAAGTGTATAATAGAGTAGCAAGTGGTGTTTCTATGTGTCAACTTAGAGTTAAATACAAGAATGAGTTTGCATGACATTAATCAATGAGGTATAAAATATAAAATATGAGAATTATCATACAATGGTATAAATTGTATATATTAGACCTTGTACTAAGCTAAGATGACACTTTAAACCTCAAATTATTATAAGTCGTTTTATTAAACCCTAAACTATAATACGTAATAATTCCTTAAGTTACATAATTATTACTTCGTATTTATAACCTTAAAAGTCATAAATTGGAAAAGTTACCTAAAAAGGAAAGTTACAAAAAAATGGAAAGCCGACTAAAATAAGTAATATGAATTAATAAGCTATTAATAAGACAGTCATGAATTCGTGTAGATTCGCTGAAGATGGAGTTGCTTCCGACCTTGATATTTTCTGTTGTGTTTTCACTTGCGGTATAAGGTACAGATATTCTGACCTTTTCTTTTAAGGTTTCTCATGATCTCTTTCGTATTCTGATCCGTTAATTTTCTGATTTGATTGCTATGATTCCCTTTCGATTGAACCTTCTCTGTTGATCCCATCTGATATGATCTCTGTTATGAACCTATATTATGAAAACTTTTTTTTAATTATATCATGGAAATGTTTTGAGAAAAACCACCTTAAAAAGATGTTTATAAATGATGCGAAACTATTTTTATATAAAGTGTTACTAACTGTTATGAAAACTATATTTTGAAGACTATCTTTATAAAAACCGTTTTGAAAGGTTATTTTTATGAAAACCACTTTAAAGGATCATTTTATGAAAATCATGAATAAAGGATTGTTTAAAATGGACTTTTGATAGAAACTTTTGAAATGAACTTTTGATCTGAACCTTGACTTAATTATCTAATATGAACCTTGATTTGATAAACTCTGATTTAGACCTTTGATATTACTTCTGAGATATTTGATATAAACCATCTGTTATGGACCATCTGATTTGACCTTTGATATATGACACTCTGATTATGATATGATATCTGACTTTTAGTTTGATACCCGAGCCATTTCACTAGGCATGGGGGTTCCATGTCCGTGTCATTGATGCACCAATGGCATGACTCTAGGGCGGTAGAGTGATGTTCCGCCACGTCCCCATTCTGATTATGATATGCGCATTACATTGATTATGGATTATATATGTTCTGGGGGGCGTATGGATGCATCCTAGATCTGTTCTGTTTAGTGGATTTAACATGATTTTGATATGATTTGTCTGGTGACTGGTGCTTGTGTGCAATACACGCCTTTCACATATGTCTGGGAGTTAGCTACTCCATTTGAAGAATGAGGACACCCCTCATATTATTTGATTATCTGAGAGGTCTCCCCTCTATATGATTATGAAGATTATGGTTACGATATGATATGATCTGTTTCTGGGCTCGTGGTGGATTACTATCTCTTTTCTCTTTCCCTTATACTTATTCATTGACTTATTCCGTGAACCATACTACACCTGTTTGACCTTTGTTTCAGTTATCCTGTACATTTCTCTATTTCTGTTTATTATCGTTATATCTGTTCACTGGGCTTTTTAAGCTCAGCCGCACGTTTTCTTTTCGTGTGCGGCAGGTTATAAGCAGGATGACGGGTTTGGGTATGAGTGAAGAGACTTTTGGACTTAGAAGACCTTGACAGTTATTCTGAAATAGAAGTCATTAGAAGGATTGCATTTGCAGACTTAGTATTTAGTTTTGATTCATTCCTGACCTTGTAATGTTAGTATTTCATTTGTAACCTTTGACAAGTTATTGTATTACTATTGAAGTATGCTTTGTTTGATCTGATATGAAACCATTAACGTGACATCTTTACCCTTGCCGGGTTGGGGTGTTACAATTATGGTATCAGAGCGACAGGCTGCGATACGTAATACATTTACCCTTGGCCTGTGTAAGTTAGGACCACTAAGTTTTCCCTGTCGGCGCTCATAAGACAACCTTTAAGATTTGCTTTAAGATTTCCCTATAGGAACTTAAGTTTTGACCAGTGAGGAATAGGTAGACTATAAGGCGTTTGTTTAAGTATTTTGCTTCCGCATCACTCTGATTCGTGCCCTGCTTTTGATTTAAGTCTGTTAAGATCACTTTTAGAAATTGAAAGCTTACGCTTAGCACTACCCAAGATTTGAGAATTAGATAAATCTGGAAGGCATTGAGAACTGCATAATATGGCCTGACACTATTTGATCCTAGTCTGCAGAGTCCGACTCTGACCTCTGATCCTTCTGTTAATCATTTTGATGCCTCTTCGGGCATTCTGAAAATCTCCTTGGCGATGACGTACTTGACACCTTCTGTTATTTGTCTTCTGCTTTTGATAAGCATTTGATATCTGCTGTTAATTGTCTCTTGTCTCTTGATAAACATCTATAAATTTTATGACACCATTTGATTTCGTCTTAACCATCTCTGTCCCTATGAGCAAATCTTGTGGTACTTAACCACGAGTGTAAGAATGTTTCCCTCTCATTTTGGATGATAAGATTTGCTTTGTTGATCTGTCTTTCTGTAGACTGTTAACTCTAATGTTATTCTGATAAAGGATTGGTTGTTTGACAACTATCCTCCTATGTCTCACCTTTGACGTTTGAAGCAATTTTGAACTCCCTACCATGATTACCGATTGTTAAACTCTGGACTATCATTATTACTCTGAAGACTCGTGTGTTATGTTCGCGATTATGAAGTTCTCCTTGAACCCATTTCGTACAACAATGAATGAACCTTATCTTGAGAAATACTTGGCACCCTGAATTTTCTGAACACGATTTCTGATTGAACTACCAAATTTTCCACCGGAGTGAGAAGTAAGTTCGCTTAAGTGTATTTTCTTGGAGTATTTCAGTTTTGTTCGCAATAAAGAAGAATGATGACAGGAGACATGTATTGAGTCTGGAAGCTGAACCGTATTGCTATTTGGAACCCTTATTTCTCCACCCTGAAACGACTTTGTATCTATTCAATTTCAGAGCGCGAAGTTTCCTTCAGATGGAAATATGAATTGAGGTTATTCTTGAGATCTCTGTCCACATTTGTAACGACTGATATAAAGATTTGTGACGCTAATAGTATTAGCTAAAGCTCTGACTATTCTGAAAATTTGATAAATGAACGTGTTCTCGTGAGTACTTGGGCAAATGGTCATTGTATGACTTCATAGCACATTCGGAGACGAAGAAGAACATGAGAATCATTTTTGCACCTTGTAAGAAATTTGACGATCACTTGTACATTCTGAGAGATTGATACCTATTCAGACAACGGTTTTTCTTGATTGAGAATATCTCTTTAAATCCCGTAAATTTTGAAACTATCACCGAATGGTCAAGACCGATAACAAAATGGTAAACTGAAATCTTTTGAACCTTGCAACTTGCGTTACCCTTGATGAATTTCGTAACCAGAGAGAAACAGCTTAGTTGATTTAAAAACAGAGTTTTGGAAAGCTGAAATAGAAATTGGTTTCCATACCCTCAAGCGGAATAAATTTTGAGACATTTCAGAAAGAGACTCGGTTATCCTCCCTTGCAACACAGAAGGTTTTGCGTATGCATCAAGACAACTAGAAACGTATCAGAAGAATTACTTCACTACCTGACCTGGAATTGACAACAGCGGTGACTACCCTGAAGAGAGAAGACATTCCTTACAAGTGTTGGCGATACAGAAGGAAGATGGCGACCCGGAAGCTGACGAAGACGTACAGTCTCACTTCCCTGTTCATCTTGGTTGTACTAAGATGAATTGAGAGCGAAAGCAGACTGGATGATGAAGAGATTTAAAGATCGTGCAAGAAATCCACAACACTCCATCACCCTCTAAGAAGAACTGCAGGAGGCTCGACGAACCAGGCACAAGTTTTCGATTTTGGTTTCACTTCCCGACTAATGGACAAATGAAGACATATTGACCGGACTTGAAGAGAGTAGATGTTTTGAATGAACGGATTATTGAATCAGACCTTTTATGTTTGGAAGAATTGACTCTGTGAAGACCAAAGTTATTGACAATTAGTTTTCATTTCCGTTGACCCCCTTGAACTTTGTTACATCGTGATAATATCCGCTAATGGTTTAAGTTTCCTAGAAGCATTTCAGCCCCGTGCTTATTTTCGTATGTTCGATGATGGCTTTGTTCTGAGGAATTTTGGCAAACTGTGGAAAATCTGATACTTGTGACGGCGTGCCTTACTCTGCTTGGCAAATCTGAGATTCCGATACCCTTGCGAATAGTTTTGGTTTGCCCTCTTATTTATGTCTTTGATATTTTGGCTCTGAGACTGTAGAAGTACTAGGTGGATTAAGATAGGTTGTTATACTCACGACTCGAGATAAAGTATGATCATCATGAAGGCATATTTATGTGGTGCTAGTATTATGACGCCTGATCAACGTGATAATACTTACACCATATAACGTGCACTCATTGTGGCCATAGGATATCTTGGGGGAGTACCTAAGAAGTTTAGAATCTGATCTCCGTTGGTTTATCCGTGATTAGTGAGACATTAGGTTCATTCTACCTATGCGTATACTCTGTTTCCATTTACTAGATATCTGGATGAGTTTGGACTCTCGTTCTGCATTCTGTGGACCTCAGTTATGAATCTTGAAAACTCTTTGAAGAGCTCTATACTGTTGACACAGTCAATTTGATTTGAAATCTTGTTCGTATTCCATGTGAGCTTTCTGAAGATTCACCTATCGTCCATTTTATGTTGCATGGACCTTTTATTCTGAATCAACCTAATTTGTCTCCTTATGAGGAATCTGAACCCATCTTGTTTTGATCGAGTCATGAGAAACCAATTGTTTTGAAGATCCTTCTGGAAGAACCTCCCCGGGCGTGGGAATATTTATGACGATCTTTTGCGATTCGCTGCGACTTCGTTTAACCTTGCGACTTCAAATTTCGAGGACGAAATTTTCTTTTAGAGGGGAAGAAGTTGTAAAACCCAGATTTTCTGAATACGTAAAATTCCCAGATTACCCCTCAATCTCATGAAATCAAGACATTATTAAAAACTATGCTATAAGAGTGTATATAAATTTTAACCTAAGTTATGATAAGATTAATAAAATACACAATACTATATGTTAAGAAATATAAATACAAGTGATATGAATTAAAAAAAAAAAAAAAAAAAAAAAAAGATTTGGGACTTCCACAATTTCAGCCTACTATCACGCTACATATCTTTTCTTTTGGAAGGCCATCACGCCACATATCAATCAAATAAATAGCTTTCTAAAATATTCGCATGCTACCCCTCATTTACTCCATTTACTACCTTCCTAAAACCAAATCACGCTCCACCTCTATTCAATATCCTCTTAAACGTTATCTCTCCCACACATTTTTTCTTTCATTTGTTATAAACCGAACATCACATTTGTTTACCCATTCCAAACCCTAAATAGCATAGGTGGCGGCTATTCATAAAACTCCAGGAGAGAAAAAGGAGGTACGAAGGTGATAGCCAGTGGTGAGTGTACTGTGGTGATCGTGGTAGCAAGGAGTAGCGATCGTTGGTGGGTTCTTTTTGGCTTGATCGGGTATAGCAGTGAGGATTCGAAGGTTGTGGGTTGGTTACGTATCATGTTTCTTTCGTGTATCCGACTCAAGAGGTATCCCTCCTTTCGTCTTTGCGTTTACTCTTTCGAATGTAAATCATGTACACGTAGAAAATATGTGAACTCAACCTATTTTGTTTCGTTAAAAATAGAGATATGAATGAGTCGTGAATATCTTGAAAACCTAACCTCTTGATTAGTAAACATAACTATTCGAATGAACATGGTCGATCTCTATTCGGTTTTGCTTTTCGAAGACGTTTGATATACGCATTTGAATCTGGTCATTTGGGACGTTTAAATGGCATCTAAGAATACTAAGGATAAGTTATTATGTCGCATGAGATGATGTCAGATTAAATTATGATCTATGTAAGTCGATATTTGTTCGAATCTGTGGTCAAGCATGCATATCTTTGAGAACCTTAGGTCATAAAAATGGTTGGTTATGAATAACCAAAATTTGAGTAAAGCTAATATAAACTATGTTATTTTGTAGAACAAGAAGCTTATCAAGCTATGTCTCGTATGATGAAATATTTAAAGTGGACAATGATCGACTAATAATGTATATTAAATGAAAGGTTATAAAGAGCACACAAAAAAAAAAAAAAAAAAAAAAGATGATGTTATACATGGGTCGATACACAGTAATTATGGGACTGTTTTAATATGATTTCATGGCTGATAAATGGGTCTATTATACATGCCAAAAATCTGGTTTTATGTGTAGCGAATAATGAGGAAAGTGGGGTTGTATGTCATGTTAAAATGGGTTAATGCATGGGATTGTTTGTGTCGTTAAATGGGAAAAAGAAAGGGACATGTGGGTCACTTATAGGTAAAGTGTATAATAGAGTAGCAAGTGGTGTTTCTATGTGTCAACTTAGAGTTAAATACAAGAATGAGTTTGCATGACATTAATCAATGAGGTATAAAATATAAAATATGAGAATTATCATACAATGGTATAAATTGTATATATTAGACCTTGTACTAAGCTAAGATGACACTTTAAACCTCAAATTATTATAAGTCGTTTTATTAAACCCTAAACTATAATACATAATAATTCCTTAAGTTACATAATTATTACTTCGTATTTATAACCTTAAAAGTCATAAATTGGAAAAGTTACCTAAAAAGGAAAGTTACAAAAAAATGGAAAGCCGACTAAAATAAGTAATATGAATTAATAAGCTATTAATAAGACAGTCATGAATTCGTGTAGATTCGCTGAAGATGGAGTTGCTTCCGACCTTGATATTTTCTGTTGTGTTTTCACTTGCGGTATAAGGTACAGATATTCTGACCTTTTCTTTTAAGGTTTCTCATGATCTCTTTCGTATTCTGATCCGTTAATTTTCTGATTTGATTGCTATGATTCCCTTTCGATTGAACCTTCTCTGTTGATCCCATCTGATATGATCTCTGTTATGAACCTATATTATGAAAACTTTTTTTTAATTATATCATGGAAATGTTTTGAGAAAAACCACCTTAAAAAGATGTTTATAAATGATGCGAAACTATTTTTATATAAAGTGTTACTAACTGTTATGAAAACTATATTTTGAAGACTATCTTTATAAAAACCGTTTTGAAAGGTTATTTTTATGAAAACCACTTTAAAGGATCATTTTATGAAAATCATGAATAAAGGATTGTTTAAAATGGACTTTTGATAGAAACTTTTGAAATGAACTTTTGATCTGAACCTTGACTTAATTATCTAATATGAACCTTGATTTGATAAACTCTGATTTAGACCTTTGATATTACTTCTGAGATATTTGATATAAACCATCTGTTATGGACCATCTGATTTGACCTTTGATATATGATACTCTGATTATGATATGATATCTGACTCTTAGTTTGATACCCGAGCCATTTCACTAGGCATGGGGGTTCCATGTCCGTGTCATTGATGCACCAATGGCATGACTCTAGGGCGGTAGAGTGATGTTCCGCCACGTCCCCATTCTGATTATGATATGCGCATTACATTGATTATGGATTATATATGTTCTGGGGGGCGTATGGATGCATCCTAGATCTGTTCTGTTTAGTGGATTTAACATGATTTTGATATGATTTGTCTGGTGACTGGTGCTTGTGTGCAATACACGCCTTTCACATATGTCTGGGAGTTAGCTACTCCATTTGAAGAATGAGGACACCCCTCATATTATTTGATTATCTGAGAGGTCTCCCCTCTATATGATTATGAAGATTATGGTTACGATATGATATGATCTGTTTCTGGGCTCGTGGTGGATTACTATCTCTTTCTCTTTCCCTTATACTTATTCATTGACTTATTCCGTGAACCATACTACACCTGTTTGACCTTTGTTTCAGTTATCCTGTACATTTCTCTATTTCTGTTTATTATCGTTATATCTGTTCACTGGGCTTTTTAAGCTCAGCCGCACGTTTTCTTTTCGTGTGCGGCAGGTTATAAGCAGGATGACGGGTTTGGGTATGAGTGAAGAGACTTTTGGACTTAGAAGACCTTGACAGTTATTCTGAAATAGAAGTCATTAGAAGGATTGCATTTGCAGACTTAGTATTTAGTTTTGATTCATTCCTGACCTTGTAATGTTAGTATTTCATTTGTAACCTTTGACAAGTTATTGTATTACTATTGAAGTATGCTTTGTTTGATCTGATATGAAACCATTAACGTGACATCTTTACCCTTGCCGGGTTGGGGTGTTACAGCTTTCCTCAAAATTTTTCCAAAGGGTCTTATTAAAAGGAGTTGATCCTAACAATGATTGTTTAATAGAAGCCACACATGCACATAATTCATCAAACCTATCAAACTTTATACCCATCTCCTCTTGTATATATCTAAGATCACTTAAAAATTCATTGGAACAACAGGAAGCAAATCTATCCGTGTAAAGTAATTGTTCCTCTATTGTTAATGATCTAAATGGAATTTCATCCGCCATGGTGACAAATGAAAATGGTTTTACAAACAAAGGGCACAAAGAAAAAGATAGACAAAAGAAATCTAATAAAAAGAAAAATAAAAATCTCACTAGAAAGGAATCTAGTGAGTAGACCTAATAAAATAAAAATTCAACCTAAACAATAACTATTCCCCGGCAGCGGCGCCAAAAACTTGATGCGTGGTTTTGCAACCTTACAGCAGGTTTTACCTCTCGAGGGATCTCAAGAGGCTTACAACCCCACCAGGCAGTGTACCTGACCGATGTAGTATAGTGTAGTGGTAAGTACGGGGGATTGATCGTTCTCCACAGGGAATAGTGTTCGTTAGGTATGAAAGACTACTCTAATTAGGTCTAAGGGTTGAGGAAGATTCTTTTTTATGTTTTTATATTTTTTATGAAAGCAAGTAAAATCTCGGGTTTGAAGGAGTGGGCGGAATTAGTTGCTAGTCAACTAACCCAAATAACTACAAATGCAAATAAAGTAAAATAACTGAAAATAAAAAGTTTGGTGAAAACTTATGTGTAGAGAAATGTGTTCACTTAGATTTCCTTACTCCCTAACTATCTTTTACCGGTTAATTAGTGTGTATTAGTTGCGTGGGTGACGGGTGTATTCCTTAATACCAATCGTGGGGTGGCGTACGTACTTCCCCAACTCTACAAGCTCCTACTTCACTCCTATGTCGAGCCGGCTAGGAAGCTCCTAACATGGGATCACTAGAATTCGCTTGTGCATTAAATACAACCATAAAAACCTTTAGTACGCATTTGGTTCATGTTTCTTAAGACGTTCAAGCAAGTTACCGAATAGGAAGTTAGCCAGTTTTCTTAAGCTTAACATAGATAAACAATCATCCAATACAACTAATAACACACTAATAACCAATAATCAATAGCTAGGTTTCATTAGATCTAAGCAAACACAAGATAAATCTAGCCTAACATGTTAATCAAAAGACAAGAATAAGATAAAATCAAACAACACATAGACATATTGAATGATTAATTGATAACTTATCTTCAATGTAACATGGAAGATCTCAAGGCAAAAAGCCTTGAAAAAGATGCTAAAATCGTCTTAGGGTTTTCTCCCAAAAATTCCACACTAAGTTCCACACTAATGACAAAAAATTAGAAAACTATATATAGACTTTTGGATCTGACGGCGTCACGTTATGGAGTGTGACGCCGTCACCTCGCCGCTTCTAGGGTTCTCGGATGACCTTCTTGACGCCGTCCCTCTTTAGCTCTCCAAAATCCGTTCTGGCTTATCAAGGCTTGACGCCGTCAGACCTTGAACGTGACGCCGTCCCTCTTTGAATTAAGCCGTGACGCCCTTGATCAGGTTAAAGCGTGACGCCGTCAGAATTCACATGCAATTTTCACTGGATTATCATGAGTAAATTTCACATCCACCTTTTCTTGCCAAGCCATGACGCCGTCTGGAGTAAATCCTGACGCCGTCAAAGGTAACTTCCAGCACAATTTTGAGACTTTGTCGTTTTCTTCACTTTTATGCTCCAAAAACGTCCAAAATGCCTCCTTTTCCAGATTTCTCCTCAAAAGTACCTAAAATGACAAAAGGAACGATTTAGGGCGATATTTGATCAAATAAATACGATTTAGGGCTTAAATGACCCCTTAAAAGCGGTACACTTTTCGCTTCATCAGTCGCTTACACTTTTTCTGGTACTAAGCTAGATACTGAGTTCTTTACAAGGGTACAACCACTCCCGACACTCTATATGTTTTGAAGACTAAAACACTAACTGATCACCACTAAATGTTTGGTATAACAATGATGTGTGAACTACTACTAAATCACACAGTGACTATACTAAAGGTTTACAACACTGTGTTGAACCTTGTTGCTTGATCTCTTTGCTACAAAAGAAAGATCTCTACAAATGAAATGAATGAATGAATGAATGGGTTAGTAAAGTAAGAAAGAATGTATATGCAAATTATGCTATGTGAGTGATAAGTGACCTTGAATGATCAGCTTGCTATTTATAGGTAAAACTGACCAGACAGGCCACGGATTTGGCGGACCCAAATTCTGGGTTCCGCCTATATAGCTGTTTGGGTCCGCCGGGACATGACAGCTAGCTTTTACCATATCTTACCAAGATCTTACAAAATCCAACTCATTGATTGAAGATCTTTCCAAAATATTATGCCAAGTCTTAAAAGCTATCCAAATTATGCATGCCATGATGTCATGTATATATTTACATTTTAAGAATTAAAATGTAAATAGTATAAATGTATATATGTATGTAACATGTATCCTAGTGATCATGTAGCATGTATATGATGAGTTTTAAAAGCTTATTACTATAAATGCAAAAGACTTTAACTTGTATTTATGCTTTGCTAAAGATAAACTTTAGAATTGTCATAAACAAAATATAGCAAAGATCGTAAAATATAAATAACATTTTTAGGACGATATTTGTGTTAATAGGACCGTTTCTCCCTGAGACCCTGAGTGTGATTGCTCCGAGCCATTAACGGGAAGTTGTATGTTGAGGCCCCCCTTTCCACCAAGGTTGTGTTGCCTTGATGAAGATTTAGGGGCCATTACTCCCTAAGACTCTGACTGTGATTTGTCAAAGCCATAAGCGGGATGTGAGAGGGTGTGGGTCCCCTTCTCAGCAGAGTGGTGCGGCTCTACTGAGGATATAGGACCCTGTTCTCCCTCAGGAAAAGGTGGTGATTGACGAATGCCTTCATCGGGAAGTGAGGGGTGAATGGTTCCTGACCCCACTGACTTGTATATGCCAACGGAGTCATGAGGAGCAGGTTTGCCCGAGGACACTGAGGATGATTTCTCAGTACCCTCCGTTGGCGGTTGTTTGGCCAATGTGGTCTCAACTGTGGGTGTCTCAGTGGGCTTGGCCGTTGGTTACCTTTGTTGAGGCTTTGAGGTAGAAGTATAAGTGGCGAGTGGTTTGGGTTGAACCACCTTCCTGGACCCTGCCGTCTTCTTCTTCTTCTTCTCCTTTTTTGAAGGAGAAGGCACTGGTGATATTGCATCACAGCCCTGAATGACCATCAACATATATGTGGTCAGGGCAACGGGTGTAACCTCAAGAAGGTCTCTAGAGTAATTGGCCTTATGTAGGACATCAGGGTCAGATCCCTGTATATTTGGTCTAATGTACTCTGAGCCTAATAAGTCCTGAAGCACACAGGAAATGAATCTAGGGTAAGACATTTGTCTTTGCCTAGACTTCCCTGATAGCTTGGCTATGAGGTTTCTGAAGATCATCTCTCCAATATCTATTTTTCCACCCTCTAGGAGGCTGAACATTATCATTTGTTGAGCAGTGTTCAATTTCTCCATGGAGGACTTATTCCCACCAAGGACCTGAATGACAAAGGTCATCATGATCCTCCAGACTGCAGGAAACCAGGTTTTGATTATTGGGGCTTTGGCCAATAAAGTCCCTGGGGCCACCTCAGGATGCTTGTCATCATGTGGCCCTAGTAAAAGCAATTCGGCCTTTACTTCAACTTCAGTGGGCTGAGGGTCAAAGTTCTCAGTGAAATCAAGGCCAGTGGCTTTGATGAAGGTTTGGTAATTCAGGGAGAAGGTCTTTCTCCCGTTCATCACTGAGAATGTAATGATGGTGTCCTTGATGACATCAGGGCTTGTGGCCTGCTGTGTACCAGAACTCCCTCAGGTAGTCAAGGTAGATGACTGGAGGTGTCTTGGTAAATTCCGTAGATAGGAAGCAATTTTGCAAATACTTTACCATATCCTTATAGGCCGGAAATTTTTTCGGGTAGGCAAAGTTTCCTACGACATTGATTTTGGTCACATCCACGCCCTCCATTGTGAATTCCACATTAGGGGCACATGTTATAGCTTTAGAAGCAGCCATTTAGAAGAATGGTCTTGGTTTTGCAAGAAAAAAATGGTCTGGGTCTAAAGATGAAGAACACACACTAGTTTTGAAGAAAAAGGGAAAGAGTTTGATTTAAAGATTTCTAAAACTTGTGTGTGTTAATTTTTTTGAGGGTATTTATAGGGAAGTGGAGAGGAGGGGTGGTTTTGGCATTAAGCGAATTTTTCTCAAACTTTGAAAACCGTTTTGTATAAAACATTTGATATCTGCATTAAATGTCACCACTCCTTTTTTCTGGGTTTTGCGCAACAGTCAAGGTGAACAGTTGTGCCGTCTGCGAAAGTGTTTTTTTGCAGAGTTACATCATCACATATATATTATGTGTGAGGAGAGGCATTAAATGCCAAGTGGGAAGTGGGGGCCCAAGATGTGCATGCCAGAAGGCAAAATAACATATATTCCTATATTAAATAGGTATTTAGTTACCAACCTCGGACATTTACTAACTAGATACTTAGAGCATTAAGTATAGCATTGAATGTCTTCTTGAGGCCCCTGAATGACTTTTGATTTATTGTGAGGGGTTCAGGGAAGGTTATTCAGTAATCGTATTCACTGAGAGACACATTGAGTCAGGGACCTGAGGTTTTCAGAATTTACACTTGGTTGGATGGATTCAATCAGTGGACTGATTCTCAATATCCAACATTCCCAATTCAGCTTTCAGTCTTGTGAAAGTTGGTTCATCCAAGGGTTTGGTGAATATATCAGCTAGCTGATATTCAGTGGGAATGAAGTGTAATTCAATGTCACCATTCATGACATGATGAAGTGATATCTTATATCAATGTGTTTGCTTCTCTGATGAAGAACAGGGTTGTTTGAGATAGCAATTGCACTTGTGTTATCACAAAAGATGGGAACCATCTTATAATGGATGTCATAGTCACTGAGTTGACTTTTCATCCATAGCATATTTGCACAACAACTTGCTGCTGCAACATATTCAGCTTTTGCTGAGGACATGGCAACTGATTGTTGCTTCTTAGCACTCCAACAGACTAATTTTCCACCAAGGAATTGGCAGGAGCCTGAGGTGCTTTTTCTATCCATGTTGTATCCAGCATAGTCAGAGTCTGAGTACCCTTTGAGATCAAAGCCTGAACATTTTGGATAGTACAATCCAAGACTTGGAGTACCTTTCAGGTACATGAGGATCCTTTTCACAGTTGTGAGATGTGATTCTCTTGGGTCAGATTGATATATGGCACACAAGCAGACTGAGAATTGGATATCAGGCCTTGATGCAAGCAAGTACATCAGTGACCTAATCATTCCTCTGAATAGAGTTTGATTCACTGGTTTACCAGCAGGGTCAGGACCAAGGTTGTTTGGAGGAACCATGGGAGTTTTGACTGAGGCATAGTCACTGAGCTCATACTTTTTCAGTAGGCTTCTGGTGTACTTCTCTTGACTAATAGAGGTTCCTTTATCAGTCTGCTAGATTTGCAGTCCAAGGAAGTAAGTGAGTTCTCCCATCATACTCATTTCAAATTTCTTTGCCATCAGTTTTTCAAACTGTTTGCAAAGTTTATAACTTGTTGAGCCAAATATGATGTCATCAACATATACTTGTACAAGTATGACATCATCATTTGTCCTATAGATAAACAATGTGTTGTCTATCTTGCCTCTGACAAATTTGTTTTGGATGAGGAAGGCTGAAAGAGTTTCATACCATGCTCTAGGAGCTTGTTTCAGTCCATAAAGGGCTTTGTCAAGCTTGCAGACATAGTCAGGAAACTCACTGCTTTCAAATCCAGGAGGTTGTTGAACATAAACTTCTTCTTTCAGTGAACCATTTAAGAATGCACTTTTTACATCTATTTGGTAAACTTTGAAGTTCATGTAGGTTGCAAATGCAAGGAAGATCCTGATGGCTTCCATCCTTGCCACTGGTGCAAATGTCTCTTCATAGTCAATGCCTTCTTGCTGATTGTAGCCTTTGGCAACAAGTCTGGCCTTGTTTTTGATAACTATGCCATTTTCATCAGATTTGCTTTTGAACACCCATTTCATGCCAATGACTGTAACATCCTGAGGACATTTGACCAAGGTCATTACCTTGTTTCTTTCAAATTGTTCCAGTTCTTCATGCATATCCTTAACCCAACTAGGGTGTTTAAGTGCTTCTTTCACACTTTTGGGTTCAATTGTGGAAATGAAGTCCACAAACAGGCATTCATTGGCTGAGGCTGCTCTTAGTTTTGCAGCCATGCTTCTAGTAAGCATGCCTTCAGTAGGCTCTCCAATTATATTAACAAGTTCTATATATTTAGACCTAGTCCAACTGTCCTGAGGTCCTGGATACTGATTGGAACTTGTGGAGGCCTGATTGGGTGGAGGTGTAGGTTCTGGTGCAGATATTTGATGATCTTCAGGATCTTGAGTGTCTGACTGACTTGGCTGATCACTGAGATTGACTGGTTCCTGAGCACTTTGTTCAGACTAATTGATTGCATCAGTACTTGTTTGTGCTTCAACAAACTCAGTGATGGTTGGGTAAGGAAGGTTGTGAGGGACAATGTAGTAGGAGATATCAACATTTGCTTGATATTGAGTGGAAGGATTATTATCAGGATGATATTCATTTGGAGGATATCTTGATGAATCATTAATGCCTATCTCTTCCACTGAGGTGTTTGAGAATCTGATTGCTTCAGTACTCTCATCAAAGGTAACATGAAATGTTTCCTCAGTTTGCTGTCTCCTTATGTTGAACACCCTGAAGGCTTTAGAGACAAGAGAGTATCCTAGGAAGTATCCATCATCAGCCTTAGCATCAAATTTCCCTAAGTGATCCTTGTGATTATGAATAAACACAGGACACCCAAAGACATGAAAGTAGCTGATGTCAGGGATTCTTCCCTTGAATAACTCATATGGAGTTTTGCTATGTCTCTTGACAATGATGGATCTGTTTTGTGTTTAACAGGCAGTTTTGACTACTTCAGTCCAAAAGTGTTTGGATAGGACTGATCCATTTAGCATTGTCCTAGCAGCTTCAATGAGTGTTCTATTCTTCCTTTCAGCAACACCATTTTGTTCAGGTGTGTAAGGAGAGGAAAATTTTTGGGAAATTCCTTTCTCATCACAGAAACATTCAAGTTCATGGTTTCTGAACTCAGTCCCATTGTCAGTCCTAATCTGTTTGACTTTAATGTCATTTTGATTTTCAATGTTCCTGACAAAGGACATGATTGTTTCAGCTGCCTGACTCTTTTTGGTCAGTAAGTAAACCCAAGTGTATCTTGAGTATTCATCCACAATGACCAGAGTATACTTCTCATGGTTAATAGACCTAGGACTGATGGGCCCAAAGAGATCCATATGGGGAAGATAAAGGCAGCTTTTGATAGAAAATGTTTACCTTTTTCATAGGCAGAGCAGGGTTTATCCTTTGAAAACACAAGTGATGGTAAGCCAAGGACCTTGTTTTGTTTGGCAAGATAGTTTATGTTTTTGAAGTTCAGATGGGAGAGTCTCTTATGCCAAAGCCAGTTGAGAGTTTTAGTGGCTTTAGCAAAGAGACAAGTTCCATTCTAAGTTAGAGTAGTCATGTCTAACACATAAACATCTTGTCTTCTTGGTGCAATAAGGACTACTTCCTTATTTGCATTGAAGATGGTACCTTGCTTATCATCAAACTGAACTATGTACTTTGCATCACATAGTTGACTGACACTGATTAAATTGTACTTAAGACCATTAACATAAGCTATCCTAGTAAAGACTATACCACTACAGCTTACCTGTAAAACCCAAAAATATGAAAGCATGTAAAAAGACAAAAATGCCCATATGAATTTAAAATTTTGATTAAAGAGTTTATAAAACGCCAAATGAATCCCAAACTTCTGGAAATGATCAAGATACTGAATAAATTAATTTTACTACTACATGTAACATTTGTAATGTACCAAAAATTTAATTGTACACATAAAATACACATATGTACCGAAAATTTTAAATAAATAAATAAAGTGATAACTAAATCTTTTAAAATCAAATAATAATATATAAATTAGGAAAATGGAAATCAAATAAATGTGTTTGACTTGGTCTGATTTTGGGCCGAGTTTTTTTGGCCATTTTCCCCCCTAATTTCGGCATTATCATTATTATTTAGTTAATCCACCTTTTTCTTTTCTAAACCCTAGCCGCTATATGCAAACACACACAAAATAATTCTCTCCTCCTTCATACGAATTTTCTGGAGTTCAAGCACATTTTTCTGGTGTTGTGCACGTCCTTAAGAAGCTAAGAAAAATTGGTATAGGTTGTGGGAGGCTTCTTTAGATCGCTAGCCATATTCTTGTCGCAAAAATCAAATCCGAAGGTAATTTCTAAAACAATCCATTCGATCCCTATAAAATTCGTTTTATATTTTTCTCTTGGTCCTCACATGATGTATACTCTATGAAAAATGATTCCAAGGTGGTTTGGTCGCATCTTTGGTCGTGGTGATCTATTTGGTGTCGAAGGGTTCTAGCGAGTGACACAAATTCGTACAGCCTTTTCCACTCGTCCTAAATTCGATCTGGTATTTTTCTAGACTTCTAATGATCATATATAACGTGGGAAAAATGACTAAAACAGCCCATGCATCATATATAAATCGTATGGAAATTTTTGTGATTAAAACCCTAAAATCGAATTAATTCTATAAATCACCTATGCGATTTTTCTGGACTGGTTCCATATTTTTTGTGGCTTCCATTATCATCATATAACATCACAAAAATGCTCATTTGAATTGTGGAGGTCTAAAACCCTTGTTGTTGATTTTTGTTTGTAATCGGCTAATAGAAAAATAAAAGGGAAAATTATGAAAACACCAAGAACATGTTCGACCTAGGGTTTATGTGTTTAGATCTGGAAATTTATTATGATTTAATGATGTGATAATGATGAGATGATGATTAGAAAAGTTAGGGTTTTGATTTGGATAATTAAAATGTAAACCGATTTGATAATTAAAATAGAAGGGTGTGTTTTGTAATTTTTAAAACTCAAGGGACAGTTTTGTAAATTATTTTAGACCTGCTATAATTCGAATAAGATGTAAAAGGAGGGTCTCATGTGTTAATTTTGCATTTAAAAGGGTTATTTTGGTTAATTAATTAAAGTGTTATTCGAATTGTAAAATAATTAAATAGAGGGACTAAATATGTAATTTCTGGAAAGTTAAGGTGGATTTGAGTAATAAATTATATTCAGGGGATAATGTGTAATTTTGGTGGTTTAAAGGCCTAATGTGTAATTATTGATAATTAAAGTTAGAAAATGTAAATTAAGGGTTTAATTTGTAAATTAATTAACTTGAAGGACTTGTTGTGTAATTCTTATAAACTTGATGGTGTGATTCGTACAGCATATTAATTTAAAGGGTATAAAGTGTAAATTTTGTAAACTAAAGGACTAAATGTGTAACTCTGGATAACTTAAGAAGTAAAATGAATTACTTATGATATTTTCACTTTGAACCTTCATCTTTGGTATAAATTACATTTTGAACCCTAAGTTATGAAAACTTGTCATATTTAACCTTAAATTTGTGTAACTTATTTAAAATGAATGTGATTTCCATAATAACCTAATTAATGACTTAACCTAAGTTATATTTTGAATATTGCTAATTATGGAAACTTGCTAAATATGGAAACCTGCTAAAAATAGAAAGTTACTAAAATGGAAAGGCAATTAATTAAGAATGAATTGTAATTCCCTTCTACTCCTTTAGGTGTGAAGAAGGAGAGACCTTGAGCCGTTTTCCATATTCTGTGCTCGTTTCTGTTTTGCTTTCGTCATAAGGTAAAGATATTCTGACCTTCTCTGTAAGGTTTCCTTTGATCTCTTTTGTAAAACCCAGAAATTTTGAACATGTGAAATACCTAAAATGCCCCTCTAATTTGAAACTTCTGAAAAGACGTTTAAAGCATTAAGACATTTCATCCCGAATATAACCTAAGCATTTAACCGTTAATAATTGAACGAATAAGGGTAATACAATAATAAAAACTTATGATAAAACGAAAGGTACATATTTAATTAAAATCGCACGCCTACACGTTTGGTTAGGTCCATTTTGTTTTACCAATTGTACACAACATAATACTACACAAAATTACGCATAGTATCTTTTAAAATTGGAAGGGTAGATTTGTATCAAATTAGCAACCTTAATTGCCTTTCAAATCACACCCTAAATTATGTCTCAATCACCACCAAAACACACGACATTTCCCTATTTGAGACCTCCCTATCTCGTTTTTACAAAACAGCAAATCATTTCCATATCCGAATTTTATCCCTTAATATATCTTTGCATTGTCCCACAAGTCTAACACTTGATCGATATTTTATTACACACCATTCAATTCATCATATTGAGTCGAATCATTCGAAAGCAAAGGGAGGTCAGCCACCATATTTCATTAAAAGACACAACCTTTTTTTTTATACATTCGATACAATATAAGAAAAGAGGCAGCAGTCATAATTTTAATATACTCTCGCTATTCTGATTGGTGATATCATTCGCAAAAATCACAGCCGACACATTTTACCCCATCAAGTCTGGAAAGCAAATCATAGCCTCTCTCAAACCGTATAACATACTTCTTCATCCTCTCCAAACCGAAAGCAAGGAAAACTTAAACAAATCCAAATTGTTTCTCTCCACATGAAGCAAGAGACGAAGAGCAGCAGTACTTGTTGGTCGACTGTTCTGCAACCTTGATGTTCATATCGTAGCAGCCTTGTTCCTTTCGATCCGTCCTGTTTCTAGTTTAAGGTATCCCTCAATTAACTTCTCTTATCACGTTTAAAATATGCAGCCTATTTACGAAACGAATATATGAAACCTTAACTAAGATCATGTTATGCTGCCCACTATCTTACTTCTTTGTCTCGTTAAATGCACATATACACATAAAAGGTCAGCACCGCATATAAATGATTGAGGGTTGTGTAAAACAGGTTATGTCGAGTCTTATTTTATTTCCTTTTGAGTCTCCTCAATCAGCCCTAATTTTCTGTCGATTAAACTTTAATGACAATCAATTATTTCGCATTTAACATGACACCTAAATATAGAACCCTAAACGCATTCTCTTACGTGGGCCGTGTGTGCTCGTTATGTCATATGTGCGAGTGTTATGTGTGTGCCGACTAGGGGCTGGTTAATCGTGGCCACGTTGGGGTTGGTTTTGGTGTCGTTAAGGCGATTGATTTCTCATTAGTAATGACATCGAATCGTATGTTTGTGTGTGAGTCGCGTCATAGCGAACCTGTGTGTGAAACCAATTCGAATCAATGTCATATAAAGCTTGTCACAGTCTCACGTAAACTGTTAGCATCCTAAATGTCACATATATATCACTACTATATATTCTTTTTTTTAAGAACATGCAGGCCACGTTAAACCATGCAACCCAAATGTGTTTTTTTTTTTCTTTTCTTTTCTTTATAAGTCGTATCTTGTGTCGAATTACATCTATACTTGTCTATAAGCATGCAATTTAAACAGATTTAATAAGAATGGGATTAAGGCTATAATCTGGTTCCACTATAACTCTTTGTCTCGCTTTGACTTGTCTCGAAAAGAATTAATACGAGGACATGTTACATGTGGTATATGATATACATAAATGATGAATCGATAAGTCGCGGGTCTAAGACATGTTGAATATAATCTGCGTGCATTAAAGTCAAGAGCTATACATAAGATTTAGTATCTAAACGGGAGTAAAGATACCTTAAACTAGCTAGGTCTCATGTATTACTAATAAGGAAGAAGACTTGCATGAAAGAACACAATATCAACGTTAGCTTGCATAAATTCGGTTTTTCTATAACTGGCCTAGCCAATGACTTATTTTAGTAAATCATAAGTATTGTCATTTTAGTAAATCATAAGTGTTGTCATTTAGGGCCTAGCTAATGAGTTAACCCCGGTGTATATATATGAAATCAGTTAACTATCCTTTTGTTGTCGTCATTAAATTAAACTTGTATATGTTCCTAATACTCATTATTAAGCGACTTTCGAAGTAGATCGTCTTGGTCGCAAGTGAACTAGTAAAAGAAAGAATATTATTTAGACAAAATTTCTTGTTAACTGATATGCGGAGTTCGCCTTTCGTTATTAAAACTGAATAATTTAAGTATACAAGTTAAACACTAAACAAGATTCTTAATAATATGCAATTCTAACAAGATAATGCTTCTTAGCCAAATAAATTGCAAGCCATAAAAGAAACGTATGAGATCTAGTAATTGGTAAATATTAAGTATTAAACGATTCTTAATTCGTGTAGACCATTTGAAGAGGCGCGACATTGTTTCCTTGTGTTCATTTAATTGCCTCCCTATCATCTGCGTTAAGGTACAGATATTCTGACCTTTCTTTTAAGGTTTCTCATGATCTTTTCGTATTCTGATCCGTTAGTTTCTGATTCGATTGCTATGACTTCCCTTTGCTTGAACCTTCTCTGTTGATTCCAATTGATATGACCTCTGATATGACCTCTGATATGAAGCTATGTTATGAAAACTTTTCTACTTATATCTTGAAGATGTTTTGAGAAAAACTATTATAAAAAGATGTTTATAAATGAGGCGAAACCATTTTTTTAAAAATGTTACTAGCTTTTATGAAAACTATTTTTTTGAAAGACTAATTTTTATGAAAAACCGTTTTGAAAGAATATTTTATGAAAACTACTTTAAAGGATCGTTTTATGAAAATCACGAATAAAGGATTGGTTAAAATGGACTTTTGATGGAAAGTTTTGAAATGAACTTTTGATATGAACCTTGACTTGATTATTCAATATGAACCTTGATCTGATAAACTCTGATTTGGACCTTTGTTATTACTTCTGAGATAATTGATATGAACCACCTGTTATGAACTATCTGTTAAGGACCATCTGTTATGACACTCTGATTGATACGATATATGACTCTTAGTTTGATACCCGAGCCATTTCTGTTTTCCTAGCCAGGAAGGTAACCTGGCCATGTCTTTGATGCACCATTGGCATGACTCATGTGTGGGTGAGTGATTTCTCACACCATCCCCATTCTGATTATGATATGCGCATTACTTTGATTATGGATTATATATGTTTCTGGGGGGGTGTATGGATTGCAATCCTAGATCTGATCTGTTTAGTGGATTTAACATGATTTGATATGATTTGTTTGGTGACTGGTGCTTGTGTGCAATACACGCCTTTCACATATTTCTGGGAGCTAGCTACTCCATTTGAAGAATGAGGACACCCCTCATATTATCTGATTATCTGAGAGGTCTCCCCTCTATATGATTTGAAGATTTATGGTTACGATATGATATGATCTGTTTCTGGGCTCGTGGTGGATTACTATCCCTTTCTTTTTTCCCTTTTTGTTTATTCATTGACTTATTCCGTGATCCATATTACATCTGTTTGACCTTTGTTTCTGTTATTCTGCATTATTCTCTATTACTGTTTGTTATCGTTATATCTGTTCACTGAGCTCTCGTAGCTCAGCCGCATTTCTTTTCCTGCGGCAGGTTTTTAGTAAAGAGCTGGGGATGGGTGGAGGGTACCTTTGGACTTAGAAGACTGATAGCTATTCTGGATTTAGAAGTGATTAGAAGTTATTATTATTTCGGAATTTGTATTTAGTGGAAGTTCACTTGTAACCTTATAGTATCTGTATTTCATTTGTAACCTTGAGTATTCTTGTATTGCTATAGATGTATGCTTTGTTTGATCTGATATGAAACCATCATTGTGATATCTTTACCCTTGTCGGGTTGGGGTGTTACATCTTTCAAGTTCTGATCTGTTTAGTCTCTAATTGGATACCTTTGCTATGATTCACTTTGTTATGACCTATGATATGAACCTAAACTGTGAAACCTTTTTAATTCTGACCTGGAAATGATTTGAGGAAAAGCTATTTTAAAATGATGTCTGCAAATTTTGATACAATACTCTTTTAATTGGGATTTTATTAACCCTTATAAAAACTAGTTTAAAAGACTATCTTTACGAAAAACCTTTTGAAATATCATTTTATGAAAACTACTCTGAAGGATCATTTTTATGAAAACCGTCATCTAAAAGATAGTTTTAAATGGACTCTTAATTAGAAACCTTTTTAAATGAACTGTTACCATGGAACTTTGATTTTGACCTTCTGATATTGGCCCTCTGATGTTGACCTTCTGATATTGACCTTCTGATGTTGACCTTCTGATATTGACTTCTGATATTAAAACTTGTGATATGACCCTCTGATCTGATATGATATCTGACTCTTAGTATGATACCCGAGCCAAAATTTGTGACCTTAGCCATGAAGGTAACATGGCCGTGTCTGTGATGCACCACTGGCATGACTAGTGTGTAGCCCTAGTGATTTGGTTACACCGTCCCTTTGATTTGGTCTGCATGTGTTTGGGTAGGAGCGTATGGATGCATCCTAGATCTGTTCTGTTTAGTGGATTTAACTATATATGATATGATTTCTGTTCTGGTGACTGGTACTGTGTGCAATACATGCCTTTCACATATTTGTCTGGGAGCTGATCACTCCATTTGAAGAATGAGGACACCCCTCATATTATCTGATTATCTGAGAGGTCTCCCCTCTATATGATTATGAAGATTATGGTTACGATATGATATGATCTGTTTCTGGGCTCGTGGTGGATGACTATCCTATTCATCTTTTATATTCCTGTCTCTTTGTTTATACTTCATGATACTTTTCCCGTGCACTATATTTCAGTTCTGTTTCATTATCATTGCTTTGTATATGTATCTGTTCACTGAGCTTTTTAAGCTCAGCCGCACGTTTTCTTTTCGTGTGCGGCAGGTTATAAGCAGGACGACGGGTTTGGGTATGAGTGAAGAGACTTTTGGACTTAGAAGACTTCGATAGTTATTCTGAAGTAGAGACCATTAGAAGGATTTGCAAGTTCAGACTTAGTATTTAGTTTTGTTTCATTTTTAACTTTGTAACGTTAGTATTTCATTTGTAACCCTTGAAATTTATTGTATTACTATTGAAGTATGCTTTGTTTGATCTGATATGAAACCATTAACGTGACATCTTTACCCTTGCCGAGTTGGGGTGTTACATTACTGAACCATAACCTTCAGTGAGACATGATGAATTATCAACAAATACCACCTTGGGTCCTTGTTTGTAACACCCCCAAAATCTGGTTTAGCGGAATCATACATGTTTGGGTGCTACTGAAATTGGTATCACAACACAAAGTATAAAGAACGGTTTTACCTCAACCGTTTAAAATAGATTTCATATTCAAAAGTGTTTTGTTTACAACATCTCAAAAATGGTGCGGAAATATAGGCGCATAAAAGATTTCAAGTGGTCCCAAATATATCAGAGTCTTCTATGACCATGTCATGCTATGCCAAAAGCCTCCACAACTAGATTATCGCCTTACACCTGAAAATACATGCTAAAAGGGTCAACACGAGGTTGGTGAGTTCATAGATTTAATAAAAGTTTTGTGAGCATTGTATTGCTCAAAAAGTCATGATAATAAGGTTTAATAAAAGTTTTGTGAGCATTGTGTTGCTCAAAATGTTATGATAATAAAGTTTAATAAAAGTTTTGTGAGCATTGTGTTGCTCAAAATGTTATGATAATAAAGTTTAATGCAAGTTTTGTGAGCATTGTGTTGCTCAAAATGATAATAAAAGTTTACCTTAAAGATATTTAGAGATGTGGACCATGGGTAGGGTATGTGTCCCAAAATAGATTAGACTATTACGCTAGCTCTAAGTTTATGCAACCGAAGCTCGACAGTTCAGTGCGCTAAATCCTAGCACATAAATAATAATAATGGGGCCCATAGCGAGTGCTTAACCCAAAACACTCGTAATCCGACTTAATATACGCCCGCATTGTCCCGTCTGGCCAACCGAACGGGGGAGTCACCCCAATAGATCTATTTATATTAATCGCGCTCCCTAACCGGAATTAACGGTGGGTTCTAGAGGCTTAGGGTAACTACGCAATAGTTTGGTAAAATAGTGTTGGTCCATAAAATAGTTTTGTATGTTTCTCACCCCAAGTTTTGTAAAACAAGTATAGGTAAAGTGGGGTTCTATTTCACATTTAATATTTAAACACTTATGTTTAGAATAAGGTAAACTAATGTGCAATAAGCAATTAAATCATGTTTTCAGATAAAAACAAGTTATGAGTTTAATATAAGCATGCATTGAGTTTAAAAACGAGCATGTATTATACTCCAAAATATTTATAAAACATGTAAAGGCACTACAAAAAAAAGGCTTTCAGAGACTGAAAAATCAGTCTCCGATACACCATAATCAGTTACGAATGGTCTATCAAGGACTGATTTTGCTAGTCACTAATCAGTTACAACAGCTTAGTTACGGAAAGTGAGGTTATCAACTGAAATTCAGTCCTTGTTGTATCGAACCAACAAGGACCAGAGATCAGTCTCCAAAATAAAAAAGTCAGTCCTTATTTCTATGGGTTGGTATCATGTTATTTCAGTCCCCAATGCATATTATCGGCGACTGAAAAGTCAGTCGCCAATACTATGTTAGATCAGTTACTAACACATGGATTTAGGGGCTGAAAATTAGTCCATAAACATTGTTTATAGTCCCTAATATGTTTCGTTGTTTTGTAAATTACCGTACCAAAGTCTCTAATAATAGGATTTAAAAACTGATTAGTCTCCGATGAAAGGCTTTAAAGACTGATTGTTAGTCACAAAAAACAGATGAATTAGTCCTTAATTTGTTTTTCTAGTGACTGAAAATTAGTTTCAAAATATATGTTAATCGATACAAAATAACATTCAAATCAGTCTCCAATATGATGGCGCCGTTCCATTATATTTTTATTATAAACTAAAAGTTAGTGGCAAATACAATTTAATTCAGTCCCCATTCACAATGCATACATGACCCCTTATAATAGTATATAAAACTCCAAACCATAAACAATAATAATAACAATATTTCTTTAAAGCATAATAATCACCAATCCAAATAACAAGAGTTTACAATTCAATATGTTTAAAAATAAAACCAAGTTCAATAGAAATAAATTTAAACGTCCTATATATCACTATCGGTGAATGGATCATCGTTACATCACCTTCAGTAGTATTTGGTGAGTCTATTGTGCTCTCGAAGTCTGGAAGTTTTTGGCTCAAGAATTTTGCCAATTTCTCATAATTATGTTTATACGGTTCAACTTCACTAACCTTTGCTCTCAATTCATTAATCTTAGTCGAGTTTTGTTTAGGTGTTGAGTCAGCTTGTTGAGATGATTCAGCTGCTTCTTTCATCCAATAATCTTTTTTCCTCATCACTAGCCCAACACCCACCTCCCATTACTTGGTTGTCGAACGAGCAAAAGTCTTACCATTGAGTGCACAAGATTGGCTATCGAACGCGAGCCCCCTCTGCTTACATTAACTTGTTTCTTTCTGTTATCTTCCATCTTATCACTATAATTCTAGAAAATCAAGTACAACATTTGCACTCTGCCCTGGATGTCAATCTGTAACAAATGTAAGAAAGGAAAAAGTAAAAAAATATAAATAATAATAAATAAATAAATAAATAAATAAGAAAGAAAAAACATGTTGGATCATTGTTATTTGAACAACTCGATAACATCAATCTTAATATTGTATGATTCAGATTAAACAATGCGTTCAGATGTGCGTGTAAAAGGGCTCTTCGGTAAATACTGATGACGATTATTACTTTTTTGATTACTGAGCAAATGATAAAATAGAAGCCAATGCAGGAAAACTGATTATTTAGAAAAATATGAAATCATTTAACTATCCAAACAATTAATTTTTTGATTATTTGATCTGAAACTGATTTTTCAAGATCCAATAATCACTTTGAAAACTAAAAATCCAAACAACTCCTAGTTACCTTAACACTGATACCATTGTCGTTGTTGTTGTCCAGCTTACAAGACATTGAGTTAACCGTAACAAAGTACAAAACAAAAATGTTCAACTTTCCAGTTATGAAGCATAAATGCATTATTAGTAGTCGATGTATAAAGCTTCACATTGACAAATAGCCCAGGATCACATTTGTAATTTAATATAATTAAAATAAGTTATTTTATTCGTCAAATCAGTTTCCTTATTTGTGTTCAAAAAAAAAAGACGGGAAAAAGGGGACATTCGAACATATGCTTAAGCAACACAGTAGATGATCTATAAATATATTATCAGATGGGTAAAAATAAGGTAAAAAAGATAAATTTATTATACGCATACCTGCTGTGAAGAACAACACATGGCATGCCAATTTGCTCAACTGCAGCAACCCCCGAAAGACTTCCCGCAATAAGAACACAATTAGGAACAGGTACTTCTGCATATTCATCTCCCGCTCTCAGCACAGTCACAATTTTCTGCATGCTGGATAGATAAAACCCTTAAACACATGGGTTAAAATATATGCATGAGAGACATAGAGGCTACAATACCAAAGTCAAATATGTGAGACCATGCACTTGACTATTTCTCGTGAACTAACACCATTTTTCAGAAAATGTCAGCAGATCTTATGGTTTGCAGTTTTGCACTAATTAGCAATTTTTGACAATATCATGAAAACATAAATGAACTATTTCGTTTCGCATTAGTCCAAAACTGGCTTGTTCTTGCATACTGTAGCATGTTTTCTAAAAAAAACGGTTAGAATGGTTTAAAATAGTCAATAAGTTTAATATCTATGCAACCTAAATTAACTGTATGAGGAAAATGCACAATGACACAACGTACCCCTGATTTCTCCTACTTGTGTAAGACAACCCATATAATCATTTAAAGGTTTGACCAATGGGACTTTGGTCTAATGCTATCCGAGATTGTAATGTCCCCAACCAAGAGGTTCTGCTCTCAGTCCTATCTGGACCAACCAGGCCTATATCAGGCCAACTTTCAATTTAAAGACCGGCCCGATAACAGTCTCAATCTGGGCCCCGCATGGTCCTCAACCTGGTTGAAATCCAGTCAAGTGATAAACTATTTATAATGCACAAATTTGTTTTTTGACTAATGGAAAAGGTTTTACTCCTAGCAGACTAACCTACACTTACGCAAATGAATGGCACGCCATTTACAAAGTTTAAATACAATGGAATAATTTGCTAGCTTAAGTATGCTTAGCATAATACTAGTGTAGCATATTTAATCATGAAGTTATGATATCCACCTTTCCACAAACAAGCATGCTATTTTGGCATTATATATGTATATGCATGTGCCTTCTTCTGTAAGTATTATTTATAATAGGGGATGAGGTATATGATCCCATGACCTTTTAGGATCCTCTTATCAGATGTCGCCACGGATAAATTACTCTACAAGGCACATTAATTATCTATTTTAATAAACCACGTACTCACATTGTTTGATAATTTTATTAGTTTAATTAATTTTAAATGCTTTTATTTGGTGTCACGTGAAAGTACTGTGTTCTTGAAAAAGTTACTGATATATATGTTCATCAAAAATCAAAATACCGAAACTGACCATTATTTTCGTGAGAGATCCTGCTGCAGAAAGAAACTTGTAGTTGTTCGTCTCCTTCAAACCCTCAAATGTGGATCGCCACTTTGATATGACAAGCAAAAACATCGCCTCATTCATTGTTTCAGAGATTGACCCACACATGCTGCCTCTAAACAATGTACTATTACCATGATGATCTTTAGAAGACTCTGATATATTGAGCTTAGCATCAGACTGTTGTAGCACAAAAATGCCCATTAGAGTAATATATTGCAATGGAACAGAAAACACCATTAGAACTTAGCATCAGTCTGAATAACGCAGAAAGTAATTAATTATATGTTGCAAATCCAGTAAAAAACAGTTCTAGTCGTTAAAGACTACACATGTCCAAAAGTTTGAATTAGTATCATATTGTTAGTTCATTCGAAATAATATCTCAACATTTAGCTAAGTAACTTCTGATTCTGGAAAGACATAAAAAATTCAGCAACTTGAAAAAAAGTAACAACGTCGCTGTTTTCAATAACATGGTGTTCTTTCTCAATATCCACACGGATCGACTGCATTAACACTATTGAGGATGCAGTTCTGAGTTATTATATGAACCAGAATGTAAGACGCCCAACGGAAGTACTAAAACCACAAATAAACTGAGTTTCTTTGATATTACAACATTTACCATTATAATTTTCTGGAATTGAGTTCACAGAGGCTTGTTTTGAAACTGAAACCAAACCATAATAATTCAGTCAACAGTACTGTTCTGGACCTAACAGAATTCAAAACCATACCAATATCAAATCAATGATAGATCGGATATCTAGCGGTTTATCATGCCCGATTTTGACCCAATATCAGACCATACATTACAAAAGGAAGGCAATGTTTTAATATCGAAAGTTGCATGAAATAGAACTCGTGTATGCACAAATATAGGGCCTCCATAACCTAATGAATGACTCTGCTTCGTAACAATTATTGGCTTTCTTGGTCAGTAGAAGGTGAAGCAGCAGAGGGTTGCATATTTGGAAAGTTTGGAGGCAAAGCGAACGTGGGTTGTACAAACGTTAAAATAAAGCAAACTAAATTATCTTTTATACTTTGGGAAAATTTGTAAACTTTCGGCCTCTTTGAAATACTTTAATTTTTGCTAAATCTTTGAATTTTGCTAATTTGACATCTAAGTTAAGATTTAACAAATAAACTATAAAATGAACAAACACAATTTCGTCTATAAAAATTAGAACCCATTTAAAATAAACCAAGACCCCATGGTTTTTAATAGAAAATTATATTTTAAACACTTCGCTCATAGCTTTCCAGTCATCTTGTGATGGTATCAGATGTGTAAAGCAAAATTCACAATGAAATCTCTTTAAAATGATTATATGAGGCCCAAAGACTTGATATGCAAAAGCTTAGTTATCAATGGAACAAATTTTTAAACTCATTCCTTACCGTTCTTTTATTGGGCCAAGAAGCTTATAATAATTTGGAAAACCTTGGAGGCGGGCATTCTCCCTAATAGTCAGCACTCTGTCTTGTGCAGGATGTAGAATCACCTAGATAGAAAACATCCATTATCAGATGAGAAACATAAATACATGCCTCTAAGCATACATGTTCTATACAAAGATGGCTTTTTAGTTGGTTTTACCTGGCTGTGTGGCTCTGCTCTTGTGACAACAGTAGGTACAGTTTCATCCCACCACAGCTGTCCAAATGGCCTACATATCCATGTGATAACATATATAAAAAACTATGCACAAAAACCGGCTTATTATGTGTGTAAGAGGCGAGATAATAAGGCTACTTTAAAGAGCGCCCATCCACAAAGCTCATTGCATAATTAGGTAACCGTCATTATTAATAAAAAATAGAATCAGTTTCCAGCTGGTAAAGGTTTAGGTGAACCAAGTCCCGCAAAACCCAAAAAACTGACTGTAAATTGATAAGTTCATTTTATAATAAAAACATGTTACAGAAACTATTCAAGCACAGCCTACCAATGGTTTTCCAGAAGGCAGTTTCTCTCTTTCCACACTAGTATCCCATTCAACATGATTTCTAGCTCTAACTTTAACACCATTTAGATCCCTAAAATTAGCTCCCTATAAGGCAAAGAAAAAAAGTGAATCACAATGATACATGTTCTTGGAAATTAATCATTTAACAAGAATATATACACGAGAATACCTTGTGGTGAGCATCAATTGTATCAAAAACCATGTTTCAAACTCATATAGATTCGGGTTTACATGAACCCTAATTCCTAAAAATCACCCAAACACGAAATTGACACATAAAGACCTCAAATTGATGATTAAATTAAATATATAACACGTTACAATACCTTATTTGTGGATATATGACATAAAATCGGGAGTGATGATTATGAATCGCCATGGTCTGGTGGCTGACTGGTGAGGATGTGACTGACGACTTTGGGTGGTGACTAGCAATGATCGATAACGGAGATGGTCAAGCGAATTTGGTTTGTTTGAAGACCAAAAGAGAGAACGTGAGAGGAAATGAACATGATAAGTTTGTGGATGTGAGATGTGAGGTTGCTAATAGTTATGGAGGGATAATTTGATTTTTGGAGAAACTTAGAGCGGACAACTGAAAATCAGAGAGGGAAATTCTATTTTCTTTGCACGGGGTTTAGTCAGATATTATAACAGGTAATAATTTTTTAATAATTTTATTTTGAAGTTAAATATTGTGACAATTCATAAGTAACTTATTTTAAGATTAAATATAATACAATTATAAATCGTACGTCTATTAGTAGCCGATTTGAACAGGGTGTTGATGGTTTACTAATCTACACTCATTAAGTTCTCAGCTAATCATTGAGATTCATTTGCGATACAAACTAATCCTAGTTGTCATCTAGCTATTTAGTAATTTAGTGTTTACAACTAGCTACTTTAATCTAATAGTCTAACAAGCGTTTATCCAATTAGTGACATTTGTGTATCCCTAATCACTCATACGCGAGGCGTCTAAAAATATGAATATCAATGTAAAATTACGTAACATCCAAAGCTCATCCTATGGATAAAATCAAGTCATACACATAGATGAAAGTAAATATGGATAAACTCAACAATTACGTATGGTATGTATTGAGGGTTTGGGTTGGTTGACCGTTCGGTTTCCCACGTTCAGTAAAGACCCCAAAATGTGACAAGAGTCACGAGTTGGGGTAACGCTCACGAGTCGACTCAGTTCGTTTGTGTCAATTACCCTAGAGGATAATAGACTTGAACGTAATAGTCGTTTCTTTAAAAGGGATGTCGCGCTCGATGAAGCAACTAATTGATGTCATTATCCCGATTACACGTCTTAAATTGTCAACACTCAAAATGAAAGCCATCGGTGAATACTAAAGATGTTATGAACGTCTGAAACTTGAATTCTGCTCGAGTTCCCACGTCACGGGGGTATAAACCGAGGTTTCGTGCGTGAACCCCTAAGTGTTACACATAAATAGCAATCCGTAAATAGGTTTATATACAAACTTACAATTACTAACAACGATACAAATATATGTAGGTCTTAAAAACAAGTGTAGTACATTACAATATATAGAACCGTATATTCTGTCAGTAATCCATTTTCATCCTTTTTTGTCGGTTTTTATCTGTTTTTGTCCGTTTTTTACGTTTTCGTCCGTTTTTATACATTTTCGTCCCTTTTTTACGTTTTTTTACGTTTTCGTCCATTTTTTTTACATTTTTATACGTTTGCATCCATTTTAGTCCTTTTTTTTTATGTTTTTATATGTTTTCATCCGTTTGTATATGATTTCATCCGTATTTTTATGTTTTCATCTGTTTTTGTCTATTATATTTTAACGTTTTTATACGTTTTCATCCATTTTAGTCTATTTTTTTTACGTTTACGTCCATTTTTATACGTTTTCGTCCGTTTTTTAAGTTTTCATCCGTTTTGATACGTTTTCGTCTGATTTTAAACATTTTCGTCCATTTTTATAAGTTTTTGTCCATTTTAAACGTTTTAGTCCGTTTTAATCTATTTTTATACATTTTAGTCTTAGCTATGATGTCCATGTATTAGGGACTGAGTTGTGATTCAAATTCAGTCACTAACAAATTTTCCTCCAAACTTTTTTTATTGCGCAAACATATTTGTAACTGAATTTTAGTCTTAGGTATGATGTCCATGTAATAGGGACGCAGCTGTGACTGAAATTCAGTCACTAAAAAATTTCCCTCCAAACCTTTTTATTGTGTAGACATATTTGTAACTGAAACTTAGTCTTAGCTATGATCTCCATGTATTAGGGACCGAACTGTGACTATAATTCAGTCACTAACAAATTTTTTGCCAAAATTTTTTATTGCGCAAATATATTTGTAACTGAAATTTAGTCTTAGATATGATGTACATGTACTAGGGACTGAATTGTCACCCTTATTCAGTCACTAACAAATTTGCCTCCAAATTTTTTTCCCATACAGGCATATAACTAACTGAAATTTAGTCTCAGATATGGGGTCAGTGAATCGAGGACTGATTTTTAGTCGCCGCAATCAGTCAATAAAAGGCCAGTCCTTAAAAGTATCAGTAACTGATGTTTCAGTTACCGACTCAATGTATCAGCGACTGATATATCATTCCCTAGAAATTCAGTCTCTGAAAGCCTGTTTTTTTGTAGTAGGGGCCATGAACTCACCTTAGCTTGCAGCAATGCAAAACATCACAACGGTCACAACTGGCATCAAGGGCAAAACACAACGATATCGAGGGTATGGGCACAATGGTGCCGGATCGGCAAAATCTAATTTATATATTTATCTCAGAATACGCCTAAAAAATAAAGAGTTTTGAAAGGACGAGTGTTTTTATTTTCGTGGATTCCTCGTATTAAAGTTTGTAAAAAGTTTAGTGTTAATGTTTCGTGTGGTGGTAAGAAAACATGGACTCAAGAATACTCACGCCAAAAAGGAATAGGAAATCGACACAGTTGAGAAAAGTACGGACAGGAATTTGAGTCGAGAAAGGAATGACAACGAAGATAAGGAAAATAGTGACAAGGAAAATGTCTACAAATAAGTTAATTAATATGTTTTCGATGTTTACCCAATAACCCCAAATAGTTTAGAAATAATTAATATAGTTTTGGAAAAGTAATGTAAGTTTTATAAGAAAACTCAGATTTGTACATCACATGGTAAATGTTTTCATGTTAATAAAAACTACAAGTTTTGATTGTTGTCGGGTTTTATAAGATAAAAGGTTAAAGTATAAGTTTAGAAATTTTATAAATCATGTTGCGTCCATTTATACCACGTTTCCAAGTCAAGTGACTTCAATAGAATCTAAATTTTCTCTATTTTTAACCAATTCAAACATCCGGTTAGTTAAGTTTAATTTATAACTAGTTTTAGATACATCAAATATGTTTAATAGTTATCGGCTTTATGACTTCTTTGTAGTACTCTTTAGTCTAATGCTAAGTCCATTAAATCAAGTCAATTATGTTTAGTTCATTTCACAATATTAGCATTTACACTTACTGTCAAACCAAATACACCCTCGTTGGCATGAATTAAATGGGTTCGGCCCACATCCATTTACGGCCCAACACACAAGCCCAAAATATAATTACTCAAATTTTAGTCCAACCCAAAAACTTCTTTTAACCCATTTAGCAAAGTGTAACATAACGCACCCAATTGCATTGTTTAATAGTGAGCACAAATATATTGACTCGACTCAAAAATATATTGTTTAGTTCATTTCAGTTACAAATTGTTTTTACCGAATCCGAGAGTAACAAAAACTGGATGCACCCTACTGGTGACTGAACAAACACACAAGAGACCAACGACACACCCTCTTGGGGTCTATCGAACCGAGCACAATGAAACCTGAACGAGAACTATGACAACATTCAAAAAAAGAAACAAGCTACTAGGAATCTAAACTTAGTAGCCAAATTCAAGATAACCAAGCTCTACACTCTAATAACTCCACGGCATATATAAACAGAGCAAACCCAACTCATCCGAGACCAAAATAACGCATCCGAGACCAAAGTGGTCTCAGCTCAACCCTAAACGAGTCCAAAGCATTTTAACGATAACCAAAAATATAGACGAGATTAGAACACTCAAGTTCACGCTAACACAATTAGAATCCGAGTCAACACACCCCTACTGAGTTGACTCGGCCGAGTTGCCTCGGTTCAAAACAATAAACACCCTCTTAATCTTTGTCATACCACACGAAATCAGTTTCAAAAACAAGTTTAATCAAAATCTCAATCCACGAAAACAATAACAATCGTTGTTTTTTTAACAATTAGTTTTAATCAAAATACTAATAAGTCTAAATTAGATCTTTCGGTATACCCAAGAGGAGGCGAAAGGAAGGAGAGGCAAGGCGGCAGGAGTGAATCGCGAACCAAACAACCTTGATCTCGATGGTGATGTGGACGGCAGCTCACGGTGGTGGTGGCGGCAACAACTCGAACGGCTAGAATCTGGTCGAAAATGAGGGGCGGCTATTTATCATAAGGAGATGTGAGTGTGTGATGGGATTGGATTTGAGGGACTTGTGGTGCTCCCCCCTGCTCTTCGAATGAGATTAAAAAGAAGGCAAAGAAGAAAGGTTGCGACCTGCTTTTGTGGTCAAAACCCCGTGAATGGATGAACCTAGCTGGAGTCGTTTTCCATTGAAAGGTTTTAGATGTTCCCGTGATTATCTTTTGGGAAAAAGAGAAGCAGCAGGGAAAATGATACATCTTGATCGTTAGCAGAGCTCGTGATTCATATTTAGGAAAGAGAAAGAATGGCAGTGATGGAAAGTGATATATGAAGAAGTGAAGTGGGCGGCTAAGGTTTTATAAATGAATAATTAGGTTAAATTTTATTGATACCCCGTGTCCCGTTGAGCTAAATTTTAAACGTGATTCTTTGGTTTGGTAAAAATACGAGAAATATATTTCTGAAAACGTTTTTATAAAAATAGTTTAAAAATAAAGTTATTGATTCTGGAAATTAACTATAAAATTTATGTCATTATTATTATGGTGTCGGTACGCGTGTGGCGTCGCGTTTTTCAAAAAAACGAGATGACTTCTTGGTTTTGTAAATAAATTGCCAGCAAGTGATTACTTTACTTTTCTTGATAAAATTAAGTGATTTGGAGGGTTACTTTATGCCACGGTGTGCAAAAGAATTTTCTGAAATAGTTAAATATGCTCAAAAGTGTTCAAATAAATTGTCAAGTAATAATAAGTAGATTTTATTATTAAAATACTGTTGGAAAAATTATGGGTGGTTACATGGTTCCTCTACATATTTGTGCAGATATTCTTTCACACCAGTCATGCTCCTTGAACATCCACTATCTAGATGCCAAACTGGCTCCCTGGCATGTCTCTACACAAATTGTAAACTGAGTTAGTTCTTTCTAGGACCCCCTTCTTGGAGGGCTTGGCTTTAATGGCCTGTTTAAAAGTAACAATTGATGCATGATCAGTGGTTGAATGGACTGAGCTTCCACAAATTTTGCATTTGATTGCAGAAGTGGACTCAGTAGACTGAGAAGATGACTTGGTGATTCCTCTTCTGGTCTGAATGACCTTCTCATGTCTTGAGGTGTCATGAGTGGGATCTCCACATATGTCACAACTAGTGTCCATAAGACAATCCTTAGGAAGGTGGTCATTGAAGCCACAATATGGGCAAGGTGAAAAAGGCTTAGCCTTTTGTTTCTGCTTCTGCTTAGAATCAGAGGGATACTTAAAAGCTTGTGCTTTAAAGTTTGTAGCTTTGGATGTGGCTGTGTATGACAGGTGATCAGCAGTTCTGTGATCTTCCTTTTTGCATACCATGCAAAAGAGGATTCTATAACAATTATCAGTAGAATGATTTGTATAGTTACACAGCTCACATCTTTGCTGAGGTTTTGAGGGTTTTGGTTTGGTGGTGCTTGAGGAAGCTGATTTGAGTTCCTTCATCTTAGATTGAGAAAGCTTCTCAGAAGATTCAATCTTCTCACTCAGCTTCCTGACAAGCTCAGCCAACTGATCATATTTTGAGTCAGGGCTTTCTGTTTTTACTTCAGAAGGGACTGAAGTTGTTGAGTCATCAGTAGGAACTGAGACTTCAGGTGTGTGCCTTTTCAGGATGGTTTTTCCCATTCCTGGCTTCTCCTTTGGAGAATGCTGAGAGTAGACTAATGGTGTGAGGTCTGAACAAGGTGTAGCTCCCTGAAGGACTTTCAGAGGTGGGAGTGGTGTTTGAGATTCTGATTCAGACTCATTGATAGGCTCAGTAATACTGAGATTATCAGTGAGTCCAAGCATATCTTTTATGGCATGACTTTCAGGTTGCAAGATTTTCCCAGTCTCACAGTTAGGTAACTTACTGACTGGGTTGTCTCTAACAATCCAGTCATTAGACTTGGGTACCATCTCTTTCTCAAAAGATATGCCTGCTGGAACAAAGGCCTTTTCACTATGACTCTCACTGAGGGATTCAGTGAGTTGGTCTTCTCCTATGACTTTCTTGTTAGCACTAGGAATAAGAGACACAGTTTCATAGACTTTAGGATTCTTTTTAGTCCAGCTTTCAATGACAGCCTTTTCTTTGTTAAGTTCATTTTAAAGAGCTTGATTTTGTTTCAAAATCTCAGTGTTTTGAATTTGAAGTGTAACAGCTTCTAGCTTAGCTTGTTTCAGGACAAGCAATTCATCTCTACACTTATTTAATTCTTGAACAAGATTGGTATATTTTGAAAGCAAATTAAGCCTTTGTTCTTCTACAAACTTAAGATCTACATTAATATAATTCATATAAGACTGCCAATCAGAATCATCATCCATAGAAAGTAAAATATTTACCTTTTTCATGGTGATGTTGACCCACTCTCCATTTCTTGCATGGCTTTTTCCAACAGCCAGCTGATCACTATCTGAAAGTGCAATCAGTGCACTCACTCTAACTTCTTCTTCATCTGAGGAGACCTCTTCTTCATCCCAGTCATAGGCTTCAGCTACAAGAACCTTGTTCTTTATCTAAACAGGTTTGGAAGTTTAAGCAGCCTGAGACATTGAGGGATTGGCCTCAAGGAGAGCAAGTTTAGCCTTAGCTTTTCTATATTTAGCTTCAAAGTCTTTTTGACCATTTTGAACAGTATTGTTTTGAAAATGTTGAGAAGACTGAAGCATTTTTGGTTGAAACTTGCTAGTTCCTGAAGAAGAACTATTTTCAGAAAATTTATATGAGGGTTCTGAGGTTGTTTTTGAAAAATAGTCTTTAGTAAAATGACCCTTTTTACCACATTTAAAACATTCAGTGGTTTCATTTGCTTTAGCTTTTGAAAAGTTTGACTGATTTCTTTTGATAAACCTTTTTGAATTAGCAAGGAGTGCCCTTTCTTGAAATTCTAAGTGTAAATCATTAAGGTACTCCTCACTGGTTCTTTCATCAGCCTCATCATCAGAATTTTCTTGGAAATCCTGCACAACACCATTAGAATAAAAGGCAGTTGATATGGGTAAGGTAGTCAGGGCCTTTTTGGTCTCAAGAGCTTTCTTTGAGTCAGGGTATCTCCTAGAGATTAAGTTTAACCACTTCTCAGTGAGACTGTTGACAAAGCCAACATTGATCTCATGCTTAGACAAAACTACACCATCATTTGATAATTCATTTATCAGGGTCTTGTATCTGGTATAGGTCTGAGAGAGACTTTCAGAGTCTTTGGCCCTGAAAGTGTTATACTCAAGTTTCAGGTCCATGATCCTATTTTCCTTGGTATCTGAGGGACCTTCAAAGCTATGAACCAAGTCAAGCCAAGTTTGTTTGGCTGTTGTACAGTTAATGACTGATTCCATTGTATCGTCAGGAAGATAAGATATAATGATGCTTTTCAGAAGCTGGTCTTAGTTGACCACCTTTCTCTCATCAATGGTCCATTGAGCTTCAGGTTTAGGTAACCCTTCAGCAGTCTTAGGGACATAAGGACCTTCATTGATACAAGTGATGTAGTATGGTTCCATACCAGTCAAGTAGCAAAGCATACGCTTTTTCCACTTGCTAAATTTTCCAGCTTTAAGTCTGGGAGCAACGGCTGAATAGCTTCCTCCCTTTTTGTCGACGAGCTGGGGCACATTAATATCAGCCATAGTAGGATCTTGGTTTTAAAAACCTTGAGCACTCTTTAGTTTTTGAAAAGATTTTACAAACCAGAGGCTCTGATACCACTTGTTGATCCCGTTACACAAGTAGAAATAACTACAAAGTTATTCTAATTGTGTTCTATGACTGATCAATGTATTGATTAATTTAAACAAATAAGTAAAACGTAAAAGATAAAAACACAAGTTTTTCAACGTTTAAATTCTTATTAGAAATTAATCAAAAGAATCTATACCCAAGTGTTAGCGGAAATAACACTTGGGATTGAAACGACAAGGTATGGTATGTTCTCCTCACTAAACTCAAGCTATGCTTGAGTGGCAACTATGAATGAACCATTGAGCTATCTCAGGGACTAGGTTGCTCTTTGGGGGAGAAAAGTGGTTTTGTGAAAGTCTAAGCTTTTAATGCACAAAACTTATCCAATTTTCTCCCTTATGATCCTATTTATACACAAGTATAAAAGAGCACCCGTGACTAATAATACAAAAAGAATGACCTATCTAGTCTGTACAAAATAAAAAAGTATTTTGTCAGTTCTAAGAATCTATTTTGGGAATGGGTTGCAACTGCTTTCCGAATGTCAGTGATAACACTGTTCTTGTTCTTAAGCCGTTTAGGGAAAGTTTGACTTTGGCCCGATAAAGACTTCTTATCTTTTCAAACTCTTCCCGCCTTGTCCCGCCTTTCTTTCAAACTTCAGATTCTTCAGTCTAGGTCTTCAGTCTTCAATCATTATAGTTGTTGAGGAGACTGGGGTTCAGTGAGTTCTTGTCATCTCTCACTGAACCCATTATCTTCTTTTTTGGCTTAAGTAACACTCAGGGAGTTCTGCCTTCCTGAATGGTGAATCTTTCTTCTTAGACTCGTCCTAAGCATCCTGAAGATAACTCACAGAGTGACTGTTCACTCAGTGACCTGAGAGTGTTCACGGTTGATTAACACTTGGCTAATTTGTATTCAAATTCTTGTTGTCAGGATGCTTAGGTACTTATGGACCCAACACCTCCAAAAGCTTAACAACATGAGAATGAGATACACTGCAAAGATCCTTCTCATGAAATGAATGACCAAACACTTTATAAACAAACTGAAGAAGCTCAAACATTTGTGATATCACACATGATATCATAGGTGATATCACATGTTCCTCCATCACTACTACTGATTCAACAAAAAGATGAAGCACTATTATCACTTATGATATTTCAAAAACATAGTTAATGGTTGAATCGGAAAACTAAATAAGCTATGGATGAAGAAAGCACAACATCTTTATAAACAAACTGAAGAAGCTCAAACAGGTGATATCACCTGTGATATCACATGTTCCTCCATCACTACCACTAATTCAACAAAAAGAAGAAGCACTATTATCACTTGTGATATTTCAAAAACATAGTTATGTTTATTTAGTTGTTGTGATATCCTATTTAATGTGTTTTTTATCATCGTATTTTACAGCTTCTAATAGTGTGAAATCCATTGATGTGCCTTAATATGTGTTTGATGTTATGTTTGAATTTATAACTAAGAACGACAATTTAAATACTCTTCTTCTTCCTTATAGTGTTATATCACAAGAGATAAATAAGTGTCACTTACAAATATCAAAATGAATAAAAAGCATAGTTAATGTCTAATATCACTTGTGATATTTCATAAACAAAAACCATCTTTTACCTGAAAAATATAAAATATTACAAAACACATAGGTGATAATATAAAAAAATATATACAGAGCAATGAAATATCTCAGGTGATATTGAAGGTTAAAAAGCATACTAGTTTGTTTATGAAATATTACAAGTGATATTAGACATTATGGAGCTTTGTGTTGGTGTGATTATGGAGCTTTGTGTTGGTGTGGAATACATGAACTTTTGTGCTACATGCAAACAATGTCTTTTAGCAGCACCTTTGATAAAATGGAGCAACGAAACATCATTAAGGAGGTTACACACGTATTCACTTGCTTCGCCTTGGCTAATGGTGGTAGACAGAAAACAAGGTAAGATGACTTTTACCAATCCTATGCTGGGTGACGACTATTATCTGAAAAATTCCAAAGTATTGATTTATGAGAGCGAGAAAATATGTTGTTCAAGGTTTGGTTGGTTATTGTTTAACAAAAAAGACTTGGATTGCTTTGTATTCTTTAACCCTTTCACAAATGATCTCCGGGAGCTTCCAGAAGCCGGACATAATTTAGGAAGCTTATGTTTTTCCGCACCACCTACTTCCCTTGATTGTATGGTTGTTGGATTTACAAGAGAGCATGTTCACATCATCTTTGTGAATCAGGAGACAAAGTGGCGTACACTTAGTCTTGCTACTGAGCCACATAGTGTTTGTTTTTCAACTTTCTATGGTCGAGATCTTTATGCTTTGTGTAAACAAGGAGAACTTATTGTTATGAATAATTTGGGCACAGAAGATTACGCTTGGAAACTTGTTAAAGCCGAAGATCCTAAAAGTTATTGTGAATCCTCGACACAATACTTCTTCACGAAATGTGATCAACATTGTTTGCTAGTTGGTGTGGGTCAGTATGGAAAAGTTATTAAGGTATTCAAGTGCAATGAATCTAAACAGGCATGGGAAAAAGTAGATAGTGTAGGGAAGCACGTGATCTATATATGTGGTACAACATGTCTCTGTATTGAAGCCAAAGAGCCAAAAATGGAGAATAAGATTTTCTTTCCACGACTACATACCAAGAACAGGAAGGTAGTGTTCTATTCACTTGACACATGCAGCTACCACACATTTAATGGCGCAAACTTTCAAGATCACCTAGTGGATGTCTTTGGAACCACATATGGTCTCTTCCATAGTACTTGGATTGAACCAAGTTGGTCTTAGTTGACACCATTATCATGTTTGCAACATGATGGGACACCTTCAACTTGTTGCTTCTTTTTATTTATTCATCTTTAAACTGTTCAAGCTACATTTATGTAAACAATTTGCATGCATGCCATGTGATGGTTTTTGTTGCTTGTATCATAAATGTTTGGTATTAAATATTTATGATAGTAATTTCTACTTGGGTTGTTTAAACAGTTCCAAATTCCTGTTATCTCAGCCTTTTATCTCATTAGCTATAAATTGCCATCACAATTTGTTAGCATTTATTTTATTAAATGTGGAAGTGATGGTCATTTGTTTATTTAGAACTTAAGTGTCAAGTGTAATGTTTAGTCTAGTTAGTGGGCTAATGGTATTGGTTATGTATAGTATGAAAGTGTATAAGTGCAATGCTTACATTAGCCCACACCAAGCCCAAAGTAAAGCCCACCAAAGCCCTTGGTGTGGCTGTGTCGATATATTAAACACACACACACACTCTCATTCTAGTGTCTTGGGTGGATGCCTCATTATTGTATCAAAGAGAGTGTGTGTGTGTGTTCTTCAAAGTCTTTGTATTATCTCTTTCAAGAAATAATCATTCGACCATAAGTTATTCCATACGATCCATACATACTTCTCTTCTTGTTCTATACATCGATCTAGTGAGTGTCATCATTATCTTGTGTCGTGTGTTTGTGTGATAAAGAAAGGGAAGTTCGATCTTTACAAGTGGTATACAAGAGCCGGTTAAAAAGGTAGGACTTTATTTGTGTTCGATTCTAAAAAACACCCATTGTAACGTTTTCCTTTAAAAACGCTACACTTTGTGTTTTTCTTGAATTCCATACGCAAATCAAAGGTTAGAACTTGTACTCATTTGTGATTTGAAGCGTAGTGTTTGTGAAGGTTTGCTACTCTATCACTCGAATCTTGTGTTTTTGTCGATTGGATTTGTGTTGTTCTAAGTGGTTTAGATCGACATTAGTTCAAGAACATCATCCACGATTTGTTTGTTGGATAATCTTTGATTATTTTAGTTCTTGCATTATTGATTTGAGTTGGTATTAGTTGGTAAAAGTTGGCAGTGAAAAAGTCTTACAAGTATGGGCATAGCATGGGCAAGTAACTAAAGGACAAAGAGTTAGTAAACTGCCTTCTGTCGCAATTCAGTGGACCCAGGCTTTCGAAATTGGTGACCTTCGAAATTGGGCAAGTTCTCTCAATTGAATCTTCTTTCGAAATTGGCAAGATTTTCGGAATTGCACTACTTTTTGCAATTGCAACAGACTCTCGAAATTGCAACAGTTTTTCGCAATTGCAACAGACTCTCGGAATTCTTTTCGCAATTGATTTCGGAATTGGGCGAGGTTTTCGCAATTGGAATAAACCTTCGCAATTGGATAGCTTTTCGCAATTGGGTCAGAATTACTTTCGCAATTTCAGCAGTTTTTGGGAAGTTTCACATTTGACACTTTTGGCTCTCGCACTTGTGTTAAACGATTTCCATGTTAAATAACTTTTAAGGATTTGATTCGAACGTAATTTCGTCAACTCCAAAAGTGAACTCGGTATTTTAGCACTTGTATAAGTGTGTAAAATACTTCGACAAACGGATATCTACCCTCTTGTATAAGAGTGTTAGATTTTTATATAAATTAGATATATTTCTATCTAAATTGACATTTTGCCATAATTTGTATAAATTTTGGTCAAATTGAAATTTCTATAGAAATTGTCATTTTATCTAAATTGTAATTTACATAACTTTTGTCGAATTTGTAAACTTTTGACCTTGTCTTAATTATACTCTAATCAAATTCAGTAACTTTATTTAATTTGTTTCGTTTACAACTTCAACGATCATCAACAACAAACCAAGGCTTCACAACAACAACCAAGTTTAACCTTCAACAACAACATCTCCTATTTTGTTGAAACGATCCTCAATCCACTTTATCATACAAAATTTCAAAGATGACTACACAACAAGACATTCATGCCGCCGGTGCTGAAAATCGTCCTCCAATGTTAGAAAAAGGTGGTTATCTTCCATGGACGAGTCGTATGCTTCGATACATGAGAACCAAGCCTAATGGACAAGGTAGACTCTTGATTAACTCCATCGAGAATGGTCCATTCAAGCCTCGTCGGATTCTAGTAACAGCTGGAAATCCAAATGCAACACCTCCCACTCTAGACACCTTTCGGGAACAAACAGAAGCTGACTACACACCAGAAGATTGGAAGAAAATTGAAGCTGATGACTTGGCAATGCATTTAATTCAACTCGGTTTACAACGCGAAATATTTTGTGTTGTAGACAGTTGTGAAACTGCCTTTGATATGTGGGCACGAGTTAGACGGCTTTGTCATAGTACAGAAATCGGCAAACAAGACATTGAAAACAAGCTTCTAACTGAATGGGAGAAGTTCACATCAACTCCAGCTGAACCTATTGAATCTTACTATACAAGGTTTTGCACTCTCATGAATGAATTGATCAGAAACAAGTTGACACTAGCTCAAATTGTTCAAAACATCAAGTTCCTCAACAACCTACTAGAGGAATGGGGACGATATGTCACTATTGTCAACCAAACAAAGAACCTTCACGAGGTGAATTATGATCAGCTCTATGACTTCCTAAAGCAAAACCAGGCAGAGGCAAATGAAGTCAGAAAAGAGAAGTTAGCAAAACAACATGATCCTCTTGCACTTATGGTCCAAAGACCTACACCTGCAACAGTCAATACACAACCCCCCTCATCATCTAATCAGCAATTCATGCAACAACAGTATACTCCACAGTCACTGTTCTACCCACAACAACAACAACAAGTAATCCCACAACAACAATACCCGCAACACGTAGAACCAGATTTTCATGACAACGATGAGTCAACTGATGCTTTGACTCAAGCCTTTGCTTACCTAACAAAAGCATTCCATGGACGCTATTCAACACCCACCAACAACAATCAACAAATCTCATCGAACACTCGCAACAAGCAAATTGCTCAGCCGAGTTTCAATATGGGACAGCAAGGACAGATGGTTGGGGAATATGGGAATCAACAGGGATATGCTCCTCGATATCAGATGGGTAATCAGAATACAGGGCAGTATGTTGGTAATCAGATGGGTCGGTATGTAGGGAATCAGATGGGTACAGCTGTTGGAAATCAAAGGGGACAGAATGCTGAGAATCAGTTTGGGAATATTGCTGCTTAGGGAGCTGGGAATATGAATCAGGGTAATTTGATGAAGTGTTTCAACTGTCAGGGTGTTGGTCACATGGCTAGGAACTGTCCTGACAAGCCGAAAAAGAGGGATCCAGCTTACTTGCAGAAAGCATTATTGTTGGCACACAAGGAAACGACTGGGTTACAGTTGAGTGCTGAAGAGAATGACTTCATGGCTCTTATGGATGATGCAGAAGATCTTGAGGACATCAATGCAAACTACATTTTTATTGCAAATCTCCAGGAGGCTAAATACGACACGGATTCGAAAGCACCTCCTGCTTATGACACCAATGCGGTTTCTGAGGTACAACCATATGCTACATGTCACAATAATGAAATGTTTGATATGTCACCTCAAAATGAACAACATCCTGCGACTCCTAATCTCACTTACGATACATATATGGACGAACCAAGTTGTAGCAATACTAATTTGGTAACTCCAGACATGGATCCTAATGGAGACTTCGAGTCACAGCATACTGAGAATGCTGAGGAAACACGTGCTTTATTTGAATCATTATTGCAAAATTGTAGTATTGAGATTGAAAAGGTCAAAAAGATCAATCGCGATATTAAGGCCGCGAATGAAAAATTGACCGCTGAGCTTGAGAGTTATAAGGTTAATGCAAGAGCTTTTGATTTTCACAACAATCGACAGTTAGAACTTGAAACCAGTTTAAGAGATTCTGTTTTAAGAGAAAAACATTTGCAAATCAAATTTGACACTCTTGATGTCAATTTGAACATGAAAATAAAATCTTTAAACAAGGAAATTTCTGAACTAACCAACCAACTTTCGAAACAAAAAGCAACTTGTTCTGCTCTTGAAAAAGAAACGAAAAATTTGCATGCAAGGTTTTCCAAAAGAGAAAATGAACTTCTTGCTGAAATTCTTGACAAACAGGAAACCATTAAAAAGTTGGATGTATTGCTTGTAAAAACGGGTCATTCTGCACTAACAACTAATATGTTAATTAACGATCCAAACCCGATTCTACATACAATCAAGAAAATGGCTCTCGGTTGTGAAAACCCTTATTATCTCAAGACAGCTCAGATAAAACAGAATGTGCTAAACAATGGTAATGTGATAAATGATTCTTATGAAACGATTGAGCTTTCCAAAGAGAGTAGAATTAAAATGAAACAAATGAACCGAGAATTTCCACTAATTGATTATAACAAGCTTAATACAGCTTCTGGAGTTCATCTTGTTCAAAAAGAGTCACCAATGTTTTTCGAAAGACCAGTGGTTGTCGCAAAACGAAAAGTTGTTTCAAAACATCTGCCTAACATCGAACAAATGGAATCTAAAAACACTTATGACACGAGTGCAGCTAGACTATATTTGGTTGATCTTAAACAGAGAATTGAAACACTTCAAAGTATTGTGGCATCCAAAACAAATAGTCAACAGCTGGAATGGTTTTCAAGTTTTCAAACTGAATTGAAAAAGATGTTTGAAAAGGATATTAATCTACATATTGCTGGAATCTATGCGGTTGCTCAAAATGTGGAACATAATCTTTTGAAAGAATCAGCAGTATTCGTTAAGGACCACAAATCCTTAGTGAAGGAAGCTAATGAATACTTGGAAAGAATAAAGCTTTTGGAAAAACAAAATGACTCTCTCTCCTTCGAAGCTCTATCGACTGATATTATGTCTATTATTTACCAAACATATTCTGTTGAGGATGAAGAAAGAATTCGGGCTGAGACTTCTGAAATTGTTTTAAAAGATGAAAAGGCTTTTGCCAAGATTGAAAAACAAAATGTCACATATTTTAAACAACTTGATCGGAAAAAGGAAGAATGCAAGTATGACAAATTGTCGTATGAGCATTCCTACCACAACATGCAAAAACAAATTGATCTATTGAAGTCTCAGCTTGAAAGTCAAAAAGGGAAGGGTGAGGAAACTAAGGGTATAACACCATAGACCCCCTTGCCAATGGAAAATGAGAAAGCTGTTGTCAAAAATTCTAATGTGATAGCGCCTGGCCTGTATAGGATTAGTACCACTACTGCGTCTGCCTCTACATCTAAAACATATAGGGCGATAGACAAAAGTAATAAAGATAATCCAAACGAGATTAGGAATGCTAACACAAAACCGCAGGACAACAACATGAATTCTAATTAGTATGCCTTACCTTCTATAGGATTAGAAAGTAACTCTAGGAGCAAACGAAAGCCTAGGAGCAATACCAGGAAAACTAGAGTCTCGGCTGTCTCTGAGAGTGAATGCATGGAAGTAGAAGAACACCCTAGGAATTTATCGCTTTCAAATAAGAAACGTATGTCATCTGGATGTAATGTTAAGACTCCTGTTTCTAGTACATGTAATGACTCTGTTTGTTTAATGTACACGAAATCTTTGTCTGAAAATGCTTGTGATGATATTGTTTCTGATACTGTGAATGTGAATGATATGCCTGAACAGAAAAAGGTTCCTTCAGTAAATAGGGCTAAGTCTAGATATATTCGAAGACTTATTGCAAAAGCTAGGAAAACCACTAGTAGCCTATTACCTAAGGATCACATTAAGTTTTGTGCATAGAAACCAACGGGTAGAATGTTCACACTTAAGAATGGCACATTAGAAATAGTTCCCAATGCAACAACGGAAACCATCTCTAAGTGTAATTCACCTGTCACATCTAACCCCTTGGAACCAAATGTTAAAAGGTTTCCATATACAAAATCATCTATTCTTGGCAGGTAATCGAAATCTGTCTTTGGATCGTAGACTCGGGTTGCTCCAAGCACATGACCGGGAATTTGAAGCTGCTAATCAACTTTGTATGGCAGTTCATGGGAATTGTACGATTTGGGAATGATCATGTCGCAGCTATTCTGGGTTATGGAGATCTTCGGTTTGGAAATTACTTGATCACTCGGGTTTACTATGTCGAAGGGTTGGGACACAACTTGTTTTCAGTTGGGCAGTTTTGTGATGCGGATTTAGAGGTTGCATTTAGGAGAAACACTTGCTTTGTTAGGAATTTGGTGGGGGATGATCTCTTAATTGGGGATCGTGGCACCAATCTCTATGCAATAGACATAAACCAAATGGCCTCTTCATCACCAATTTGTCTCATGACTAGGGCAAGCGAAACAAAGTCCTGGTTGTGGCATAGACGTTTGTCCCATCTTAACTTTGACACCATAAACAAACTTGCCAAAGACAACATCGTCAATGGTCTCCCAAAATTCAAATACACCAAAGAACACTTATGTCCATCCTGTGAGCAAGGAAAGAGCAAAAGAGCAACATATAAACCTAAATCCGCACCTAGTTCGGTGGATAAGTTGCATTTGTTGCATATGGACTTATGTGGCCCAATGAGAGTTGCAAGCATAAATGGGAAGAAGTATATTCTTGTAATCGTCGATGACTATTCAAGATATACATGGGTAAAGTTTTTGAGGTCGAAAGACGAAACACCAGGCATCATCATCACCTTTCTGAAGCGGATTCAAGTTCTACTTCAAGCTCCAGTCAGAATAGTAAGAACTGATAAAGGCACGGAATTCACAAATCAGGAGTTAAGAACATATTTTGAAGAATCTGGTCTTACTCACCAGACATCAGCTGTTAGAACTCCACAGCAGAATGGGGTAGTTGAAAGAAGAAATCGAACTCTTGTGGAGGATGCTCGTATAATGCTGATTTATTCTAGTGCACCGTTATTCTTATGGGCTGATGCAGTTGCCACTGCTTGTTTCACTCAGAACCGATCCATAGTTCATCCAAGATTCAATAAAACCCCGTACGAACTAGTAAACAACAGAAAACCGGATATTTCTTATCTTCATGTATTTGGTGCTTTGTGCTATCCAACGAATGACAGGGAAGATCTGGGGAAGTTGAAAGCTAAGGGTGATATTGGAATCTTCATTGGTTATTCGGAAAACTCGAGGGCATTCAGGGTGTATAACAGGAGAACGAAAAAGATCATGGAGACGATGAATGTGAAGTTTGATGAAATTTCACAAATGGCTTCTGAGAGACTCGCTCTAGAACCCGCGCTACATTGATGACTTCTGGACATATCAGTTCAGGACTAGCACCTCAAGGAGCTCAATCAATTCATAACGAACAACCCACAAATCAGGAACTGGATAATTTCTTCGAGTTTATGTATGATGAATACTATGGTGGCGCTTCGACAAATGCATCTACCCAACGTTCTGCTGCACCCGCTCAAAATCAACAACCACCACCACCACTACCATATCAAGATGCATCCACAACATTCAAAGCTGGTGCACCAACTCCCTCCACATCATCAACATCTACTCCACTAACTCCAGTAATTGAGATTGTTTTACCAAGAATTGATGAGCAAGACCACAACAATGCTGTGTTAGACGAAGAACCATTCGAAAACCCATTTGGAATGGAATCTGCTAAATCATCTTCCAGATTACATGAACCATCTAACACGCATTCATCAAGTCCAAGGTACCCTTCTACGTTACAGTGGACAAAAGACCATCCAATAGAACAAGTCATTGGTGGACCCTCAAGGCCAATTCAGACGAGAAAACAACTAAACACCGATTGTGACATGTGCATCTATGTCTGCTCAGTCAGTCTCATAGAACCTAAGAACATTCGGGATGCAATGGCAGATAATGCCTGGATTGAAGCGATGCAGGAAGAACTTCTTCAATATCAGTTACATGACACCTGGGATTTAGTTCCAAGACCAATTGACAAACTCGTCATTGATCTTAAGTGGTTATGGAAAAACAAAAAGGATGAAGAAATGACTGTCATTCGCAACAAAGCTCATCTAGTGGCAAAGAGATTCAGACAGGAAGAGGGGATAGATTTTGAAGATTCATTCGCACCAGTTGCAAGGCTTGAAGCAGTCAGGATTTTCTTAGCATATTCCGCTCACAAGAACATCACAGTTTATCAGATGGACATCAAGACCGCTTTCTTGAATGGAACTCTGAAAAAAGAAGTGTATGTGAGTCAGCCAGACGGATTCATTGACAAAGATCATCCAGAATACGTCTACAAGCTAAAGAAAGAAATCTATGGTTTGAAACAAGCCCCACGGGCGTGGTATGACGAGTTATCATCTTTCCTACTTCATAATAATTTCACCAAAGGAACAATTGATCCGACCTTGTTTACCAGAAAATTCAAAAATGACATTTTGATTGTTCAGATTTATGTGGACGACATCATTTTTAGAGAGACGGACTGATTAAACGTTGGAGTTTAAAAGCAGTTAACATCATTTTGATTGTTCAGCTTTTTAAAACAGTTGATTAAAAATGTTCCGATTTCATGCTAAAATCAGTCCGTCTCTCCAAAACGTTTCATTTTAATCAACTGTTTTAAAAAATATCACTTCATGCTATTTTTGAGGGGGAGATTGAATGGTAATTAGGTATAAGGGGGAGAGGACGTGATTAAAATGTGATCTAAGACCGTGGATTGAATCTCAAGACTCAGTTTTAACCCTCGAATTGACGAAACTAAATGTCCGTTATCGAAAAGACATGTCCTGGACGGGTAATAATTTCAAGTTAGTCTAACTAGTGATGTAAGCGTGTCTCGCAAAGGACTTGTCTGAGTAGAATGTACCAATTCGAGAGATGATCCTTGAATATGACCGGGACGGGTAATAATTTCAAGCTAGTCTAACTAGTGATGTAAGCGTGTCTCGCGAAGGTCATGTTCATTGAAAATTGATCATTTCAAAATGTGCGAACTCTACCTAACATGTGCATATTATTTCAAAAATGCATGAGCACATGTGAAGGGGGAGTATTTCAAAAACACAAAACTCTCAATGTGTTATCTAAATGTGTTTACTCATAAACACTTTGAGAGATTTTCATAAATGGTTTTATGGCATGTGATCGTTAATCTAGGATAATCATGGAGTAATAAGGTGATTATGGTTAGGTTATGTCCAATGATCCGCCAGAGCCGGAGGGATCTACCCAAGGACAATTCCAATAGATTAGAATTAGAAGTCCTTAGGAATAATTGAAAAAAGGAGCAAATGAGAAAGGAGAAAGAAGGGGTTGAAGAATTAAAAAAAAATTAATGAAAGGGTGAAAAAAAATAGCCCTCCATGAAAACTTAGGTCAGAAACCGGGTCAATACATCTGCTATCAGTACTCACTAAGGTGATACTGATATTGAAGACAAGACGTCATGGACCCAGTGATGCGTTGCACCACCCCTCCTAGCCACTCAGATATCTCTCAAAAGATATTTGTTTCATTTCTCATGGAGAACACTGCATAATCTATCGGCCTCTCATTCCGAGATGTGTTGATATTGAATAGGTGGCACTCTGCTCCATGCCTCCGATGACTAAAACCAAAACGCACATTATTGAGTCTAGAGCCATGAGATTCATCAAAGATCTCTTAGGAACACTTCCTATGCAATACACTTGTGTTCACCTAAAAGGATACAAGTTGTATGAGTCTTAATGAGATCTAAGGATCTTGCCTTATGACATGATGGTTACTCGCTTCAAACGGTCTACAGTCTTGAAGTGATACTTCGGTATACTTCAGAGGCTCCCAACGGCCTTGGCAAAGATTAGAGAAAGTTCTCATACTATACTGATAACGATCTCAAAATCTGAACCTATAAGTGCTGGACGATTTATTGCTAACTGTCTTATGCAGGTACCGACGAAAGACCATCTACAATCATCATCTACAACGACGATGCATCTGGACAGAAGAAGTAGATCAAGGCAAGAACGACCAAAAGATGATTCTTTGAAGATCACAGTGCATGAAGGAACATTGAATGAAGACCATTATACATCGACACACAAAGTTCAAGACATTGAAGGCAAAAGACCAATCACGGGAGCATCATTGAAATGACCATCCCTTAGGGGGAGATTGTTAGCATTTATTTTATTAAATGTGGAAGTGATGGTCATTTGTTTATTTAGAACTTAAGTGTCAAGTGTAATGTTTAGTCTAGTTAGTGGGCTAAGGGTATTGGTTATGTACAGTATGAAAGTGTATAAGTGCAATGCTTACATTAGCCCACACCAAGCCCAAAGTAAAGCCCACCAAAGCCCTTGGTGTGGCTGTGTCGATATATTAAACACACACACACTCTCATTCTAGTGTTTTGGGTGGATGCCTCATTATTGTATCAAAGAGAGTGTGTGTGTATGTTCATCAAAGTCTTTATATTATCTCTTTCAAGAAATAATCATTCGACCATAAGTTATTCCATACGATCCATACATACTTCTCTTCTTGTTCTATACATCGATCTAGTGAGTGTCTTCATTATCTTGTGTTGTGTGTTTGTGTGATAAAGAAAGGGAAGTTCGATCTTTACACAATTCGTTAATTATCTAGTTGGTTTTTTCCACCTTTTTGTGGTAGCTGTTCGATCAAAAAAGAGAATTGCCTTATGCAGTTTGTGTGTTGGTTGATTGTTAAAACTACACAAAGACTCAATCAATTACCAGAAACCAAAAGGATTTTATTTAGAATCAACCCAACCAACCACCCCTTATGGTTGATTCATGAAGTGTTTTACAATACAAGAATTAAAGAGAAGTTTTCCAGAAACAAGAACTAACAACAAAAACTATAACTGTGTGAGAATAGCACACAGTAAACCCTAGCAACGACTAAAGAAATAAAGAAGAGATAATGAGCTTATATAGCTCAACCCTAATGAGTTTCCTTATGTGGAAATAATAGTCCTTCAACTTGAGCCCATCTTCTATCTTTGACCCATATGCTTTTAATACTTCAACTCCAACTATAACTTCAGCCCTTTATCTTTTGCTACATCTTCACTTGTAACCTGCACACAAATAAACAAAAAAACAACTTCCCAAAACCAAGTTAATAAGCTCTCAGCTTATACTTTCAACATTCCCCCTTAAGCTGAGGCTTATACATGTCTTTTAACTTCAGCAATTCACAAAACTTTCTGTGCTCAGGTATACTCAACCCTTTTGTAAAAATGTCAGCAATATTGTTCTCAGATTTGACTTTAACATTCTTGATAACACCATCATAGATTTTATCTCTTATAAAGAACAAATCAATCTCAAAATGTTTAGACCTTTCATGCAAAACTGGATTAGCAGCAATCTGCATAGCACTACTATTGTCACAAAACATTTCAACAGGTGTATTAACCTGAACATTAAGATCCTTGCAGATCTTCAAGATCCACATAATCTCACAAGTCACATTACACATAGCTTTAAATTCTGCTTCAGTAGATGATCTTGCCAAAACAGATTGTTTCTTACTTTTCCAAGAAACAAGATTGCTTCCCAGAAACACAGCAAAACCTGTAACTGATTTTCTAGTTATTTTGCACTTAGCCCAATCAGAATCAACAAACACTTTCATATCACAATGATCACTTTAGCTAAAAGAAATCCCTTTGCCGGAAGATTCTTTAAGATATCTTAACACTCTAAAAGCTAGTTTTAAGTGAGACTGCATTGGACTATACATAACTTGACTTAAACAGTGAACTGCATAAGACAAGTCAGGTCTAGTCAATGTCAAGTAAATAAGCTTTTCAACTAACTTCTGATAGTTATTAACACCAAGCAAAGGTTCATCTTTAACAACTTGTTTGTTCTTTTCTGAAACATTAACAGATTCAATAGGAGTTTTGCTATGTTTGCAGGCTAACATACCAAACTCATTAAGCAATTCCAAACAATATTTCCTTTGGGTTAAACACAGACCAGTATCATCATTTAATACCTCAATACCCAGAAAATACTTAAGTTTTCCTAAGTCTTTAATAAGAAATTTAGTCCTTAAGAACTGCTTAAACTTATCAATTTCATCAACATTGTTACCAGTTATAACAATATCATCTACATATACCAGCAGAACTAAAAACACATCATTCTTAGACTTAGTAAACAATGAAAAATCATTTTTACTTTGACAGAACCCATTCTCTTTGAGAACACAAGTTAATTTTTCATTCCATTTCCTGGGTGCTTGTTTTAAACCATATAAAGACTTATTTAACTTGCAAACCCTCTTGTCATTTTCATCAAAATAACCTTGAGGTAACTGCATATACACATCCTCATCAAGATCACCATATAAAAGGCATTATTAATATCAAGCTGATATAGAGGCCAACCATTCTGTACAGCAATACTTATGATAATTCTTACAGTCACAATTTTAATAACTGGAGAAAAAGTTTCTTCATAATCTATTCCTTCTTTTTGATTAAAGCCTTTGGCTACAAGCCTGGCTTTAAATCTTTCTACACTCCCATCAGACTTATACTTTATTTTCCACACCCATTTGCAGCCAATTGCTCTTCTCCCAGCAGGGAGTTCAACAATGACCCAGGTGTTATTTCTGTTTAAAGCTTCCATTTCAAGATTCATAGCATCAATCCATCTGTTATCTTTAATAGCCTCATTATATGTTTTAGGTTCAATGATTTTATTAATACTAGTAGAGAACACATAGTTATCTTTACTTAGATTACTATAGTTAACAGAATTATCAATGTCATACTTAACTTTGCCATCTAACACAAAATCACTCAGTTTGGTAGGCATACTAGCTTTTCTACTAGATTTTCTGACATAAGTTTTCATATTTGCTTGTCTATCTTGTGTTACCACAGGTGTCACAATTGTTTCATGAAACATATCATTGAAATCTTGATAATAGTCATCATCACCCTCAGATATTTTATCATTTTCCTCTAGTGTTGCATTCTCCAAACCTTCACTGTTGACATCATCTGTTACATCAGGATGCACCACCTCATCCTTTAAGATGTCATCAGATGAGCCTCCAAGTGAAGATTGGTCTATGCCTTCACTTTTTTCAGCTTTTTAACTGTTACTCTCTCTCTCTCTCTCTTATCATCATAGGGTTCATCTGATGTCCCTAGGCCAGAATTAAAAAAGTTTTTATTATTAGTATTTTGAAACTCAAACTCATAATCTTTGTTTTCAGAACTATGTTTAAAAGGAAACACAGTCTCATAAAACTTCACATCTCTTGAATAGAAAACCTTTTTTGTTTCAAGATTAAACAACTTATAACCTTTTTTGTTAAAAGAATAACCTATAAACACACACTTCTCTAACCTAGAGAAAAACTTATCAGAATTATTCAACACAGTTGCAAAACACAAACATCCAAAAACCTTTAAAAGAGAGAGATTAGGTTCATTTTTGTAGATTATTTCATAAGGTGACTTTCCAGACAGCACTTTTGTAGGTGTCTTGTTAATTAAGTAAATAGTTGTTAGAATACACTCAGACCACATGTTCAAAGGTATCCCCCCCTGAAACATGAGGGCTCTAGCTACATTCAACAAGTGTCTATGTTTTCTTTCAGCTAAACCATTATGTTGTGGTGTATAAGCACAAGAAGTCTGTTGATGAATACCATTATCTTTACAAAACTTTTCCATATTTTGATTTACAAACTCAGTTCCATTATCACTTCTAAATATTTTGATTGTTCTGTCAAATTGATTCTTAATCAGGTTAAAAACAGTCACAATTTGTGAAAAAACCTCTGTTTCCCCCCTTAATAAGAACACCCAGACAACTCTTGAAAAATCATCAACAACAGTCAAAAAATACTTATACCCTTCTCTACTTTGAACCTTGTAAGGGCCCCAAACATCTAAGTGAACAATCTGTCCAACCTCTGAGGTTTTGTGTTCACTAAGAGGAAAAGGATCCCTTGTTTGTTTAGCCTTGTGACACACATCACAAGGATCATCTTTAGTGTCATTTTCAATTTTAAGTTTGTGTTTTAGAATGTTTAAAACTTGATCAGATGGGTGACCAAGTCTATTATGCCATATGCACTTAGACAAACAACAAACTTGTATATTATTATTGGATAACTTTTTACCTGTATTAAGAAAATACAGCCCATTATACTGATTACCAGTCCCCATCTGGGTCTTTAGAACAGAATCCTGAAGAATACAAACATCTTCATCAAATATAACTCTACACTTGTTATCTTTATTAAGCTTGTGAACTGACAACAAGCTGACCTGATATCCAGGCACAACCAGGACATCATGAATGATCAACTTATCAGTCAATTTTAGACTACCAATGTGAGTAACTTTAGCTTTAGTACCATTAGGATGACCCACAGTCATATTAAGTTTTGAAACATCAACAATATTAAACATATTCAAGATAGTGTAAGTCATATGTTGACTAGCACCAGAATCTATAATCCAACCAATATATATGTGATATGTGCTTATGTTGGTATTATGATTAAAAAATTTTGAATGACTGAAGCTAATAACACAGTTTATACCTGCAACATTTGCAAGGATACTGCAGCTTCCAGATTTCTCACTAATCAAAGCCATAAGCCTTTGATACTGCTCATCTGTGAAAGAATTAGATGAACCAGCAGACTTGTCCTTATGACCTGAAACATTGTTGCTACTAGTATTGTTCTGATTATAAGTGTTTTTCTTTTGGAAACCAGCAGGATAACCAACTAGTTCAAAACACCTATCAACAGTGTGACCATTCATCTTACAATGAGTACAGACCAAATTAGGTTTGTTTAACCTTCTATTCTGATTGTTGTTATTATTTATGTTCTTATTAGCAGACCAACTAGAACTTCTAGTGTTAGCCTTAGAAACAAAAGCAGTGTTATCAGACTTAGAAGTACTATGAGTGGAAGTACTTCTGTGTGACTCATCCCTGGATAAAGTGGCAAAAGCCCCTTTGACATCAGGAATAGGATCAGTGGTAAGGATCATACTCCTAATAGGAGCATAAATCTCATCCAAACCCATGAGAAATTACATCAACTTAATCAGTTTATTATGTTCTTTAAATTTTTTTGAACCATCAAAAGTACACTCTAACAAACTGACAAGAGAGTCATATTGCCTCCACAGAGCATTAAACTTGTGATAATACTCAGACAAAGTGATACCAGATTGACTGAGTGAGTGAATTTGATAATGCATATTGTAGTTATTGAAGCATCTTTTTTATCATATGTTTCTTTTAATTCATCCCATACATCTTTAACATTTTTAGAATAAACTTGTGACATAAACACATCTTGTGAAACACATCCAAGAATCCAAGAAAGAACCACAGAATTGCACCTGTCCCATTGTGTTTGCATAAAACCAGTTTCTTCAGGCCTTTTAATTTTTCCATTTATAAAACCAAGTTTGTTTTTAGTATGAATTGCTATGGTAATAGCAGCAGACCATACTTTATAATTTTCTGGACCTTCTAGTTTAAAACTTATTAGTGGTATACCATTAGTATCATTACTATGCAAATACAATGGGTCAAACTGGTCAAGTTGGTCAAAATTACCACTTGAACCAGATGCCTTGTCATCAGACATGATGAAGGCTCAAAAAATAAGAAAAAAACAAACAAAAACAGATACACCTTATATCTCCTCAACCACAAATAAACCACCAATTATCCAACAACTTCAACACAAACAAAACCTCAACCTACACTTCGTCTCATGCAATTTCTAAGAAATCCTAAAAAAGAACATAAAAGAAAGAGCGTGAGAGGTGTTACAAAGCACGCAAATCCAGCAATATCGATCAAGAAGATCAATAAAAACCAAGTATCAAACGCAGCGGAACCAGAACCTGAAAAATATCAACAAGAACCAAAATTAGTACCAAATTATGTATAAAGAACACACCAAGAACAATAAGAATCAATAATAACAACTCTAATCCTGAATTAGGGTTTGATAGAGTAAACCCTAATTTTGACGAGACACCAATAAGATCAAGATCTATGAGATCTTGAGTAAACTCAACTGATTAACACACGTTATGTAAAACCCAAAACTAATATAATCCGAAATGACAAAAATGCCCCTAAATTTAAAATTTTGAAAACTTATGAAGATTAAATAAGTGAGCATAATTGAACTTAACCTAAGATGATGTAAATCCTAAGTTATCTAATGATTTAAGCTAAATAAAACTTTACACTATAATTTAAAAGTTACAAAATAAAAATCCCTACAATTACTCTGATGATGTTCGGTCCAATAAAATAAATAAGAATGATCATGCCTTAATTCTTATTGATAAGCCATTAGGAAGATTGATCCTTTCCTTAAATTGTCCAAAACAAATATACGGTTCCCTTACGTTTTGTAAATAAGGAAAGAACTAAAATCCCTTTTTCCTTGATTTGTGTCCCACGTTTTGATAAGGCCAATTCAGTTGGCAACTTGGCAATATAAGAATTATCTTATTTCCCCATTGTCCTTTCCCATTATCTTCTCCATAAATTCCAAATCACATCCCATGAATCACGGGTCAAATTCACTCAACTACTTTTAATATTGACAACCTTCCCTACTTGTTTATTTAGTAGACAATTCTCACTTTCTCTACTATTTTCTTTCATTCGCACGCTTAGAAACAATATAACAACACAGCCAAACATAAGCAAACAAACCGACCATTGTGATAGTCTAGAAGGCATTTAAATTTTGAAAAGTGATTTGGTCTCATCCAGATCCCATATTACTCGGCTTATTTTACAGCCCAACCTCTTATCTCTTCCTATATATATATATATATCGATTATAGCACATCCAGAAAACACAGAAACCCTAACAAACCTAAGTAACAGCAGCTGTGTTCACTCGAGTAAAGGTGGGTCAAAGGAGGTGTGCGAGCGAAGGCATCATAAGAGAGTGTTTAATTCTGGTTCTGTGGTTCTTGTTTTGTTCTTCCAATCGACACCAAGGTATCACCTATGCTTTGTTCTTGCTTTTCTCTCGACTTGTGTACATAGCATGATCATAAAAATATAATTCTGAACTTGGGTCGATCATAACACATGAGATGATAAGGTAAATAAGGCATAAAGTACTGAAATTGTTTATGTCGATATAAGGTTCTACGTGGCTATTAAAATCAGTAGGTTAAAGGCTCATAAATCTGGTCATGGAACAGATGTTTCAATCATTAATATACAGCGTGAAATCTGGAACTTTAACGTATGAAATGTTGGTTATACATGGTTGTTAGAGTCAGTATTAAGGACTCTTAAAACCTGGTTATATGTCTCATGAAGTGATGGAAACATAAGTCGACATAGGGCTTTATATTGCTAGTTAGAATCTGCATGAATGTGAGTTATAATCTGGTTTTAAAAACGTGTTCTCAATCTCTAAATTATAAGATCAGATCTGGATTTTGTAGTTGCATAAAATGATGAAGGATTACATATTGTTAGTCGTATATATGATCGAGAAGGGTCAAAACTAGGGCTTGTTCGGGTAGGTTATGTCTTATGTTGAGTGCTTGTTTGGGGTATTGTTTGGGTGTGTCGAATGGAGGTTTTGAACACAAGAAAACAAGGGCTGTAAATGTGGGATTTTGTGTTGTGTGTATGGGCTGGGAAAAGTGTGTATTTGTGAGTGTCGAATGATGTGTTTGGTATGAATTCATGCAGTCTGTTGTTGAACAAATTATATAAAAGTGAGATGAATTAGTTTTCACAAACTTTTGTTCTTCAATATAATATAACTTCTAGTGAGATAAAGTAAACATCCTTTTGAAACCATCTGTCCACTTGGAGAACAATGATCACACGTATGGATTAAATTTGAAATACAAAATTCTTTGGGTAAATGTGTGGGACGTGTGAATGCATGCATGGAGTGGAAATTAAACAAGTTGTAACATAGGCAAGTGCATAACTGAATATAAAATGGGAATAAGGTGTCTCATGATCACGACTATTATAAGGATTTGATGGAACGATTGGATAAAAATAAATAAATAAACAAATAAAACCTATGACTACTTTTATATGTGCATGAGCATTAACATAAGAATTTAACAGTTACGCTAAAGAAGCATTATAGAACCAAACAAATATTATAGAGACATGATAAAATTGTCATTTGAATCCTAAATTATAAACTTACATGAATCGAAAAGCTTACTAAATGGAAACTTACTTAAAATAGAAAGATAACTAAAGATCACTTGTCATTCTGTCTTCTACACCTTTAGGTTCGGGAAGGGAGTAATTTGATCCTTGTCATTTGCTATTCTTGCGTTCTGCTAATAAGGTACAGATATTCTGACCTTCTCTGTAAGGTTTCCTATGATTCTTTTCTGATCTGTTAAACCCCTGATTTGATATTCTGTTACGATCCTTTGCTATGACACCTTTGCTTCGACCTTTGATCTCTGATTTTGAACCTGTGATATGAAGACCTTTTGATATGAGATGGAAATGTTTTAAGTAAAGTATTTTGAAAGGTTTTTTTCAAGCATGATATATTGACTTTAAGAAAACTATTTTGAAGTTCGTTTTATGAAAACTAATTGAAAGACCATTTATGAAAACTATTTTTGAATGATTGTTTTTAAATGAACCTTAAGAGAAAACTTTTTTAAAAGTACTTTTGATATTGAACCTTTTGAAGATTTGACCATCGGATACATTGACCCTTTTTGGATATTGACCTGGGATATTTGACCTTCTGATATTTGAACTTCTGATACTTGACCCTCTGATACTTTGACTGGTCTGATTATGAACTTCTGATATTGAACCTTCTGATATGACACCCTGATTATGATATGAACCTTTGACCTTTGACCTTTGACTCTTAGTTTGATACCCGAGCCACTTTTCTGTTACCTAGCCAGGAAGGTAACCTGGCCGTGTCTGTGATGCACCACTGGCATGACTCATGTGTGGGTGAGTGATTCCTCACACCGTCCCCATTCTGATTATGATATGCGCATTACTTTGATTATGATTATTTATGTTCTGGGGGGCGTATGGATTGCAATCCTAGATCTGATCTGTTTAGTGGATTTAATCTGATATGATATGACTTGTCTGGTGACTGGTGCTGTGTGCAATACACGCCTTTCACATATATCTGGGAGCTAGCTACTCCATCTGAAGAATGAGGACACCCCTCATATTATCTGATTATCTGAGAGGTCTCCCCTCTATATGATTATGAAGATTTATGGTTACACTGTTATGATATGATATGATCTGTTTCTGGGCTCGTGGGGGATGACTATCCTAAACCTTTACTCTTGTACCTTATTTATATCTCCTTCATTATGCTACATCTGATTATTTCCGTTTACTTTCGTTTCCGTTTATTATATATCTGTTCACTGGGCTTTGTAAGCTCAGCCGCACGTTTCTTTTCGTGTGCGGCAGGTTTTAGATGGAAGATGGGAATGAGTGAAGAGACTTTTGGACCTAGAAGACTTGACAATTATTTTGGCCTAGAAATGAGTAGAAGTTATTTTATTGTTAGAATTTGTATCTGCTTTTGTAACCCTGTAATTTCAGTATTTCATTTGTAACCTTTGAAATTCTATTGTATTATTTAAGTCGTATGTGATGCTTGTCTTTGATATGTCACCATTTACGTGACACTTCTACCCTTTCCGGGTTGGGGTGTTACAATTATGGTATCAGAGCGACAGGCTGCGACTCGTAATACATTTACCCTTGACCTGTGAAGTTTGGACCATTAAGTTTCCACTGTAGGCGCTCATAAGATAACCTGTAAGATTTGCTTTAGGATTTCCCTATAGAAACTTAAGTTTTGACCTGTAAGGATTGGGTAGGCTATAAGGCTTTTGTTTAAGTACCATTGCTTCCGCATCACTCTAATTCGTGCCTTGCTTTTGGGTTAGAGTCTGTTGATATCACCTTTGGAAGCTTACGCTTGCACCACCTAAGATTCCGACTCCGATCTCTGATTCTTTTATTAATCATTTTGATGTCTCTTCGGATATTCTGAGAATCTCCATGACGATGACCTACTCGATACATTCTGTTATTTGCTTTTGATAATATATGAATCTTCTGACCCTATCTGAGTTCGTCTTAAACATCTCTATTCCCACGAGTATAAGAATGTTTTCCTCTCACTTCTGAACGATAAGACTTACGTTGTCGACATTGAATAGTTAACTTTGATTTTTATTCTGATAAAGGATAGGTTGATTGATCATTGACGACTACCCTCCTATGTTTCACCTTCGGTGTTTGAAACCATTTTGAACTCCCTACCATGATTTCTGATTGTTAAAGTTTTGCTACCACTACCTGATTTTGATCATCACTCCCGACCTGTTTGATACTTCTCCAATTATCCCGAAAGTCATTTAACCATAATGTGTTGACACATTCTATTAATTCATTACCCATGCTGGATAAAAAGGTATCATCTGATATTACTCTGTCCTTGCGAAGTCCATTTCTACTCTTACGAGAACTCTGGTGATTATTAGCCATGGATAAGACGATAATTGTGTCTTGATGTGAAACTGTTAACTGAACCTGATAATGCTGATTTCTGATATTCTATATGCCTCGCTTTTGACAGTTATACGATGTTTGTATTTTGATGATTTCCAACCTACCTGTCACTTTGGTTAAATAACTAAACAAATTTCCAACACCTTGAACCGTTCACTAATCTATCTAAACACTTTGATGAACCATGTAATTGACTATGATATATGAACTACCTATCTGTTTTACGACCGTACTCATTCTACGAATCCGTTTACTTTGATATATTCAATTTTGTGGTCTTTAAGATATGGATTGGCCGGCCCTCATACGCTGCCAGGGACTACTGTATCTGATTTGTGACAGTTAGTAATATGTTTCATCCCACTTTCGTTATGATAACCTTTAACCGCTCAAATCTGTTAAGCTTAACCTGCTATGGAAACTTCTATCTCAATTTCATTTGATGGTTGATTGTCCCCTGACACCTATTATCCACTCTTAGAAAGCTTGACATTGGAAGTTTTGTTGTACAAATATTCTAGTGCTTCTGATGAAACTCTTGCGTTTCCCTCCTGTTTAAGAAGTGAAATCGAATTCGAATCGACCTCAGTTGACGAACCGTGATGCTATAGAAGTTGAGAGATTGAAGAAGCGGATGGAATATGACCTTGTGCACCTCAGTGATTACTTTGAATACCCCTATTAGTTTATGGAGAAGAAAGAGAAAATTCTGCGTCAGCGTATCAACTATCGTAAACCTAACCGTATCACTAACCGTAATCATTTTTTTCCATTTCCGCGTGCCAATGATTGATTCGTTCTATCTTTGTAAACTCCGTACCAGACGACCTCTGTAGATGAATGAAGGACTGAAGAAGCAACCACAAGAACTTCTAAGAAGGGAGATGACAAACTGAGAATAACCACCGGGAAGTATTTCAGTTTTATGCACAAAGAGGAGCATGTAAATCATCTTGTAAAAGGACCCTTATTCTGGAGGAAACAGACTTGATTGGCACCTAGAGAGTGTAGCAGACAACACTACCATGCATCCGGCGATGACGGCAGTTTGAGATGGCTGAAGACCTGTCAAAGACACGCAGTCTTGCTTCTCTATTCGTCTTAGTTGTACTAAGAGGAATTGAGAGCAGAAGCAGACTAGCAAACGGAAGAATGCACAGTGACCATAACGGAGATTCACGTTACTACACCACAGTTCCAAGGAGAAGTGCCGAAGGCTTGAGGGACCAGACTCGAGTTGATATTTTTTTCCACTCTATGATCATTCGATAGACTGCATGGACTTGGAAGAAGTTTAAGATCATGTATTTGAAGGGACGATAATTCCGAAGTGAACGTTTGTATTTGGAAGAGTTGATTTTGGTGAAGAATGAAGCCACGGATGACGTTATTCATTTCCTCTTGACCTACTCAAATTTCCGTTAACTGATGATAGGACCCCTTGAATGATTTATATTCCTTGTTGGTAATTCCGCTCTGAGTTCATTCTGCGTATGTTGGACGATAGTTTCGTTATGTGAAATTTGATGAATGATGGACGACCCGATGCTTTTAGCGATGTACCAAATTCTGATAGACATTCTGAGACTTCCGTTAACTCTTTCAAGTAGTTCGTTCTCCTCTTAGTTATGGTGTTTGGTTTTGATAACCTATGAGACTGTAGAAGTACTAGGTGGATTAAGATAAGTGGTTTTGATTACGACTTGAGATAAAGTATGATCATCATGAAGGCATATTTATGTGGTGCTAGTATTATGACGCCTGATCAACGTGATAATACTTACACCATATAATGTGCACTCATGGTGGCCATAGGATATCTTGGGGGGTACCTAAGAAGTTTAGAATCTGATCTCCGTTTGATTATCCGTGATTAGTGAGACTTTAGGTTCATTCTACCTACGCGTATACTCTGCCTTCGTTCATTATATATCTGGATTAGTGTGGACTCTCGCTTTACATTCTGTTGACCTCAGTTATGAATCTTGGAAAAAACTCTTTGAAGAGCTCTATACTGTTGACACAGTTAATCTGATTCAAAATTTTGTTCGTATTCCATATAAGCTGTTCGGAAGATTCTCCTATCATCCATTTTATATTGTATGTTCTTTCTGATATGAAATCAACCTAATTTGTCCCTGTCTGAGGAAATCTGAACCCATTTTGTATTGATCGAGTCATGAGAAACCAATTGTCTGAAGATCCTTTTCGAAGAACCTCCACGGACGTGAGGATGTTCGTGACGACCTTTTTGACTTGCTACGACTTCGTGTAACTTTGCGACTTCAATTTTCGAGGACGAAAATTTCTTTTTAAGAGGGGAAGAGTTGTAAAACCCAAAACTAATATAATCTGAAATGACAAAAATGCCCCTAAATTTAAAATTTTGAAAACTTATGAAGATTAAATAAGTGAGCATAATTGAACTTAACCTAAGATGATGTAAATCCTAAGTTATCTAATGATTTAAGCTAAATAAAACTTTACACTATAATTTAAAAGTTACAAAATAAAAATCCCTACAATTACTCTGATGATGTTCGGTCCAATAAAATAAATAAGAATGATCATGCCTTAATTCTTATTGATAAGCCATTAGGAAGATTGATCCTTTCCTTAAATTGTCCAAAACAAATATACGGTTCCCTTACGTTTTGTAAATAAGGAAAGAACTAAAATCCCTTTTTCCTTGATTTGTGTCCCACGTTTTGATAAGGCCAATTCAGTTGGCAACTTGGCAATATAAGAATTATCTTATTTCCCCATTGTCCTTTCCCATTATCTTCTCCATAAATTCCAAATCACATCCCATGAATCACGGGTCAAATTCACTCAACTACTTTTAATATTGACAACCTTCCCTACTTGTTTATTTAGTAGACAATTCTCACTTTCTCTACTATTTTCTTTCATTCGCACGCTTAGAAACAATATAACAACACAGCCAAACATAAGCAAACAAACCGACCATTGTGATAGTCTAGAAGGCATTTAAATTTTGAAAAGTGATTTGGTCTCATCCAGATCCCATATTACTCGGCTTATTTTACAGCCCAACCTCTTATCTCTTCCTATATATATATATATATCGATTATAGCACATCCAGAAAACACAGAAACCCTAACAAACCTAAGTAACAGCAGCTGTGTTCACTCGAGTAAAGGTGGGTCAAAGGAGGTGTGCGAGCGAAGGCATCATAAGAGAGTGTTTAATTCTGGTTCTGTGGTTCTTGTTTTGTTCTTCCAATCGACACCAAGGTATCACCTATGCTTTGTTCTTGCTTTTCTCTCGACTTGTGTACATAGCATGATCATAAAAATATAATTCTGAACTTGGGTCGATCATAACACATGAGATGATAAGGTAAATAAGGCATAAAGTACTGAAATTGTTTATGTCGATATAAGGTTCTACGTGGCTATTAAAATCAGTAGGTTAAAGGCTCATAAATCTGGTCATGGAACAGATGTTTCAATCATTAATATACAGCGTGAAATCTGGAACTTTAACGTATGAAATGTTGGTTATACATGGCTGTTAGAGTCAGTATTAAGGACTCTTAAAACCTGGTTATATGTCTCATGAAGTGATGGAAACATAAGTCGACATAGGGCTTTATATTGCTAGTTAGAATCTGCATGAATGAGAGTTATAATCTGGTTTTAAAAACGTGTTCTCAATCTCTAAATTATAAGATCAGATCTGGATTTTGTAGTTGCATAAAATGATGAAGGATTACATATTGTTAGTCGTATATATGATCGAGAAGGGTCAAAACTAGGGTTTGTTCGGGTAGGTTATGTCTTATGTTGAGTGCTTGTTTGGGGTATTGTTTGGGTGTGTCGAATGGAGGTTTTGAACACAAGAAAACAAGGGCTGTAAATGTGGGATTTTGTGTTGTGTGTATGGGCTGGGAAAAGTGTGTATTTGTGAGTGTCGAATGATGTGTTTGGTATGAATTCATGCAGTCTGTTGTTGAACAAATTATATAAAAGTGAGATGAATTAGTTTTCACAAACTTTTGTTCTTCAATATAATATAACTTCTAGTGAGATAAAGTAAACATCCTTTTGAAACCATCTGTCCACTTGGAGAACAATGATCACACGTATGGATTAAATTTGAAATACAAAATTCTTTGGGTAAATGTGTGGGACGTGTGAATGCATGCATGGAGTGGAAATTAAACAAGTTGTAACATAGGCAAGTGCATAACTGAATATAAAATGGGAATAAGGTGTCTCATGATCACGACTATTATAAGGATTTGATGGAACGATTGGATAAAAATAAATAAATAAACAAATAAAACCTATGACTACTTTTATATGTGCATGAGCATTAACATAAGAATTTAACAGTTACGCTAAAGAAGCATTATAGAACCAAACAAATATTATAGAGACATGATAAAATTGTCATTTGAATCCTAAATTATAAACTTACATGAATCGAAAAACTTACTAAATGGAAACTTACTTAAAATAGAAAGATAACTAAAGATCACTTGTCATTCTGTCTTCTACACCTTTAGGTTCGGGAAGGGAGTAATTTGATCCTTGTCATTTGCTATTTTTGCGTTCTGCTAATAAGGTACAGATATTCTGACCTTCTCTGTAAGGTTTCCTATGATTCTTTTCTGATCTGTTAAACCCCTGATTTGATATTCTGTTACGATCCTTTGCTATGACACCTTTGCTTCGACCTTTGATCTCTGATTTTGAACCTGTGATATGAAGACCTTTTGATATGAGATGGAAATGTTTTAAGTAAAGTATTTTGAAAGGTTTTTTTCAAGCATGATATATTGACTTTAAGAAAACTATTTTGAAGTTCGTTTTATGAAATCTAATTGAAAGACCATTTATGAAAACTATTTTTGAATGATTGTTTTTAAATGAACCTTAAGAGAAAACTTTTTTAAAAGTACTTTTGATATTGAACCTTTTGAAGATTTGACCATCGGATACATTGACCCTTTTTGGATATTGACCTGGGATATTTGACCTTCTGATATTTGAACTTCTGATACTTGACCCTCTGATACTTTGACTGGTCTGATTATGAACTTCTGATATTGAACCTTCTGATATGACACCCTGATTATGATATGAACCTTTGACCTTTGACCTTTGACTCTTAGTTTGATACCCGAGCCACTTTTCTGTTACCTAGCCAGGAAGGTAACCTGGCCGTGTCTGTGATGCACCACTGGCATGACTCATGTGTGGGTGAGTGATTCCTCACACCGTCCCCATTCTGATTATGATATGCGCATTACTTTGATTATGATTATTTATGTTCTGGGGAGCGTATGGATTGCAATCCTAGATCTGATCTGTTTAGTGGATTTAATCTGATATGATATGACTTGTCTGGTGACTGGTGCTGTGTGCAATACACGCCTTTCACATATATCTGGGAGCTAGCTACTCCATCTGAAGAATGAGGACACCCCTCATATTATCTGATTATCTGAGAGGTCTCCCCTCTATATGATTATGAAGATTTATGGTTACACTGTTATGATATGATATGATCTGTTTCTGGGCTCGTGGGGGATGACTATCCTAAACCTTTACTCTTGTACCTTATTTATATCTCCTTCATTATGCTGCATCTGATTATTTCCGTTTACTTTCGTTTCCGTTTATTATATATCTGTTCACTGGGCTTTGTAAGCTCAGCCGCACGTTTCTTTTCGTGTGCGGCAGGTTTTAGATGGAAGATGGGAATGAGTGAAGAGACTTTTGGACCTATAAGACTTGACAATTATTTTGGCCTAGAAATGAGTAGAAGTTATTTTATTGTTAGAATTTGTATCTGCTTTTGTAACCCTGTAATTTCAGTATTCCATTTGTAACCTTTGAAATTCTATTGTATTATTTAAGTCGTATGTGATGCTTGTCTTTGATATGTCACCATTTACGTGACACTTCTACCCTTTTCGGGTTGGGGTGTTACTCAACTGATTAACACACGTTAATCACTAACAAGAACACCAGAATGAAAACCCCCAATTTTTTAGAAAACCCTAAAAATTGTAATCGATCAATTGACCTCCAATTGATACCCAAAACACTTGATTTAACCACTAATTGGCTGAATTAGACTTCGATCTAGTAAGATCTGACTAAGAATCACAAAATCCCCAAATTTTAACGAAACCCTAATTTTTGGGAAAAACCAATTTCGATTAAATCTTTGTATCAAAGAGAACCTGTCTCTGATACCATGTTAAAACTACCCAAAGACTCAATCAATTACCAGAAACCAAAAGGATTTTATTTAGAATCAACCCAACCAACCACCCCTTATGGTTGATTCATGAAGTGTTTTACAATACAAGAATTAAAGAGAAGTTTTCCAGAAACAAGAACTAACAACAAAAACTATAACTGTGTGAGAATAGCACACAGTAAACCCTAGCAACGACTAAAGAAATAAAGAAGAGATAATGAGCTTATATAGCTCAACCCTAATGAGTTTCCTTATGTGGCAATAGTAGTCCTTCAACTTGAGCCCATCTTCTATCTTTGACCCATATGCTTTTAATACTTCAACTCCAGCTATAACTTCATCCCTTTATCTTTTGCTACATCTTCACTTGTAATCCGGCACACAAATAAACAAAAAAACAACTTCCCAAAACCAACTTAATAAGCTCTCAGCTTATACTTTCAACATTGATTCACTAATAAATGCATAACAGCTAGAAATGAAAATTGCACATGCTATTGCGTTGTTCCCTCCCTACTAGCTGTTATGCAAAACAACTTACTAATTGATGCTACTCTCCTAAACCGTTCAGTAACCAACCATTCTCAGTCTTGAACCGGATCCTCTAGAAACGTGTCTGAATCGATGATAACATTAAACGTCCCCTTTACACTGTACAAAGAAGTTACTGGGTGAGTGGGTGTGGCATTTTTTTTACAGTCGATGTTTGCAGATCTTGTATCTCTTCCATGTGTTTGACAATTTATCAGGCTTCTTTTCTATCAAAGATAAGGTTTGTCTAATTAGAGTTTCAGTTTGGGAATTTAATAATGTTTTCTATTTGTATTAGTTCCTTAATCCATGTTATGCGTAACATGAAGCCAATTATGTTGGGAACACGTTTTTATTAGAATTCAAGTCTTAGTCATTTTATTTTAGTTATATTGGTTGCTAAACAATATGGGTTATACGTATGTATGAAGTACATGGTCCATTAGTAGCCCATGGACCATGTGGCCTTGCAAAATCCTTCTAGAACGTTTAAAGGAAATGACGCCTTAATTGTTTGCCTATAAATAGAAGGCTTCGGTGCTCATTTCTCTTGTTGGTTTTGTCTCACTTGTGCGGAAGCTTTGTCAGTTTATCGTGTGAATAAAATCATCCTTCTATTCTCTTCATCTTTATTCTCTAATCTCTCATTAGTGTTTAAGATGTTTAATAGTTTTCATTCGTAGCTTAGTTAGTAGTTGTTAGCATGGTTATTAGTAGATTAGATCTTGTGTTACGTTACTCATAGGGACCATCAAGTGGTATCATACGCCAAAGGATAGTTAGTTGTGTGTTATCGAGTAGATTTTCATCGTTTACAATCAGTTATTCGTTTGGTTTTATAGATTATGTGTGGTTTTTGTGGTAAAATGATCAAAAATCTTATTTCGTTCACTAGATCTTCAAGCTTGTAAAGTGAAAAGATCAAATCTTGAATTGGGATTAGGTTTACCGTCGATAGTTAAGTTTTTTGTTCAAGTTTGAGCTCGTATAACGCTAGTTTAGTTCGTTGCTAATCGTAGAATTTCACCACATCTTTGGTTTTTCACGTTAAAAGTACTAAATCTCTTCATAATTTATGTATTATTACATGTTTGAAACCAAAAACAATCGGTATATTCATCGTTTTCTAAGTATTAACGTAATCCGACAAAGTTGGTGGAAAAAGAGGGTTTATCAAAATTGTGAAAAAGAGGGTTTATCAAAATTGTGCAAAAGAAGGTTATCGCAATTGTTTACAAGGGTTTATCGCAATTACAACAGCCTTCGGATTTATCGAAATTGGAGTTCAGTATTTTCCTTGCTTGTATAAGTTTGTGAAAATACTTCGACTTGGCGGTTATTCTCATATCTTGTATAAGATTTTGAGAAAGTGATCAAAACTGTAATTTAGATAAATCTATCAAAATTGCAAAATCTATCGCAATTCTGTTAATTTATCGAAATTGCCTTTTCTATCGCAATTAAGATAACTTATCGCAATTGTAAGATTTATCGCAATTAGAAAGTTTATCGCAATTATCAATTTTATCGCAATTGCTGGAGTTATCGCAAATCAGACTCTTATCGCAATTGGACTTCTTATCACAATTGGACTCTTATCGCAATTGGATTTCTATCAAAATTGAGCAACGTGAACAGTGTTATCGAAATTGGAGTGAACAGTAACCTTTATCGAAATTGAACAAAAACACCACTTAACCAAAACCAAACCTCATAATTCATAACACACATCTTAATTATCTACACGATCAACCAAAACATAAGGATGTCTCAACCACCATACAATTACTACTTCTACAATAAATAACAGCAACAGTATCGTCAACAACCATTCCAGCAGCAGTATCCTTAACAACAGTATCAACCACAATACCAACCACAGTTTCAACAACATCAAATGTTCATGCATCAACATCAACTCCCTCAGCAGCAACAACTTCCTCCTCCACCAATGCAAAACTACCAACCTTCTTCCATAGAACCACACTGGTTCTCCAAAATGTGTGAAGCCATAAGTAGTCAACAATCGAGGCATGAAGCTGGTTCTTTGGACACATCACCTATGCTCACACCAGGAAACTATGTGCAGTGGTCCAGTCGTTTTCTATAATTCATCGAACTAAGGAAACCTCACGGGAAATATCTGAAAAAAGTCATCATTGATGGACCATATCCAACACCTACAACTACCATTCCTGCTGATCTAACTCAAGTTCCTCCAAGAGAAGCGACAACAACCCCCATTTCTCTAACTCAACAAACTGCTGAACAAGTCCTACAACAAGAGGCCAATGAGCTAGCTATGTCTTATATACTCTAAGGGATTCCTAATCCCATCTTCAGGAGTATTGATGCCCAAAAGACAGCCAAGGATATGTGGGAACACGTACATCTGCTTATGGAAGGCACTGAACTCAATCAAGAGGACTTGGAATCAAAGTTGTATATGGAATACACACATTTCATGATCGAACCAGAGGAATCCTTGGAATCATACTATCATCGTTTCACCAACATCATTAATGATCTGGATCGCCACAATATCATCTTACCAAATATTGTTATCAACTCCAAGTTTTTGAGATGTCTCGGACCAGATTGGCAGAAGTACATCACATTTGTTCGACAAGCCAAAAAGATCAATGACGTGTCTTATGGGTTATTGTATGATTACCTAAAACAATACCAATCTGAAGTTGATAAGGACCATGCCGCACGTGGAGGATTCTCATCAGCACCTAATCCAAATTCACTGGCATTAATGGCTCAATCGCATTTTGCACCAAATTAGGAGTTTGTTCCACCACCACCACCTTATTCGGGTTTTGCACCACAACCGTCAAACCAAATTGTCCCTTATGAAGCACCGTCACAATACCCTGATACTCAACTTGTTCCATATGACAACTCTGATTATAAAATGTACTCCAATGTTGACACTGATGAAGATGATGCTTTTAATTCTCTGAATGAAGGATTTGCATTAATTGCTCGTGCATTTAGCAAATTTTCCAACAATTCGAACAATTGTTTGAGATCTTCATCGAATATAAGAAATCATGCAGTGCTCAATGATGGAAGAGTTGAGATTCAGAATCAGTTTTCAGGAAGGTCTGGTTCAGGAAATATGGGGAATCCTGGTGGTCAACGTTTCAGTTCTGGAGGAGGTAGTAGAAACATCATGGGAAACACTCAGAGAAGGACTCAATTTGCTGATAAAGGGAAAGGGACTGCTAATACATCCATCACTTGCTACAATTGTGGGGGAAATGGTCATATGGCTAATGCATGCCTTAAGCCGAGGACAATGGGTAGTGCATACCATAAAGAAGCTCTTCTCATGGAATTGAAGGATGAAAAGGCCAGTGGTATTTTGACAGAGAAGGAGCAGAGTTTTATGGCCAATGCATACTCCGATGACGAAATGGAGGATCTGGAGGCTAATGCTGCAGTCATGTTAATGGCCAACATGCAGGAGATGAACATGAGTGAGACAGGCCCGGTATATGATACCGATGGCTTATCTCAGGTATCTGATGCAGATTGTCTTATTCATGAAATTGCCTCACCATCTGCATCTTCATCTGCACAAGAAAATTTTGTTCAAAATGACTTATCATTTTCATGTCAAGAAAATGATCAAATAAACACAGTGGTTACCTTTGATGATGATCAAATTAACCCAGTGGTTTCATTTGATGATTCTTTTGATGATGACAATCATGATCATCTTGAACAAAATGATCTTATGCAAGATTCGGATCCAGAGCTCATGACCTTATTGCTTGCCACCCAATCACAATTAAATGCATATAAATCCCAGATGGACAAATGCAATGACATAAACAAAAACTTAAAAGAAAAAATTGCACTGTTAACAAAGGATCTTGAGTGCTACAAAATGCAACTTTCAAATTATGAAAATCAAGAAAAACGTGAGAAAAGCTTTGAGGTTGCATTCCAACAATTACACATTCAGGTAAAAGATTTAGAACATCAAGTTTATGAGTTAATTGTTTCTAAAAATGATTTGATTTCTCAAAAAGAACAAGAGCAATTCGAATTTCAAAAACAAATTGACATATTAAACTCTGAGCTTTCCAAAACTAAAACAGAGTTTTCAAACTGTCAAAATGATCTTATTGAAGAAAAACAAACCACACGGAAACGTGTTAACTCATATCTTGAGGAGATTATTGCGTTGGAATCCAAGCTCAAAGAATTACAAAACATTGTGTATAAAACGGGTGGTTCTGTAACTACAATTCAAAAACTAACTGTGAAACCAAATCCTAAAGGATACGGATTTGCAATTGGAAATGATCAACCACGTTTTTTACAAAAGGCACTCAGGGAAAATCCTAAGTTGTATAGTGCAGAATACTTGTTTGATGAAACTTTCCAGCGTGTTGTTGTTTATAATACTGAAGAGGAACTAGAACAAGCGGACGAGAGTCGATCCAAATTGAGTTGTGTTTATTATAACAAACTATACGATTACTCAAACGCACGTCACATTAGTAAATCATTTGTACCACAAAAAGATAGATCTAATCAAACGTGGTCTTTAAATGAAATAAATGTTTCGTCTGACGTTGGTCTAGTAACTACTGTCGCACAAGTCAATGGTCCATTACCAAATCAAGGTGAGAAGGAACAAATGCCAAAAAAATGTCGCATTCTAAAATATTTTAACACATTTATGGACGACATTCAACTTTTGGAAAATACAATTGAAAGAAATTCTGAAATCAAAATCTTCGCTTTTCTATCTCCTTATGAGAAAGAAAAGCGAGAAATTTTTCAAAAACAATTCTTGCCACTTGTCAACCACCTGCGACTTTGTGCCACACAGTGGGAACAAGAACTCTAGTCAGAAGTTGCATCAATGATGAGTATTTTCAGAGCAAAAGATAACAAAATTGCAAAACAAAAAGGTCAAAAGAAAGCTTTAGAAAAAGATGTCGATCGACTCTTGACGAATGTTCTCAGTTCTGATGTGATATCTGTGATTATGAATTCTATCTATTTGTCATGTCATGAATTACTTGTTGATGATCACTGTGTTGAACTTGAGATAATGAGAATTGAGAATGAAAATCTGAGAAAAGAAAATGAGAGACTCAGACAAATCAATGATGATGTGGAAACCAAATGTGCAAAAGAAATTTTCAAACTTAACCAAAGAATGCAATGGTGTCAGACTCAAAGTATTAACTTTGAGTTAACACTACAAAGTCAAAAAGAATCTTTATCTTCTCAAAACATTCATGTTTCAAAACTTCAAACTCTTGAAAAAGAAGTTGAGGTTTTAAAACATCAAAATTTTGAGTATGAAAAAGATATTGTTGAAGTTTGTGAAAATAGAAATGAAATTGTTCGGTTAAATAGAAAATTGGAATCCAAAATTCAAGATCAAAACCACATCATCATTGAAATGAAAGAGAAACTCAGTGTTCTTGACAAAGGGAAATTTGTACCAAATAATGTGATTGCACCAGGAATGTACAAAGTCGACACGAAACCTAGGAAAGCATCATCACAAACTACTAATGTGAAAACTTTAACTTCAACAGGATTAGGCAAAACATCTAAGGCTAGCAGCTCAAAGACCACCAAGACTCAAAAGAAGAATAGAGTTTGGCAACCTAAGAGTGGATTATCTAAGACTGCAGAAGTAGAAGTTAATGCTAGTAGTTTGAATAATACACATGTTATGTCTAGATTAGAATCCAACTTGTCCAAGTGTCATTCGAAATCTGATGTAATGAATGTTGAATCTTTGAATGTTTCTAATGCTATTATGGTTGATGCTTATTGTGTATTCTGTCGCACTAGTATATTGTCTGGAAATCATCAAAAATGCATTGCTAAGACCCTTTTGTCAAGAAAACAGAAACGTACTACTGGTATTTCCTATAGGTCCATAACCGCTGCTAAGTCCATTTTAGGAAAACCACCTCAAGTAGTTTCTGAGACCACCGTTGACAAGACCGTAGTCGCCCCTAGGAAAATCAACTCACCTAGCACATTCACTAAGAAGAAAGCATAAACTAGTTGGACGTGGCAGTGTTGGTTATAATATAAACCTAGTTTCACTTGGGTTCCAAAGATACTTAAAACATGTATTACTAACCCAACTGGATCCACTGGTTCCAACTCTCCTGTGTCCTCGTCTTGTGATGCAGGTAATTCAAATTGTGCTATGGATTGTTGATAGCGGGTGTTCCCGGCACATGACAGGGAATTTAAAGCTTCTAGTAAACTTCGTTACGAAGTTCATAGGCACTGTCAGGTTCGGGAATGATCATTTCACGGCTATCATGGGTTACGGAGATTATGTCAATGGGAATATCGAGATTAGCCGTGTCTACTATGTCGAGGGCCTTGGTCATAATTTGTTCTCCGTCGGACAATTCTGTGATGGTGATTTAGAAGTGGCTTTTCGGGAGAAAACATGTTTTGTTTGAGATCTTCAAGGAAATGATCTGATGAAAGGAAAGCGCGGAACCAGTCTTTATACTATTTCCTTCTCGGACATGACAGCTTCCTCACCAATTTGTCTACTTTCCAAGGCTCATCCCACCAAAGCATGGTTATGGCACAAGCGTATGTCTCACCTGAACTTCAAAACAATGACCGAGCTCGCTCGTAAAAAGTTGGTCGATGGTCTTCCAAAATTCAGATACGCCACAGATCATCTATGTCCCGCTTGTGAACAAGGAAAAAGTACTCGTGCTCACTTTCCTCCTAAACCCGAGCACAGTACTGATCACGTACTTCAACTGTTGCATATGGATCTGTGTGGCCCTATGCGTGTTCAAACTATTAATGGGAAGCGGTACATACTGGTAATAGTTGATGATTATTCAAGATGGACTTGGACTTATTTTCTTCGCAGTAAAGATCAAGCACCGTCAATGATCATCACCTTTCTCACAAAGATTCAAGTTCAGCTCTGGAACACAGTCAGAAAAATTCGAACAGATAATGGAACTGAATTCAAGAATCAGACTCTTAGGGAGTATTATGAGAAAGTGGGTATTAAACATCAAACATCCATTGCTCGCAGCCCCGAATAGAACGGTGTGGTCAAAAGGCGAAACCGAACTCTAGTGGAAGCAGCACGAACAATGTTAATCAATGCTCAGTTACCGGATTACCTATGGGCCGAAGCCGTTTCAACTGCCTGCTACACCCAAAATAGATGCATGATCACCAAAAGGCACACCAAGACACCATATGAAATTGTTCACCGCAGAAAACCAAACATCAATTACTTTCATGTCTTTGGAGCTCTTTGCTATCCAATGATTGATCGTGATGACCTCGAAAAACTGAAGGCTAAAGCGGATATAGGGATTTTTGTCGGATATTATGAAAATTCAAAGGGATTCAGAATTTGAAACCGTCGCACCCGGGAGATTCAGGAGACTATACATGCTAATTTCGATGAGCTTACCGATATGGCTTCTGAGCAAAACAGCTTAGGACCCGAAACCAACCGTCTCAACTTCCCTGATCCTTCAGCTGCATCTTTCTCTTTAAACCGCAAAGATCTAGAAGACTTGTTTGCTCCATTGTTTGATGATAATATGGTTAATCATGCTCCTGATGTATCCACAAGCTCCGTTGCACAACCACTCGTCGATAATCAAGTACCTGATACACCAGTGACTACAACTACGGAAGTTACCTGCAATTCAGATAACCCGTAAAATTACCAAATTACCCCTGATAACATAAAACCTTATTAAATAACTTATAAAATTCCGAAATAATTCCAAAACATCTGAAATCGAACTATATCTGAAACAAAATAATTTCTGGGACAATGTTCATCATTTTAAATGTTCAAAAAAATAATCATACACTTTATTTAATTAAATCCGAAAATTATACAATTTAGCTAAACATAATGTTTTATTTCTTTAATTAAATAATATGTAAATAAAATAAGGAAATGTTGAATAAAATCAACCTAATATAATTTCAATATTATGGGCCGAAAATATTAGATCTTGCCCCCCCCCATAAGTCGGTTTTCACAAGGTTTAAACAAATCTTTTATTTCTATCCAAAAAAACTTAAACCGCATATCCATTCCAAAACCCTAGCGATCTAAGAAATTCGACCAAGGCTTCTGTACGACTTCTGGGTTTGAACAAGTAATTTTCTGGTGTTCTTGGAGGTGCAAGGGAGCTAGGAAAATTAAGGGTTGCTGCGTTTTCTCCTTGGTTCGTTCTTGTTCTTAATTTCTTGTCGAGTGGCTCTAAATCAAGGTAATAATTCTTGCGACTAAACCAAACGTGTTAAAATTAATATGGAAATTTTCCTGTGATCTTTTGATGTTATATAACTCATATAAAATATGTAAATCAATCCATGCATGCTAATTCTATGCGTATGATAATATAATGGCTATAGAACACGTAAATCACAAATATATGAAATCCGAATTTCTAGGCATGATAGCTATTTTATTTAGACCTCTTATGATGTATTAGACCTGGTAAAAATGATAGATCGAATTATAGTAGCCTAAATCAAGTCGTTGTAATTTTAATGTCTAAAACGTACGTAAATATGTAATATATGTTGAACGAATTTTCTGGGCATGTTCACTATTTTTCGTGGGTTCCTTATGAGTAATATGATCTGGGAAAAATATGGTTTTGATTTTTAGAGGCCAAAAATTAACGTGGTGAATTATTGTAATAATCGGATTTTGTGAAAATTAAGAAAACAAATAAAATAAAAATCGTGGCCTCTAGGGTTTGGTTTCTTGGATGAATATCTGATCATTTAAGGTGTTTTAATGATGAATTAATGATAGTTCAATGATTGGTGAAAAGTAGGGTTTGTAATTGTTTATAAAAAAGTCTAGGCGATTTGAACTAAAAAGAAAAAGGACCTATTTTGCCAACTTTGAAACTTCTGGGATATTTTTGTAAGATCATATACATCTGTAAGAATGTGGGAAAAATATAACTTTGGGGTCCTAAGTGTAAATATTGCATAATAATAAATTATTGGCAAATTAGGGTTACGAGTTGGAATTAATTAAAAGTGAGGGACCAAAAGTGTAAATCTGGAATTCTGAAGTTGTTTTGTGTTAATACTGATATAAAAAGGTTGTTGTGTAATTTTAAGGATTTTTGGGCTAATTATGTAATTGTTATGAAATTATGATTTAATATATATGTTTTGTAAACTTAAAGGGCTAAATATGTAAATTCTGAATTCTAAGGGGTCAAATATGTAAAGTACTAAATTCTGATGGTATATTCTGTAATTTTGAAATATAATATGTTTGGTTGGTAATTATGGATATTGTTGGGTTTAAATTGTAAAATATGTAATTATAAGCTTTATTTTGTAAATTATGAAATTAAAGGGGTGTAATCTGTAAATTGTGAAACTTAAGGGAATGGAAGGTAATTCTGAATAAAATGAGTGTAAATTTCTGTAACTTAAAGTATTTTCACAAATGACCTTGGAAATTAATGAAGTTACATTTAAAACCCTAAACTTTGTATAATTGTCATTTAAAACCCTAAACTTCTGTAACTTGATAAAATATACTGATATTCCATAATAATCTCTGAATAAGGGTTTAACCTAATCTGAAATGATAATATCTGATTAATCTGGAAACCTGCTAATTATGGGAACTTACTAAATCTGGAAAGTTACTAAAAATAGAAAGTACATAAAATGAAGAGATAAACTAAAAGGAATAATATGAATAAGGAACTTTAGTAATTCTGTCTTCCTCTTCCTTAGGTGTGAAGAAGGAGAAGTCTTGATCAGTGTTCTGTGTTTGTTTGTTTGATTTCTGCTGTGCTAATAAGGTACAGATATTCTGCCCTATTTCAGTAAGGGTGTTTCTTTCCCTTTTCTCTCAGTATTTCATTTTTCCTTATTAGGATTCCCTATACCATTGCTATGTTCCCCTCTGTTTGTGTATCTCGGTTGTGATCTGTTTATCTTGAATCTTTGTTTGAACCTCTGCTATGATTCTTGTATTCTGAACTATTTTTCCTGAACTCTGATTGATCTCTTGTTCTGAACCCTGAATTTGTGAGTCTTAATTGAATCTGATCTGTGAACCTTGTTCTGAACCTTAACCTGATATATCTGTTGTAAATTCTGATTTGATTTTGGTAAACCTTAACCTGTTTAATCCTTATCTGAACCTAATTGATTTTGAACCTCTATTAAACTACATATGAAACTGTCTAAGGAAAGCTATTTTAAAAAGGAGCGATACCACTTGGAAATGGAAGTTTCTAAACGTTTTGGAAGACCATTTTTATGAAAACTATTTCGTAAGATCATTTCAATGAAAACCATTATTAAAGGATTGATTTAAATGAACTTTTGACAGGAACTTCTGAAATGGATTATTGCTATACATTTGTAATCATTAACCTTTGATATACTATTTGGACTATTGGAAATAAACCTTTTAATCTGAACTTAAGCTTTGATATTAAACTTAATCTGATAAACTCTGATTTAAACCTTGTTATCTTAATCTGAATTGTTGACATGACCCTTCTGCCATGAACCTTAGATATGACTCTGTTTATTATATGACATTTGACCTTGACCACAGTCTGATATCCGAGCCAATCACTAGGCATGAGGGTTTCATGTCCATGTCATTGATGCACCGATGGCATGACTCTAGGGCAGGAGAGTGATGACCTGTCCCGTCCCTGATTTATTTTATCTGGTGTGTTAAGGAGTTTCTGGCCACAGGGGGCGCATGGATGCATCCTAGTTCTGACTCTGTTATCTGTTATCTGTTTATGTTGTATGTTTGTTATTATATCTGGTGACTGATGGTGTGTGCGATACACGTCTTTCACATATATCTGGGAGCTGATCACTCCGATTTGATACATGAGGTCACCCCTCATATTATCTGTTACTTGAGAGGCATCCCCTCTGGATTATTATATGATTACTCTGTTATGATATTATCTGTTATCTCTGGGCTCGTGATGGATTTCTGTATTTCCCTAAACCTGGTTTGTACATTATCTCTTTCTCATTTCTTTTCTTTTACCCTTATTCCTTTGCTATTCTTTCACTTTAATTCTGTATCTGTATAATCTGTATTTCTGATTTGTTTCTGTATTGTTCTCTGCTATTGTTTCTGTCATCTATATATCTGTTCACTGAGCTCTAGTAGCTCAGCCACATTTCTTTTCCTGCGGCAGGTTTTAGTAGGAAGCTGGGGATGAGTGAGAGTGTACCTCTGGACTTAGAAGGCTTGGTAGCTATTCTGGATTAGAGTTGGATAGAAGACATTCTGCTTAGAAATTAGTTGTGAAAGTTTTCATTGTAACCTTGTAGAATTCAGTATTTCAATTGTAATCCTTTGAGATTTTTGTATTATTGTAGATGTATGCTCTGTTTTGATCTGATATGAATCCATTATTGTGATATCTTTACCCTTGTCGGGTTAGGGTGTTACAAGATCAAACACCTTCTACTTCCGCGTCTGCAGCTGAAGGTCCCCCCAACATTCTTCTGAAGTACCCACTCCAGCAGGTTATGACGGCAATGCATTCTTTAATCCATTTGCGCCGGCTCCCACCATTCCTGATATCGCAGAGTCGTCTACACGCAATTTGGAACCGTCAAATCTGTACCATACCTATCAACATTACCCATCAACACACAAATGGACAAAGGATCAGCCCCTTGTAAATGTAATTGGCAACCCAGAAAACCCTGTAATGACACGACAACGACTCCATACAGATGGTGAAACCTGCAATTATGCACTCACCGTTTGTCAGTCCGAACCCAAAAACATTAAAGAAGCCCTTACCCACGACAACTGGATTGAGTCTATGCAAGAGGAATTGGATCAATTCAAGAGGTTTGAAGTTTAGGAATTGGTAGAGAGACCAGATGGGGTTTACGTCGTCGGCTTAAAGTGGATCTGGAAAAATAAGCTAGATGCGGATGGTACAGTTATTCGTAACAAGTCCCGCTTGGTCGCCAAAGGGTTTAGTCAGGAAGAAGGGATTGACTTCGAAGAATCGTTTGAACCAGTGGCACGTCTTGAGGCTGTAAGAATGTTCCTAGCATACGCTGCTCACAAGAACATCACGGTATACCAGATGGACGTGATGACGGCATTTCTCAATGGACAACTCCGGGAAGAGGTGTACGTTTCACAACCAGAAGGCTTCATCGATCCAGAGCATCCAAACCACGTCTACAGGCTCAAGAAAGCCCTCTACGGCCTTAAACAAGCCCCGAAGGCATGGTACGACAAACTGTCTGCATTCTTACTTGCCAATCATTTTACTAAAGGATCAGTTGACCCGACTTTATTTATACAAAAACACGGGGAGGATATTCTCATTGTTCAAATTTATGTAGATGATATCATTTTTGGATCAACTCATAAAAAATATTCAAACGCTTTTGTAAGACTTATGAAACAAAACTTTGAGATGTCCATGATGGGTGAACTCAAGTTCTTTCTAGGACTGCAAGTTCATCAATCACCCCGTGGTATATTTTTAAGTCAGTCCAAATATGCACAGAAAATATTGAAAAAGCATGGTATGAATAGTTGTGACACCTATAACACCCCTATGTCCTCCTCATCCCCAAAGCTAGATGCTGATCTACATGGCATACCCATTGATCCTACGAAATATCGTAGTATGATTGGGTCTCTCATGTATCTCACCGCTAGCCGGCCGGATGTTGTATTTGCCACGTACCTATGTTCCCATTACCAGTCACGACCTACTGAACGTCATTTGTCTGCTGTTAAGCGGATCCTTCGATACATAAAGGGAACCATTCATTTGGGGATCTGGTATCCGAAGGATTCTGGGTTTGAAATTGTTGCTTTTTTAGACGCTGACCATGCAGGTTGTTTAGACACGAGAAAAAGTACGTCTGGGGGAGTATAATTTTTAGGTGACAAGCTTGCCTCTTGGCAGTCAAAGAAACAAGACTGTACATCACTGTCGTCTGCAGAATCAGAATACGTCACCATGTCTGCTTGCTGCGCTCAAGTCATATGGATGCGATCTCAGCTAATGGACTACGGATATGTGTTTAACAGGATTCCGATGTACTGCGACTCCAAGAGTGCCATCGCTATTTCATGCAACACGGTTCAACATTGCAAATCGAAGCATATTGCTCTCCGATATCACTTTATCAAAGAGCACGTGGAAATGGGTACAGTTGAATTATACTTTGTGGGTACTGAACACCAATTGGCGGATTTGTTCACCAAAGCCTTGCCTCATGCAAGATTTGTGGAACTGGTTCACCAAATTGGCATGCGATGTTTGACTCCTGATGATTTGGAAAATTTTCTCAAAAACAATTAATCAGAGTCAAATATCAAAACTATCTTTGTAAATATATTTTTTTGTTGATAAAATCACAAAAAGATTTTCCATATTTCAAAAAAAATGCATGGTTTCTTCAAGTGTTGAGGGGGAGACAGATATTAAATTTTTCAAAAATTTGTACTTCCATGGTTTCTTCAAAGTTGTTGCTTCATAAGAAATGGTGATAATATCATAGGATCAAAAGTTGTGTGCCAAATGTGCTAAGTTGAATACTTAAAATTAGCATGGTAGGACCTTAAGGGCAAAATCACAAGGTTTAGGGACTAAAAGCGGCAAGTTTGAAAAAGTTAAAACAAAATTAACAAAAAAAAGGGAAAAGATAAAAATTGCGGTACATTCAATTAATCTGACATTCACACCCACCGCAGTAAATACACTCAACCACCTCATCCACGGCTAGAATCAAATATGTAGATCCGATCAAGATTTTTCAAATTTGTGAGTGAATTTATGCTTAATATAGGATTATAAACAATGGTTTTAACTGTTTTTACAATCCAACGGTTAAATTTGCCACAATTGCTTGTTTTAGATCTAGAGTTTATGCGAAAATTTTGTTTATTGATTCTGAGCGTTTACGATGATGTTTGTTAGTGGGATTTGCTTAGAATAATGTCCTGAACATAATGTGTATGCTTATTTGAACCCAGAAACATGAATCTTGAATGTTCTAACTGTTAGGGTTTAAGCGTGAAATTTAGGGAAAACTGATTGTGGATGTTGTAGTGTAATTAAACCATTGCTATGTTGTTCTTATGCATCGAATTGAATGTTTGTATCCTTGAATTGAACCCAGAAACATCACATATGTAATTTTGATTGTTTGGGTTTAAGAAGAACACGAACAGATTGATTTTTGAGTTTTTGTGGTTAAAAATTGTATAACTTGAACACAAGACTCAGATACATCATTAAATGATATTGGAACAAATGTGTGATCAAATGTTAACAAGTTTTTGATGTAATCAGATGAACAGTTCGACTACAGTTGTTATCGAAAACACTTGTATAAGGGTTTATCGAAATTGCCAATAATTATCGCAAATGTGATTTTTATCGCAAATGTGATTCTTATCGCAAATGTGATTCTTATCGCAAATGTGATAGTTATCGCAAATGTGATACTTATCACAAATAAGATACTTATCGCAAATGTGATTTCTATCAGAACTGAACAAATTCCTTAGACATTTTCAAGTCTATCGAATTTGGACAAAATCTATAGAAATTGGCAAAATTGATATAATTTGATAACTGCTATAGTTAAACATGTAATCTAAGCAACAAAAGGATGACATGTGTAACATCAAGTTTAAATAGTTGCTAACTATCATGTATCCTGCATATTTGTGCTTGGTTGATATTTCAGCATTCTCCAATGGCTGCACCTCAACAACAACCACTCCCAATGCTCACAAAAGCTGAAGTTCTTCCACGTTGATACAAGGCAGATTTTGGGAACAACAACGCGAGGGTAGATTTTGAGAAGATAAAATGTCCTGAACCAAGCTGTCAGATTTCTGTGGAAGCACTCAAAGAACACGAATGCAGGAGCTTACTGGACAGTTCTGATAACATTCCTGAATTGTATATTCATCAATTGTGGAATACTTTGGAGCTGGACTCAAAACAGAGATACTTCACATGCACACTGGACAGCAAAAGGGTTAAAATCACACCAAATCACCTTCGCAGAGCATTGAACTTACCCGAACCACCAGAACCTGCTAACAGATATTGGCCCACACCATCCGAAGATGAAGTCCTTAAATTCCTCATCGACATTGGATACGATGTCCAACCGGATACTCCACTAACCAAAATTTCAAAAGTCAATGCAAAACACATCCCACAAACCTGGAGAACCATATACTACATAGTGGTTCGTTCTGTCTAAGGGAGGGACAGTGGTCATGAACATCCGTGTTTGTCTCACCTTCAACTCTTCTGGGGTTTAGTAAATCAGCAAAAGATTGACTATGTTGCACTTGTCTGGGAAGACATGACTTTTCAAATGATGAAACCATTCACCAAAGTTCCATTTGTTCAATACACCAAATTGCTCATCAGTCTTTTGCTTGACGAGAACAAAGACATCTCTCCTCGTGTTGGAGATCTAGAGATGCATTTGTACAGGATGGATAGGTCTGTCAACTCAATCTACTTTCCCAAAGAAAGCTCACACAAGCAAGGGATTAGATTGCCAGAATCTCTGATGACCGAAACTGTAAAGGAAACTCAAGCTTACAAAGATTATGACAAAGCATTCAGTAAAGGTCGCGTCGGATTCTCAAGGCTTGGTGACGAAGGAACTGGATCTACTAAGACCCATACTAAGGGGAGTAGTAAGACTGGGAGTGCTTCAAGTGCCTCTAAGAAAATTCATAAACCTTCTATGCCTAACATCATCAAAAGGAGAGTCAAAGTTGATATTCCAAAGCCAGAACAAGAAGAAGTAGGGATTCATGCTGAAAAGGGAACTGACTCAGAAGCAACTGAATCTGAAGAAGAAGAAAACATTTACATGGACGAAGACATAGCAACTATTGTTGCAATACAAGCAAGCAAAAAGACTCAAAAAGAGGATGATGCAAGAAGAGCAGATTTAAGGGTTGCAGAACAAAGAAAGATGGAACAACAAAAAGGTGCTGGAGGATCTGGAACACTAAAAGAAGTGTCTCCAACCCACCCTGATCCGGTTAATCAACCCAGAGGGTCAGGAGTTACTACAAAAGAAATATCTCAGCCCAATTCGGTTATTCAACACGATAGGTCTGAATCACACTCAGAGGACATGCCTCCACCAATTAGTCCGGTTAATCAACCCGGAAAGGAAAAAGAACCATTGACAGATGAGCAGATAAAGGATGACATGTTCGAACAAGGCAATATGGAGCAGTATCAAGAAGGAAATGCTAATAATTTCTGGGAAGAGTCAGAGGATGAGCAACCAGGGGAGGAAACCACAGAAGCTGCAAACCAACTGGAAGCTGAATATAAGGCAGACGAAGAAGCAAGGAAGGAATTAGAAAGAGTGCAAAAGGAGAACGAAGAGGCAGAAAAGGAAGTTGATAAATACATTTCAACACCACCACTCACTCCACCTCAGTTAACTCTCACTCTTTATGAACCTCAACCTGACTTACAGCCTAAGGCTTCAACACCTCCTACCTCCCCACCTAAGGATCCAACACCTCCTGACTCACCAACTAAGGATCCAACACCTCCTGACTCACCACCAAAGGCACCAACACCTCCTGATTCACCACCAAAGGCTCCAACCCCTCCTACATCATCGTCACAACCATTATCACCACCCCAACCATCAAAGGCAACAACTGAAGAAACAATCAAAAAAATCATTAAAGGCAAGTACGCAAAGAAGATTGCTAGGTTTACACGGGTTGAAGTCATATCTCCTACAGCAAAGAAGTTGAAAAAGGAAGCAAAACTAGCACAAGCAAAGAAAGACAGCAAATTAAGTGACCAAGTAACTGAGTTGCAGAATGTGGTCAAAGGTCTTTCTGAGCCAGTAAATGAGTTGCAGGAGACCAAGAAACAAATAGATGAATTCCTTGATGATGATGATAAGAAACGACTGCTCAAGGAAGCTAAGGCCAACACAAAGAAATATGTCAAGCAATACATGCCTGAGCTTATGGAAAAGATTGAAGAGTATGTCGACAACAACATTGCTGAACAAGTCAAGAACATTACAGGAACGATTCCTCATGACTCAGAAACCCAACCAAAGCAGCTTCAAGATTTCACAACTGATGAACTCCAACGAGCACTCCTTACCAGACTCACATCACTTATCTCACCAACTGATACAGAAATAGCTCTCTATGAGGCTATTAACGCAAATCTGGAATCTTGCAAAGTTGCGGCCAATAAAGGAAAACGTTCCCGAGATAATGAAGACCAAGACCCTGACACCCACTCCAAGAAGCAAAAGGGTGAAGAAGGATCTGGTCCACAGATCAAAGAACCAATTGGACCGTCAACTACAACTACATCTCAACCACACAAGGCTTCGAAGCTTGAACCTAAGGAGACAGAGCATCACTTTGAGCACGTTGCTACAGAGGAAATGGATTTTCAACAAGAATTTGATCAACCTCAGTCACCACCAAAGACCAAAGCTACATCAAGCAAGAAATCTTCCAAAAGATTAAACGTAGTTTCATGGCTCGATGATGATGATACACCTGGGAATGAGTTCTTTGATCAGTTAGCAAGTGCTCAAATACATAAAGATGAAGATTCCAAGATGGAAGATAGCACATTTGAGTTTGCTCAACATCTCAAAAGTACTCAACGCATCAAGAAACTGACCAAGAGGGAACTTCGCTGAATTAAAAACGATGCCTTTAATCTTCTTAAGGACAACTCTTTGAGTGCAGCTGAGCTCGAGTATCACCTTGAGAACATTGCTCGAGCCATGTCTTCCGACTTCAGCTGGACTGATCCAGATGTGATTGGCAGCAGAGATAGCAAGAACAAGCCATACATTACAGACTGGTCGAAGCCTCTACCGGTGATCAGAGTTCACATTCAACCAGCCATTCCATATCGTTTCTTCTTCAATAAAGATCTTGAGCTAATCATGCACGGGGCCAACTGTCAGACAAAATATGCAACTTTAATTACTTTGACTCCAGCAGCAAGATACGAACACCCTGCCATCGAGGAAACAGCCACTCATCTCTTCATTCCCGAGAAGGTGCACTATGACCAAGATGTAGAGCTGGGCATTTATCACTGGTTTGAGAAAAGGAGGACTTGGTACAAAAGTAAACTAACCAGGAAGTCTCATGAACCAGTGAGAAGTGACCTCAGGATTATTGCTGTAGTCAGTCTGAAGGGGGACAAGAAGTATAATTACACGTTCCTCTCAGAAATTAAAGTAAGAAGACATGACCAGCAACTCTACACGTTCTCTGAGGCTGATTTCCTGGACTTAAGCCTTAACGATCTTGAAGATATGTATTTGGCTAAAGTTCAAGGGAAACTACAACATGTGACACCCGAACTTCAGTACGCCTTCAGCACATCTATTCTTCATTTCATCAGAAGAAAGATTATAAAAGAACGTGTAGAAGATCTTCAACTAGGGGTCGAGAGCTACCAGACAAAGTTGAACTTCACTGAACCACTGCTACATCTCCCGGATATCAACAATGAAGCTCAATACACCTTCAAGAGTCAGCCAACTTTTGGATTCATCTACAAAAGTGATCTGACAATCAACTGCTTCATGGCATATCGGGATATTCATAAGTTCTGCGACACCACATTGAAGAAGGTCCATGATGGGTTAGTTATTCGAGTTCGTGATCAACAATTACTGAAGACAAAGAGATGGAATGGTGATCAGCTGAGACAGATCTACCAGTTTGTGAAAAAGGTTGAGAGAAGGCTATTCAAAAGAGATCAGATGCGGAGGTTTGAAAGCTACATTGGAGGACGCCCATCCTTCTCAGTCAGAACATTTCAAAGACTGGATCCAGTCTACACATCATTCAAAAGAGGAGGATGAAGTAAGAGTTTGATTTATTCTTATAATTCATTATTCTTGCCTATATGATTGTTATACTATGGCTTGTGTACACATAATAGTGCACAACCCGTACCTGTAAAGAAAGGACCCTAAGGTACGCTTCAGTGCCTTAATCCTTATCAAAGAAGCGAAAGCTTCTTTCTTATGAGTAGAATTAAACCAGAATTTTTTCTAAGTTTTTTTCAAAATTCTGCTTATAAGGACAAGTATTCCCTCGTTAAGGGGGAGTATTTGAAAAATAATCTTTGTTCCATAAATGAAAAGTTCTTGAAATTCTTCCTACAAAGCTCACATGGCATATTTTTATCAAATGTTTTTCAAAAACATCATAAGTATGCTATTTTTGAGGGGGAGAATAACGATATTATCAAAATATGGTAACTTGCAAGATGAAATCTCATGTGAGCTAGGCTCAGAATTGACCCTCGAATTGACGATAGCAAAAGTCAGTAGTCGAAAAGACATATCCTGGACGGGTAATAATTTCAAGCCAGTTTATCTGGTGATGTAAGCGTGTCTCGCAAAGGATATGTCTGAGTAGAATGTACCGATTTCGAGCGATTTTCCTTGAATGTGATCTGGACGGGTAATAATTTCAAGCTAGTTCTACTAGTGATGTAAGCGTATCTCGCGACGATCATGTTCATTGAAATCAATCAATTCAAAAAGTGCCAACTCTACCCGACATGTGCAAATTTACCTTAATCACTTATGAGCACATGTTAAGGGGGAGTCTTTCTGAAAAACACAAAACTCTCAAAGTGTTAACAAAATATGTTTTCACAATCATAAACACTTTGAGAGATTTTCAAAAGGTTTGGTTATGGCAACAATAGGATAGTCATGGAGTTATAAGGTGACTAAGGTTAGGAATAACCGTCCTATAATCCGCCAGAGCCGGAGGGATCTACCCAAGGACAATACCAATAGTTTAGAGCTAGAAAGTCCTAGGTATGATTGAAAAAAAAAGGAGAAATGAAATGAAAGGAGAAAGAAGGAGTTGAAGAATTAAAAAAAAAAAAGTAAAGAAAAGGGTGAAAAGAAATAGCCATCCATTTGTTCAACCTTAGGGCAGACACCGGGTTCAATACATAATCTACTGGTTAATTGGGCATCACCGGTATTGAAGATCAAAGTCGTCATGGACCCAGTGACGCACTGCACTAAACCTTCTAGCCACTCGGGTGTCTCTCAAAAGACACTTGTTTCATTTCACACGGAGAACCCTTCATTAGCTATCAACCTCTCACTACGAGATGTGTTGATATTGAAAAGGAGGCACTCTGCTCCATGCCTCCGACGACCAAACAAATGTGCACTAATCGAGTCTAGAGCCATGAGATTCATCAAAGATCTCTTAGGTACACTTAGTATATAATGGTTGTTCAACAAAAGGAACACCAGTTGTAAATCATAAGAGTGTCATTCGCTGATCTTAGCAATCTGCCGAGAACATTCATGAGAGATACCACAAATGTGATTCTCAGTGATTGAATGGAAATCCTACCAGGGTCAACATCAAACAGCCCTGACAGCAGGTCACTTCGGTAATCCCTTGTGGGTTACGCTTAGTGTTTGCTCCAAAAGCGGTCTACAGTCGTGGGGTGATCTCCAGCGACTCTTTGAATCGTGGGTACACTTCGGTGTGTCCGTGTAAACCCTTTTAGGGGTATCCGATTCAGAACGGCCTGGGTTTGGATTAGAGAAACTCTTCACACTATGCTATTGATGATCTCGAAGTCCAAATCTGTAAGTACCGGATGATTTATTGCTAACTGTTTACTTGCAGCAAATCATGAATACCTGGAGTACCACCATCTTTCCATCATGCTCATATCCTGATGCAAAGTTCTTAGAAAGACCAAGGAATATCAAAAGTTCAAAGATGTTAAAGAAAAGTCAAAGTTCAAGCACTACAACCTTTCAGAAGTCAAAGATTGAAGAATTAAGAATCAGTTGAAGAACAAAAGTTGAAAGATATATGAGCATGGGGGAAACGACGTAAAGACACCAGATCTAAAGACCATTGGAGGACGGCAGATCATTACCATATCATACCATATCATTTCAAGAACAAAGAACAAAGATTATGAAGACGTCAGAAGCCCAAGAAGCAATGATGACGGCGAGCAACCAAGATGACCAAGACTTAGGGGGAGATTGTTGGGAACACGTTTTTATTAGAATTCAAGTCTTATTCATTTTATTTTAGTTATATTGGTTGCTAAACAATATGGGTTATACGTATGTATGAAGCACATGGTCCATTAGTAGCCCATGGACCATATGGCCTTGGAAAATCCTTCTAGAACGTTTAAAGGAAATGACGCCCTAATTGTTTGCCTATAAATAGAAGGCTTGGGTGCTCATTTCTCTTGTTGGTTTTGTCTCACTTGTGCGGAAGCTTTGTCAGTTTATCGTGTGAATAAAATCATCCTTCTATTCTCTTCATCTTTAGTCTCTAATCTCTCGTTAGTGTTTAAGCTATTTATTAGTTTTCATTCATAGCTTAGTTAGTAGTTGTTAGCGTGGTTATTAGTAGATTAGATCTTGTGTTACGTTACTCATAGGGACCATCAAATTACATTTTGTTTTTAATGAGTTTGTTTTTTGGCTTATCATCTTTTCCGGATTGTACATCCCATATTTGATGTTGTTGATGCTAATTTTGATTCTTTGGTGGCTATTTGAGGAGTACTCATATTGTGTTTTAAGAAAAACTGGGTGTACAAACTGCATAGTATTAATTAGATCAATGCTTGCTTGAGTGTCATATATTGATTTCTGAATTATGATATTTTTATGAGAACTTGGTTGCGTTTTGATTACTAAGTAGTTAGTAATTTAGAAATCACCCAACCACGAAGAATAACAAATAACTAACTTTGTAGTGGTTAAGACAAATGTAGTTATTTACAAGCCGTTCAAAAAAAAGACAATTGTAGTTATTTGTTTTCTTTACATAGTTGGTAGGGTAAGAATTCATATTGTTATCTGTTATGTGTTCATGGTAGCAGTAGCTTACATATTCTCTCTTTAATATTGATAACGAGTCCATTGAGCACTCTCTATGACTGCATCGTGGCTCATCATATTTGGTTGAGGTTTTGGAAGTGGTGGGGGATCTCGGTTCCTTCTCAATTTTCTCTTAAGGATGTGAGTGCTCGTTCTTTAATCCCAATGGAATCCAAATCGATGGTAAAAGCACTCAAAGGTGTTTTTTACATTCTTATGTGGTCAATTTGGAAATGGAGAGAACGGTTAGTGCATGCATCTGTAGAAAGAGACGCTATTCTTCTCGAGGATATTTTCCCCCAAATTCAACAACTTTCTCTTCTTTGGATTTTAGATCAGTGTGGAATATTGAATTTGAATTTGTGAAGATGGGTTTTGGCTCGTAGAGAAATCTTCTCTTGATCTTCTTGGTTGTAATTAGGGTCTATGTTAAGTTAGGTCGACTTTAAGTCTTTTTGCTTCCATCTTGGAAGCATCTTGTTGTTCTATTTTAGGGCATGCCACTTTGTTAATAAAGCCTTGCATTTCCAAAAAAACAAAAAAGCAGTAGCTTAAAGAACTACTTAAAGTATATGTAGCGTACAAAATTCATATGGTGTCTAAAAGCTTTCGGGATGGAGGTATGAGAAAAACTGATAAATGGTGTTAGCAGTTCACAAGTCCGCACCCGCAGCAGAGCGGAGCTCAGACTAACAAATGATAAGCTGAAACTCTCAAAACTCTATTCTCTTATTAAGAACTCTCATACTTACAGAATGATAACCTCAAGCTCTCAAAACTAGTTTTGTGATATAGCGACTATATTTTTTTTTGGGATAATGATATGTAAATGTATCCAACTTGACACCATTTACTAAGTTGTACATTGAACTATTAATCTCGCAAAAAAATGCAGGTACCTTACTAATCTTGACTATTATGTGTATTAACGGGAGATTAAGGTGTTTACCATTTGTAATTAGCCACGTTGGATATCCGCGCTGGCATAACTTTTTTCGGATTATATAACGTTATTATTTCCCTCTTTCTTCCCCAATCACACACAAAAACCCACCACCACCAAAAAAATTCACTATGTAACGTTCTAATCGAAATCCCAAATTGATGATGGCACAATACACTCCAGGAACACCAAGAGTGACGCATAAGTATGTTACATCTCACTGTGGTTGTGGCCTAGCTATGACTGTGAAAACGGCGTGGACCAAGGAGAATCCAGGGAAACGTTTCATTGCTTGTCCTAAATATGTAAGCCCTAATTTAATTTTGTTTTCTATGAAGAATGATACTCTCCAATTGATGGTGATTTTTTTGGTAATTACAGGATAAGCAAAAAAAGTATGGTTACTATGAATTTTTTGATGATGATTTACCCAGTGATTATTATAGGGAATTGCTATTTGAAGAGCATCAAAAGGCCAAGAGAGGGAATCAAAATAATGAGCTGCAAGAACACATTGGTGTTCTAACAATGGAAAAGAAGCAGTTGGTTAATGAGTTGACTTGTACAAAGTCAAAATTACAATTGTATGACCGAATTTTTCTTATTTTGATTGGGATTTTAATGGTCTTTTGTGTTGTGTTAGGAATGAAATTAGTTAACTGATATAGGTAGATGGTAAGTAGTTTTAGGTTGTTGTAATGGTTATTGACTCCATAAAGTCAACATTTTGTATGGCAATGAAAAATTTGCAATTTTCAATGGTATATACACTAACAGTGTTAGTTTTCTACTATTTTAGTGTCTACTTAGCATGGATATCATAAAGATAAGTATTACTAATGACGTATAGTCCGTATTCGGGTCACGAACCCGACCCATACTCAAGTCCATCACGAATGGACTCCAGTCCATCACGAATGGGCTATTGCAATAACGGTTTGGGCTTACGCTGACCCAAACCCGAAGTTATTTATGGTCTTGATAGGATATCTCTTATTTATGGGATATGCATCAAAACCGACCTATGCGGGATACGCTGAGGAGTGAGGAGCACGAAACCAACTAGGGTTTCGTGTGTATATAAAGAGTCTCTCGACTCTCATCAAAGGTACGATTTACAAACCCTAACTCTTCAACTAAACCTCAAAAACCGATTACTTACTCTCACGCCGGAGGATAATCGTGGGAGACAATCCCACGATAAGCCTAACGGTGTCTTTTTGTTTTCTTAGTGCGCAGGTCTCAAGCATTAAGATCTGATTGGTACGGAATCAAGGAACGCCCAACTTTTGTATCAACAAGTGGCGCCATCCGTGGGACCCTACACTAAGAACTCTACGAACAACTAGAATGACGAAGCATGGAAACCCAAATCAGCGGACTCCGCATACGAAGAAAACACATGACGACCTACTGGGGAAGAAGCAGCAAACTGATTCTGCCGCTAAGCCGCCCTCTGGAACAACCAGTGCGCCCAAAAGCCTAGGATCATACTCAGATCTGGCTTTTACCCCAGTAGAACCAATCACAGGGACTACCCATGCTACTACAACAACCACTAGCACGGTGGATCTAATGCGCACTCCTCTCACCATGCCAGAGTTAAACTTCACTGAACCGCCAAATGCGCCCACCCGAAACAAGGGTCCTGATTTGGAAACAGACACTCTCGCGCTAGAAGGAGTTGCGCCTGAACTAGCGCCAAGTGATTTCGTGTCTCAGAACTATGAAACCTTGGCTGCGCTGATGCGGGAGGAAGCGAAAAAGAGGTCAAGTCAAAGTCTGCACGCCAGGCTCAACTTCGACCCTGAGCATGAAGCATCCCCATCGCGCTACCGAAAGGAAAGACGCGAGAAGGATAGCCGCAAACACCCAGTGTTTACTAGGATTGGAAGGAAGGTTGTGGATGACGAAGCAGCCGACTTTCAGTATCTGGAGGAGCATGAAGATGGGGAACGGCGTGCCAATGTCCATACTAGGCTTGGTAGTCGCAGGGTTCATTATAGGCTTGGGCGACGGTGCTCCCCAAGTGAAAGCCCTTCAAGCTCTGATTTCGAGGATAGTTGGCGCAAGCGCCGCAGAGGAGCAAGCTCAGATTCCGATGATAGTTGGCGCAAGCGTCGCAAAAGAGTAAGCTCATCCTCAAGTGATTCCTCGGACAACGAGGACAAAGAAACCGGACACTAGAAATCAAGGGGAAAATACCGCGACCAGGAAGACGAAGACATGTCTCGTCCCTGGCGCCGCCAAAAAGTTGATGCGTTCACGCGACGCATCAGCGATTTTTTGGAAAATAAGAGGACGCGCATGCCTGCTAATGTCAAAACATATGATGGGACAGGTGATCCTGATGATCACCTAAAAATTTTCGAATCAGCAGCCACTATCGAAAATTGGCCACAACCTGTGTGGTGCCACATGTTTAACTCCACATTAGTAGGGAATGCGCGCAGCTGGTTCAGTAAGCTTCCACGCAGAAGCATCAGTGGGTTTGAAGAGTTACGAAAGGCGTTTCATTTAAACTTTACCCAAAGGAAGAAGTGCGCCAAAAACCCTGTCGAGCTTGCTAGGGTAAAACAGCGCCAAGGGGAATCCACAAGTGCTTTCATGGAGCGCTATAAGGACGAATGCATACACATCAAGGCGTGTCCTAAAATACTAAAGATCTCAGGGTTTATGAACAGGATCAATAACCCAGATCTGATAAAAAAAAGTTAAACGATAGGGTTCCCCAAACCTTTGATGAACTGATGAAGCGCACGAGGTCCTTCATCCAAGGAGAAGCCGCCGCTGCGGATAGCAAGAAAGGCTACTCAAACCATAGGTCACAAGAAGAGCCAAGGAGACAATCCAATGACCATAGTAGCAATCGTAACAAAAACTATCGCAGCCAAGGGGGCGGACGGGGAAACGACAAGTATACCCCATTAACGAAGACTCCAAGGGAAATATTTGCAACGGAAGGCGCGAACTTTCCGAGACCCCCACCAATGCGCACCCCAGAAGGGCAGCGCGTAGGGACTGGGTACTGCGAGTATCACGCACAGAAGGGCCATACCACTAATGAGTGTGTCAAATTGCGCCAACTAATTGAGAAACTAGTAAAAGAAGGCAGATTGGACCATCTCGTTAAAAATATTAAGGATGGGAAAGACAAGCAGAAAACCGGAGGCAAGAAAGAAACGCCTAAGGAAAAAGCTGATACTATCTACATGATACAATCATGGCAGCGAAAGACTAGGCAAAAGGTGAGCCATAAATTTTCTCACGAAAGCAAAATCTCTTTCCCCACCTTGACTGCGGACAACGTAGTAGCAGAACCACTCACCATGGAGATAAGTGCGGGGGGTCACAATATCCACCGCATGTATGTTGATGGAGGGGCATCAACGGATATAATGTATGAGCATTGTTTCAAGAGATTGCGCCCTGAGATACAAAGACAGTTAATCCCAGCCACGACTGCGCTTACTGGCTTTACAGGAGAAAAGATATGGCCCATGGGGAAACTGCGACTACTAGTCGCTGTTGGTAATAAGGAACACTCCACGACAGCCTGGATGAATTTTATGGTGATCAGATCTCCTTCACCATACAATGGCATTATTGGAAGGTCAGGAATTTCGGCGATGCGCGCGGTACCGTCCACAGCACATAGGATGCTCAAATTCCCAGTAGAAGGCGGCATTGTCACCATCTACAACAACGTTGCGCTACCAGAAGAGTGTAACATGATTACATGTGAAACGACGCACATCCCAGAACAGAGCGCAGCTAAAGTACCAAACCTAAAGGTTGCAATTCACCCTGAATACCCGGAGCAAGAAGTGTCGATTGGAGGATCATTGTCTGACAAAGGAAGAGCGGCCGTGTGCGCGCTCTTACAAAGGAATCTGGATATCTTCGCATGGGAACCAAAGCACATGACTGGTGTGCCACGCTCGATTGCAGAACACAAGCTAAAAATCCGACAAGGATATTCCCCAATAAGGCAGAAAAAGCGCGGCCAGGCTCCAGAGCGCGCAAAAGCCATTCTGGAAGAAGTACACAAACTTGTGGACGCTGGCATCATGCGATAAGTCTATTACCATGATTGGCTCTCCAATCCAGTAATGGTCAAGAAGAGCGATGGCAGTTGGCGGATGTGTGTAGATTTCACTGACCTTAACAAAGCATGTCCACAGGACTGCTACCCACTACCAGAAATAGACTGGAAGGTGGAATCTCTCTGCGGATATCCCTTTAAATGTTTCTTAGATGCATACAAAGGGTACCACCAAATCCAAATAGCTAAGGAAGACGAGGAAAAAACAGCCTTCCACACAAGCCAAGGCGTCTTTTGTTATACAAAGATGCCTTTTGGCCTGAAGAATGCGGGCGCCACCTACCAGCGACTGGTAGATAATGCATTTGAAAAGCAAGTGGGCCGCAACCTAGAGGTCTATGTGGACGACCTTGTTATAAAAAGCCATACTGAAGATGAAGTGGTGCGCGATATTGAAGAAACATTTAGAACGCTACGAAGTATCAACATGAAGTTGAATCCTAAGAAATGCACTTTTGGCGCTACAGAGGGCATGTTTCTAGGATATTTGATAGAACCAGATGGTATTAAGCCATGCCCAGAAAAAACAGAGGCTGTCATCCAACTTCCTTCACCGCGCACGTTGAAAGAAGTTCAATCTCTGAATGGAAAGCTAGCCGGTTTGAACAGATTCCTGTCCAAATCAGCGGATAAGTCACTTCCTTTATTTAAAACACTCAAGAAGTGTACAAAAAAGGGAGACTTTCGTTGGACCACAAAAGCGGAAGAAGCTTTTACACAGCTTAAGCAACATATAGCAGCGCTTCCTAAGCTAGTCGCACCCCGCCCAGGGGAGGAGTTAATCGTCTACTTATCTGCAACTCATGGAGCGGTCAGCGCAGTGTTACTGACGGATAGAGATTCTGTACAAACACCGGTATATTTTGTAAGCAAAGCACTCAAGAAGACAGAGATTAACTACAGCCCAATGGAAAAATTGGTCTTGGCATTGGTATTCGCCGCCAAAAGACTGCGCAGATACTTTCAAGCGCACCCGATAGCAGTGATCACAGATCAGCCAATCAAGCAAGTTATCTCTAAACCTGACGCATCGGGGCGATTACAAAAATGGAGTGTACTGCTAGGAGAGTATAACATCTCTTATAGACCACGCACTGCGGTTAAGGGGCAAATACTAGCAGACTTCATCATCGAAAAACCAGACACCGATGCTGCACCCCCACAAGGCGAGGTAGAACTACAAGAACCATGGGTCTTGTTCACGGATGGATCTTCGTGCGTGGATGGATCGGGCGCTGGCCTTATCCTCACTAATCCAGAAGGAATGGAATTCACCTACGCACTGCATTTTGAATTCACAGCCACGAACAACGAGGCAGAATATGAAGCCCTAATCGCTGGATTACGCATTGCAAACCGAATGGGTGTACGCAACCTAGAAGCAAATGTGGACTCCCGATTAGTAGCCAACCATGTGTTGGGCGAATATGTGGCTAAAGAGGGTAACATGGTTCAATACCTCGACAAGGAAAAATCACTAATCCAAGGTTTTGACAGGTTTACAATTAAACAAGTTCCTAGAGGTGAAAATAAGAAAGCGGATGCGCTAAGCAAGATCGCATCTACTAGCTTTGCGCACCTGTCAAAACAAGTGTTAGTGGAGATCCTAAAGAACAAGTCCATCTCGGAGATGGAGATATCTACGGTGATAGATGAGCAGGATCCTACATGGATGACCCCCATCATCGAATTCATAAGTAAGGGCAAACTACCCAATGAACAGAAGGACGCTCGACGGATACGGCGCACAGCGCAGAGGTTCGAGCTCAGAGATGGTATCCTATATCGGCGTTCATTCCTACAACCATGGCTTCGGTGCGTTGGACCTCTTCAGGCGGATTACGTACTCCGAGAGATCCACGCTGGTTCATGCAGTATGCATTCAGGACCACGGTCCGTCGTAGCACGCGCATTGCGCTCAGGATACTACTGGCCTACTATGCATCGGGATGCGCGCGATGTGATAAGAAAATGCAATGACTGCCAAGTTCATAGACCCATCCAGCGCAGACCACAGCAAGAACTAACACCTATCACTTCTTCATGGCCATTCTATAAGTGGGTTATTGACATTGCGGGTCCCTTCCCCGTCGCAGCGGGAGGACTGAAATTCCTTATTGTCGCAATAGACTACTTCACTATGTGGATTGAAGCAAAAGCAGTAGCAACAATCACAGGTAATCAAGTAAAATGCTTCGTTTGGGAAAGTATTGTATGCTGCTTTGGATTACCTGTGGAGATTGTTTCGGACAACGGAAAACAATTCCGTGATAACCCGTTCAAAGACTGGTGCGCAGAGCTAAATATCACACAACACTTCACATCAGTTAAACACCCACAAACCAATGGTTTAGTTGAGCGCGCAAATCGTAGTCTAGGCGAAGGAATTAAAGCGCGCCTGGACAAACACAAAGGAAGATGGGTGGACGAATTGTCGCATGTCTTATGGGCGCACCGCACGACAATCAAAGTTAGCAATGGAGACACTCCTTTTCCCCTTGTCTACGGGATAGAAGCTGTCATGCCAGCTGAAATTGGGATGCCAACTATCCGCACCGCGGAAGTCAATGTCGCGACCAATGACGACGAACGACGAATAGACTTGGACCTATTGGAAGAAAGGCGCGAGCGCGCAGCCATACGTGAGGCAAAAACCAAGTCAAAGATGAAGGGATACTACGATGCTAAAGTTCGAAGCACCTCATTCAGACCAGGCGACTTTGTGTATCGCGCTAATGATGCAAGCCACGCAGAAGATACAGGTAAACTTGGACCAAAGTGGGAAGGACCCTATGAGGTCATTGAAGCACTAGGACAAGGCGCGTACAAGCTGCGTGACATGGATGGCCGTGAGCTACAACGCACATGGAATATCTGCAATCTCAAGAGATGCTATCTTTAGGAAAGGTTACGACCCAATACACGGACACCTCCGCACTTTAGTAAGTGCTCAATAAATATCCGTGTATTTACATTTTTGTTTAGACAAATGTTTTTTTTTTTTTACAAAAACTTGCAAGTATTAATAAAATGTTGTGGTTTCTAGCTAACTCCACGACACACTTTACTTTGTTGTTTACATATTACTTATATTTCAATACTATTGTTATATTATCTTGCGCCTACATGGCATATATTATCTTGTGCCTACATGGCGTGCATGCACCAATTAAAAACCCACGATGGTAAAAGGATGAGTAAACCTACTAAATGACTCGTTGAGTAAGAGGGTTGCAAACCCATCAACATCGGATCACGCATCCTTGTTAAACACCTTACTCTCAAAATGTTGGAGTAAGTTCGATGTGTACCCCACGACGGATACACATCAATGCACACTGTGCGCGTTTAACAAATTAGGAGTTAAGACAATTAACCCCTTAAGATGGTATTCGCAGCACGCTGCAATCCATACACTTGTGCACCCCACGACGGATACACAACAACTTGTGCATTTCATACACAGTTATGTTATACACGATCATGTCATACACGACTATGTCATAAATTTCATACACGCTTATGTTATACACGATTAAGTCATGAATTTCATACACAATTATGATATAAGTGATTATAAATCAGTTTGATTCTTAGACATCTTTTACGCAAAGACAAAATAACTAAGTACAAAAATTATAACCACAATCAAATTTGTTACAATATGCATACAATCGTATTTTTCAAATCAACACTTCATTATGGATAACAAGTTCATAAAAAGTACATATTCAACAACAACAAGTGGACATACCACAAAACATCACTACATCAAAATTACCAAGACATGCTACGAGTACGCCTGAGCCCTGAGCTACCCGCTTGGCGCGCCACACAACCAGCATCTTTAAGCCTCTGCAACAGCTCAGCATCCTTGGGTGCTACCGTTGGCACGCTAACGGGCACTCCATCAGATCTGGGAATGTGAGCTGCACCAAGACCATACAGAATGGCCTTCCCCTTCATGCCCTTCTTCCTGGCAAGTCTCATCTCATGGGCTTCTAAAGACTCCCTCAATGGAATTTCCTTCTCAAGGGCAAAAGGGTTAAGGATGTCACGGGGGCGAGCGAAAATAGGCACATGTAGCTGCGACACATCCGGCTTCAGAAAGTAGTCAAGCTGCGCCTCGGCATCCTCGGATGAGTGCCTAGCCAAGGTTAAACCCTGCATGATCACGCCTATGGGGTAATCCTGGTCACGCTCCAGCTGAGCAATATGAGGAAGCTCTAAAAGTTTCAACTTTTCCATAGCCACAACAAGTTCATCATAAGCGTCCTCATTTATAACCAGGTACTTCGGAGGGAGACATAGTCAAAACCTTAGCCGCACACAACTCCTCTATAGCTTTTGCCTTACCACGCGCTAGGGCACATTGAACCATATCCCCAAAGGAGTCCTTGACCTCCCGAGACTCCAGCGTAGTCAAGGCAGCAAGACGCAAGCCATGGCTGATAAGCCACCTACGCTCAGCAATAGTTGACACCAAATGTGGATATAACTCCTCATCATATTCGATGCTGAGCTTGCGCAGCTTGCTCTCCTGATTCTCCAGCAGACTCTCCACAGCCTTGCGGAATTCATCCAAGTCAGACATGAGTTTCCCCTTGTTTAGCTCCATATATTTCAAAGCCCAAAGGCAGGAGGCCTTGTATTCTTTTGCTCCAGTGCGCTCTTGATTCAGTTCGGCCATGAGCGACATCTTCTCATCAGCAATTTTCTGGTCATACATAGTAGATGCCCTCAATTCAGCTTGCGCATCAGCCAACTGCGCCTTCAGAATGTCAATCTCCTTGTCCTTCTGCGCAACCAGGCTACCCTCACCACCATATTCAGCCTGTAGCCGCGCAACCAACGAAGCCTGGTGCGCAACAGCCAACGCCAACTCCTCTATAAGACGATTTCTTGGTGCATCTCCAGAAGATTTTTCCTCATCCACTGGACTCTCAGGCACAAACTCACCAACATATCCAGAACTAGTCTTGGGTGGTGAATTCCCAACATATGCATCATCATCAACAGCAGTTTCAGCACTGCACGCAAATAACAAAGTTACTCTATAGTATTAAACGCGGATTAAAGGAATGAAGATCCAAAGATACAAGTACTTACTTGAGGAGAGGAGTTTTATGCGATGACGCACCCTCCTCAGATGATTGCCTGACAGAAATAGCAGGGCGCTTACTTGATGTCCATGCGCCATCATCACCAGACGATCTCTTGCGCTTTAAACCTTGGCCCTCTTCCTCAGACTCATCCATAGCACTCCCCGACGAGTCTATATGCAACAACTCCATAAGGATCTGCGACCCAGGAGCGGGAAAGTTACGCAGAGGAGTAGCCCTAGTGACACCTGAGGGAACCTCCCCTGTCTCCTCTGTCTCCTCTGTCTCCTCCTGCGTGATCACCATCGTGCGCCCTGCAGTAGCATGTAGAATTGGCTCCTCGTCATCTCTCAGAGGGCGCACCCCTATTGTCACCTGAGTGGGCTTCGCCAGGCGAACAACACCGAATAGATTCATCTCTGCGCAACAAAACAACAAACAAATTCAAAATGTGTTAGATAAGCTACAAAGGGAAGAATGCTTACAACTACTAAGCGAAGAAGAAGGAAGAGACAAGCACCCACCCCAGCTATTTTCATCCAAAAATGTTGGCACCTCTTCCGGACTACCAAAGTAGTTGCGACTGATGCCCATGTGCACCAAAAACTCTTCTGGATACGCTTTAATCGGTATGCGGTTAGTATTTATCGTATCCGCATCCGCTACGTTATACAATCCGGGGTCTGGGCACTCATTTCTCGGTAACGATTCTTGAGTATAGAACTCAAATATCCAGGGAAAAAATGCACTATCAATCCAGAAAAACTTTTCCCTCCATACCTTCAGTGCGTCTAATTTCTCCGTATAGCACTGCAGTGATCCTGCGCGCTTAGCGAAAGATACCCACCCGTTTGACCACGACGTGTGGTAAAACATGCGGAATAGATGGATTGTGGGTTCAATCGCCAACAGGCGACAATTTACCTTAAAATTGGTTATTTTCGCCGCACCTATACAGTGCAGTTGTGAAATATGTAAGTGATAATGGTTTAAAATATCGCACAAAAATAGGGAAATGGGAACACGCTGGTTCGCAAATTCAAAGAAGCGCGTATAAACCCCCACCTTCCCTTACGGGAAATTCGCTATTGACGCATTTGCGGCCGGAACTACCGGATGCAATGCGAGAGGGATGTAATAATCTGAGGTGAACTGACGAAGTTCATCCTCAGATATTTCAGAATTAATATCGGACAATTGAAGAACCATGATTAACCTTCAATAACCCTTATAAGCGCACGCGCTATTACCTTCGTTTTTGTTGATTTTTTGATCGCCGTTCGAAGGTTTAACAATGGTGGAAAGTGATGATTTTTACTGTGGTAGCCACAGTGGAAAGACGGCTAGCCTTTATATAGGGTTGCACACATTCTTGGATGAACGACACATGTACCCCACTTGCTCTAATCGTGTGGCTGGGAGGCAAAAAGGTAAAGCACTTTTTCACCCACCCTTCATGATTTACGAAGGAGATACGGATGTACTTGGACTAGATTAATTTGATTTTTTAGGCGGGAAATACTTGAAACTTCCCCGCTACGCATCAAGGAATATTTTTTAGCTACAATTGTTAGTCTAGCGTCCGCAATTTCGCATTGCGCACACTAGACTGGGGGGACATGATGACGTATAGTCCGTATTCGGGTCACGAACCCGACCCATACTCAAGTCCATCACGAATGGACTCCAGTCCATCACAAATGGGCTATTGCAATAACGGTTTGGGCTTACGCTGGCCCAAACCTGAAGTTATTTATGGTCTTGATAGGATATCTCTTATTTATGGGATATGCATCAAAACCGACCTATGCGGGATACGCTGAGGAGTGAGGAGCACGAAACCAACTAGGGTTTCGTGTGTATATAAAGAGTCTCTCGACTCTCATCAAAGGTACGATTTACAAACCCTAACTCTTCAACTAAACCTCAAAAACCGATTACTTACTCTCACGCCGGAGTATAATCGTGAGAGACAATCCCACGATAAGCCTAACGGTGTCTTTTTGTTTTCTTAGTGCGCAGGTCTCAAGCATTAAGATCTGATTGGTACGGAATCAAGGAACGGCCAACTTTTGTATCAACAATTACAACTCATTTAACTTCATTACACATGAAATTTGACTATAGAAAGTCAAATGAAGTAGTTCCTAAGGTTTACAACCACTTTATTGAAGGGAAATTAAACTTGCACAATATTCAGAAACTCAACTAACCGACTGTTCTTTTTCCCTTACATTTTGAACAAGCATTTGGGGTTTTTGCAACAAATGGTTTCATACCAATTTCTTCACAGGTATATTCATTTGGAAGGCCAAGAACCTTGTGCCTGTTATCAAAGGCCTTTTTGGCCTTCTCTTTTGGATCTTGAATCTTCCTAGCATCATGTTTTGTTGACATTGAACCTGAATAAGTACTTGGAAAGTAGGCTGACCAAGGCATAGGGTAATCTGGAACTTCAGAACTTGTTTTACTGCTTGAAATGGTTTCAGTGCTTGAAATGTAGATGATTTCTGCACACATAAAAAAAATAAAAAATTAAAAGAATTTTATGTACAAAAGGAAAAAACAGTCAAATGTTGGAACTGAATGTTGTGTTTGCATGAACCTTTCTTGTTGGAAGACATTGTTTTAGATGATTGAATGGGGTGGTTAGTGTATGTTTGGTTTCTTTGGTTTTTATAGAGTTAAAAACAGTCAAAACTGCAGAAGGTAAAGCATATGCAGGTCAAAAATCTCAAAACAGTTCCCTTGTGAATGGTCATGCTAATGTGCAGGTGATGAAACGAAAAGTGTACCGCTTTTAGGGGGTCATTTAAGCCATAAATCGTATTTATTTGATCAAATATTGCCCTAAATCGTTCCTTTTGTCATTTTAGGTACTTTGGAGAAGAAATCTGGAAAAGGAAGCATTTTGGACGTTTTTGGAGCATAAAAGTGAAGAAAACGACAAAGTCTCCAAAGCTGCTGGAAAAGTACACGTGACGGCGTCAAGGATTGCTCCTGACGGCGTCACGGCTTGGCAAAAGAGGTGGATATGACAAATACACGTGACGCGCCAGAAAGTTTTACAATGGAAATCTGACGGCGTCACCCTTTAAGGTGATCAAGGCTGTCACGGTTTAAGTTAAAGAGAGACGGCGTCAAGCACTATTGTGACGGCGTCAACCCTTGACGCGCCAGAGTGGATTTTGGAGGATTAAAGAGGGACGGTGTCAGGAAGACCATCCGGGAACCCTAGCCGCGGCGAGGTGACGGCGTCACCTCCTACAACGTGACGCCGTCAGCCCCTAAATTCTATATATAGTTTTGCAATTTTTAGTCATTAGGGTGCAACTTTGTGAGGAGAAACCCTAGACGATTTTTCTGCCATTTTTAAGGGTTTTATACCCTTGGATCTCCCATGTTCAATTGAAGATAAGTAATCAATTAATCATTCAATATGTCTATGTGTTGTTTGATTATATCTTGTTCTTGTCTTTTATTTAACATGTTAGGTTAGATTTATCTTGTGTTTGCTTAGATCTAATGAAACCTAACTATTGATTATTAGTTGTTGGTGTGTTATTAATTGTATTGGATGATTGTTTATCGATGTTAGGCTTAAGAAAACTGGCTAACCTCCTATACGGTAATTTGCTTGAACGTCTTAAGAAACATGAACCAATGCGTACTAAGGTTTTTATGGTTGTATTTAATGCATGAGCGAATTCTAGTGATCCCATGTTAGGAGCTTCTTAGCCGGCTCGACATAGGAGTGAAGTAGGAGCTTGTAGAGTTGGGGAAGTACGTACGCCACCCCACGATTGGTATTAAGGAATACACCCGTCATCCACGCAATTAATACACACTAATCAACCGGTAAAAGATAGTTAGGGAGTAAGGAAATCTAAGTAAACACATTTCTCCCCATATAAGTTCCACAACCTTTTTATTTTCAGTTATTTTATTTTATTTGCAATTGTAGTTATTTGGGTTAGTTGACTAGCAACTAATTCCGCCCACTCCTTCAAACCCGAGATTTTACTTGCTTTTATAAAAAATATAAAAATACAAAAAGAATCTTCCCTCACCCTTAGACCTATTAGAGTAGTTTTTCAATCCTAACGACACTATTCCCCTAGAGAACGATCAATCCCCCGGTACTTGCCACTACACTATACTACATCGGTCAGGTACACTGCCTGGTGGGGATTGCAAGCCTCTTGAGATCCCTCGAGAGGTAAAACCTGTTGTAAGGTCGCAAAACCACGCATCAAGTTTTTGGCGCCGCTGCCGGTGAATAGTTATTGTTTAGGTTGAATTTTTATTTTATTAGGTCTACTCACTAGATTCCTTTCTAGTGAGATTTTTATTTTATTTTTCTAGGATTTCTTGTAGTCTATCTTTTTCTTTGTTCCCTTTGTTTGTAAAACCATTTTCATTTGTCACTATGATGGATGAAATTCCATTTAGATCATTGACAATAGAGGAACAATTATATTTCACCAATAGATTTGTTTCCTATCATTCCTATGAATTTTTGTGTGATCTTTGTGATTTCCAAAAGGAGTTAGGGGTAAGGTTAGATGGGTTTAATGAATTCTATGCATGTGAGATTTCTATTAGACGAGCATTATCTGGATCAATTCCTTTTAGTCAGGCCCTTTGGATGAATTTTGAGGAAAGCTTCCTAACCATGACCCATAAGTGGAACGAATTGGTGGATTCGTATGAGCAAAAAGACCTAGGTTTTATGATCGATGACGATGAATCTCAAGAAACACATGATGAATCTTTTGGGCAATTTGAATATAGCAGTCAGAATATTGAGGATGATCCTTATGATTCGGATATAGAAGTTGAGATGCCTAGAGAAGCACTTGAGATATTAGGGAAAATGTTAGGTTTAAATTCTACCAAAACCCATGATGAGGATATAGGTGATCTTGACACAAGGAATGATGAGGTTAGTAACATAAGCCCACCAAGTACCCCACAAGTCCTACCATCATTTGAGGCACACACACCACCCATGACTTACCCGGAAGAAGTAGAAGAGACTATAGGAACCCTAATAGAGGTAGAGCCCTTGGACCAAACAAAACTAGAAGAAATATGTTTGAATACTTGTAGTCATAACCTTTCTTTTAGTTCTATGGAAGTTCCTAGTTTTGATGAACCGGAGCCTAAACCAAAACCGTTACCTAATCTTCCATCCTTAGATGTGAACTTAGGAATTGAATTAGATCCCGACCCACCCATCAAACCATATAGTCCGGGTAGTTTTATGTTGAAGGTAGTAGACTCTAAGCCTTGTAGAGAGGAAGCTGACATAGGAGTGAACCATAACCTTTCATACTTACATCACCCATTCATGATTAATCACAAGAAACACTATGGGTTTAAACCGGGTTTATTAGGTCAAGATGGATTCCCAACTAGGAGTCTCTCGAAGTTGATAGAAGATGATCCCTTTCTAGGAGAAAAAATCAATTCACCCATTGACCCAATTGAACTAAGTAAGGTTATGATGATTGGATCCCACATCTTTGAGCATATAATTCATCCACCACTCTTTCCTCATGCGGCATACTTCCACCAAGATGGTGTGTATCGCTACTATCACCCGCACTTAATCCTAAGTGTAGGAAAAACCTCTCCTTTATCCGTTAAATAAGGGTAGAGTCAGGCTCGTGACTCGAACAAAAACAAGCGCTTCTTGGGAGGCAACCCAAGCTTTATTTGCTTTGTGTCTTTATTTATTTGTTTGTTTGATTTTATTTGCTTCCGTATGTATGTTTAATTTTTATTATTATTGATTCATGTTCGAAACTAAATTGTGAAAATGCTTTATCTTGTTTTTAACTTCGTCTTAATTACATATAAAGGTATTTTGCAAAAGATAAGCGTAAGGGAAATCCAAATCGGTTTATTAGAACAAATGAACATGAATCATAACAATATTAAATTAACATACATATTAGTATTTGTTTGAGTCAAATGCTTGTATCGAGTCATAATGATATTTTGCAGGATTTCCAGGAAGTAAGGTATAGGTTTTTCCAGAAATTTTCTGGAAACTTAACATGAGAATTCTGTCAGATCATTTCTGACGGCGTCAGGCTTTACAACCTGATGGCGTCAGGTTTTAATTTTCTGAAATTTTTGAAAGTTTTGTTTTTTTTACCGGAATCATAAAAAGTTTTTATTAAATCTCTAACTTATAAACTCCAGGAATCTGCAAAATAATCATTCCACAAGCATTATATCCTTATATAGATTTATCCCGCCGATGTTATGCAGGTTTTTGTGTTTGTTTTCTCAGGATTAACAGGTTATTTTGGACAAGGAGATGTATGTGGAATCTAGCTTTTGGCGATGCTTTAGTCTTGGAGCTTCTACATTCTCTTGGAAGAAGATCTAACCATGTTACCCCTTTATCCACCGAGCGAATCAGGGGAGTATTTGATTTTATTCTTTTACCTTATTTACTTTTACATCTTGTTATTTGAACATTGAGGACAATGTTCATCTTAAGTGTAAGGGGGGGTAAAAGTACGATACTTTAGAGAATGCTATTACACTTGATTTTTGTTTGTTTGATGGTAGATGTGTAATAAAACTGAGATAAATACTTGTTAGGGCAATTTTAGTGCCAAATTTAAAATTTTTTACAACATATAGGAGTGACACTTTGGTCTTAATGAGCGTCTCACGGATAGGAGTTATATGACTAGCACAAAACCGTACCACTAAAAAATTTTCCACCCCCAAATATGTGAGGTTCGCCCCTAGAATTGGTAGGAAAAGCATTGATGCTATGATGTGTGTACCGGTAGCACTTAGATTCTAGAACTTGCGTTAGGACCATTCCGAGGCCACAAGTGAGACTACATTCGTGTAGTTAGATTTACTACATGATAAGAGGCATTAGGATTAACCCATTGTTTTACACCTGTGTTTTTGTTATAATTACTTTGGCTACATTGGTCAAGTAATTCTCCCACACCCTTTGCGTTGTACTCAATTTTAGTACACGATACCCCTAGTACACCCCTCAGAGCCTATCTTTTCGTTTCTAACTTTAAGCATTTTACTTAAAGGGAGAATTTGTTTACACCCCACTTAAATGTACACCCAAATCGCCTTAGCCTACCTTGTATGCACTCATTTTTAGTGCATTATTGTGACAACATTTGTTTAAACCCCAAGTTAATTATCTAATTGATTACATGGCTGCTAAGTCGAGTCATATCCTTGTACATATTGTTTTGGGACGATTGGGACTCATGGGTAAAGTACTAGTGTAATGGAGTAATGGGGACGAACAACATTATTACCCCCATATGTGCTAAATATTTTAAAAGTACTCCAAGTGTTTCGATTATCTTAATTCGAGTCATTAGAATAGTTATTTGTAAAGTTATGTAAAAGTTCAAGTGTAAGGGGAATGCAACGCCCCTATGATGTATTATTTTGGATGGTAGGGCAAGAGTGTATAAAAAAAAAAAAAAAAAAAAAAAAAAAAAAAAAAAAAAAAAAAAAAAAAAAAAGTAGAAAAAAACATACGGACTACCATCCCATTTCATTTTATGTTTATTTTATCTTTTTGTTATTTCTTTCATTAGCTTAAGTCGAGTCTAGTCTTGGCTTAGCAACGCCATATTGTACATGTAATTAATCAAGATCTTTAACTCGCCACCAGTAAAATATCCCTTATCCAACAAAACCGTGTTTATCATATCCCTACACCTAACATTATAACCCGTTTAAAAGCCCTCTTTGATAGTTTATCTTAGGTGCTTACGCCTAGTGGAGGAGGTTTTTGATCCTTTTCCAAGCCTATGGTAATCTATTTGCTATGACAGGTAGTGAGAGATATTATCAATTTTCATTTATGAGATATACTTTTATGACACCTGAGAGATGTGAGTATCTAAACACTACTTGTGAGGTGCTAGTTTGTAATCTCCGTGCTTATTATGATTAAAGTGGAACGACTATTTGTTGTAATTACTTTTATATTAGCGTTAAATGACCCCTAACTTGTATTTTGATTAGAATAAAAGCGCATTTGCTTGAGGACAAGCAAATCTCAAGTGTAAGGGTATTTGATGAAGCGAAAAGTGTACCGCTTTTAGGGGGTCATTTAAGCCCTAAATCGTATTTATTTGATAATTTTAGGTACTTTGGAGAAGAAATCTGGAAAAGGAAGCATTTTGGACGTTTTTGGAGCATAAAAGTGAAGAAAACGACAAAGTCTCCAAAGCTGCTGGAAAAGTACACGTGACGGCGTCAAGGATTGCTCCTGACGGCGTCACGGCTTGGCAAAAGAGGTGGATATGACAAATACACGTGACGTGCCAGAAAGTTTTACAATGGAAGTCTGACGGCGTCACCCTTTAAGGTGATCAAGGCCGTCACGGTTTAAGTTAAAGAGAGACGGCGTCAAGCACAATTGTGACGGCGTCAACCCTTGACGCGCCAGAGTGGATTTTGGAGGATTAAAGAGGGACGGCGTCAGGAAGACCATCCGGGAACCCTAGCCGCGGCGAGGTGACGGCGTCACCTCCAACAACGTGACGCTGTCAGCCCCTAAATTCTATATATAGTTTTGCAATTTTTAGTCATTAGGGTGCAACTTTGCGAGGAGAAACCCTAGACGATTTTTCTGCCATTTTTAAGGGTTTTATACCCTTGGATCTCCCATGTTCAATTGAAGATAAGTAATCAATTAATCATTCAATAAGTCTATGTGTTGTTTGATTATATCTTGTTCTTGTCTTTTATTTAACATGTTAGGTTAGATTTATCTTGTGTTTGCTTAAATCTAATGAAACCTAACTATTGATTATTAGTTGTTGGTGTGTTATTAATTGTATTGGATGATTGTTTATCGATGTTAGGCTTAAGAAAACTGGCTAACCTCCTATACGGTAATTTGCTTGAACGTCTTAAGAAACATGAACCAATGCGTACTAAGGTTTTTATGGTTGTATTTAATGCATGAGCGAATTCTAGTGATCCCATGTTAGGAGCTTCTTAGCCGGCTCGGCATAGGAGTGAAGTAGGAGCTTCTAGAGTTGGGGAAGTACGTACGCCACCCCACGATTGGTATTAAGGAATACACCCGTCATCCACGCAATTAATACACACTAATCAACCGGTAAAAGATAGTTAGGGAGTAAGGAAATCTAAGTAAACACATTTCTCCCCATATAAGTTCCACAACCTTTTTATTTTCAGTTATTTTATTTTATTTGCAATTGTAGTTATTTGGGTTAGTTGACTAGCAACTAATTCCGCCCACTCCTTCAAACCCGAGATTTTACTTGCTTTTATAAAAAATATAAAAATACAAAAAGAATCTTCCCTCACCCTTAGACCTATTAGAGTAGTTTTTCAATCCTAACGACACTATTCCCCTAGAGAACGATCAATCCCCCGGTACTTGCCACTTCACTATACTACATCGGTCAGGTACACTGCCTGGTGGGGATTGCAAGCCTCTTGAGATCCCTCGAGAGGTAAAACCTGTTGTAAGGTCGCAAAACCATGCATCAGCAGGCATGCTAATGTCAAGGAATCTCAATGCACACAGTAGATACTGTGGATACAACATGTTGAAAAAAATAGTGCATGTGCAGACAAGGAAACTGAATTCACAAAATCCTGAATATGACCATTATAAGGTCATTTGACTGCATTAAACCAGAAAGTTGACTTCATAAAGTCAAATTACATACTTAAACATCCTACAGTACCATAGAATAATTACATAATAGTTAATATTGTTTGATTTCCCAAATTAGTATACAAAAGATAGCAATCTTTGCATAAGTTTTGGTTGCCAAAAATAAAATACAAAATATGGCAACCATATAGTTAATTAACTGGTTAATCCAACTCCATTGCATTGTCTTTTGAACTTCCTTCACCTGGGACCTTCTTTATTAGCTTTCTTTGGAGGATCCTCTGGCTTGGTTCCCTTCTTTTTTAAATGACACTTTCATACCAATTTCTTGGTCTAACAATTGGGGCAGCTTGAGTACTTTGAGTAGGAATTGGGGCAGCTTGACTACTTTGAGTAACCATTGGGGCAGCTTGAGTACTTTGAGTAGGAATTGGGGCAGCTTGACTACTTTGAGTAGGAATTGTAGAAGGAGTAACTTGATTTGTTTGACTACTCTGAGTAGAAGTTGTAGAAGGAGTAACTTGATTTGTTTGACTACCTTGAGTTGGCCTTTCCTCACCAAACCAATTTGCAAAGCCCCTTCTAAGCTTCTTTGGCTGAACCACTCTACCAGGTGAAATACTTGTTGCAAAATTCACCCTACCAACTTTTCTGAAATCATTTTGTTGTCTACTAATGATACCTAGGATATCAGATCCCCTAACAATTCCACCACTTCCACTCCCACTCCCACTTAAACTTGTTAGTCTTACACCACCACTTCCACTTCCACTCCCACTCCCACTTCCACTTCCAAAGCCAGTTAAACCAGTAACTCTAACATCCACAACACTAGCAGACCTGTCAACATTATCAGCCCTAGCAACACTAGCAGACCCATCAACACTAGCATCCTGCTTACTTGGCCAACCCAATTTTCTTTTTTGCTTAACAGGTTTTTCAATAGTTGCTTCCCTACATCCTTTCTTGTTATGACCTACTTTAAAGCAATTTTGATATGTCATAGTAACACCTACCTTTGAAACTCTTGAAGAGCTTCCACCTTCACCTTTTGCCCTAATCCTTTTCTTTCTTGGCCTACCAGGCATTGATTTTGGTTTTGGAGGTAAAACTTTTGAGTATTGACTCTGTTCAGGCCAAAAGTCAATACCACCAACAGGACTTAGATAGTTGTGGTATGTTGAATAATAGAACTCCTTCCTGAACCACATTGGGACATAATCATCAGGCACCTTGTTTAGCTTGAAAATAGCAGCTGTACCATGAACACATGGCAGCCCAGATAGTTGCTACATCCTGCAAGAACATGTCCTTAAATCCACATTCACTTTGAAGGAGTAACTACCATTCCTGACCTCAAATGCATTGCCCCCAGCTGGAATGACATGCCAAAACCTACAAAGTTTAAAAAAATTAGTATTCAACATAAATGTATAACATAAAGTATAGTGTATGTAATAAAAACATACCTTATATCATCCTTTAACAAATCAACTCTCTTCTTGATTGATGGACATATATCATCAGTCCATTTTGCAGAAATATTCCTACAAGTGTTCATTTTTTCAAGCACAATCACCCTAATAGCTTCCAACATAGTTAGTATTGGTTTATCTCTCACAGTAACCAACACCGACTTAAAGTACTCACTGAACCCATGTTGGAAAATTTAGTGCACTTGAGGGATTAATTCACACCTGGTAATGGGCTTGTAGGTACGTAGTGTACACCCATCAGGTCAATGTTTACCCTGACTCAATTAAGTGGTTTGTTGTTCTGCTGCTAGCATACATGATAATACTGTTGATGCAGTTCATACTGCTGCTAGTATTACTCATTGTGCTGCTGATTCAGAACATTCTGCTGCTAGTGTTATTGTTGCTAGGCAATAGATTCTGCTGCTAGTACAATTTATTGTGCTGCTAGGCAAACGATTCTGCTACTGGTAAGCTTGTTCCTGCTGGTAAGCCTGTTCCTGCTGGTAAGCTTGTTCCTACTGGTAAGCTTATAACCACTGATTCCTACTATTATGGAAACTATTATGGAAACTATAATTAATGGGCCGTTAATTATACATAATTCAATGGGCTAGGGTTTGAGTAAACTCTATTATAAATAGAGGTCGTATCATAAACTGCATGTATATACAGAATAGAACATACAAACCCTAAACACTTGAATACGATTTTGGTTCTTGATTTGTACCTAAAACAAGAACATCACTTGGTCTTATCCCATAGAGATATTCGTGTAACTGATATGTGTCGTTTTACACATATCTTTTCGTCCAATTTTCGAGTCAAAACAACCAAAAACACTTTAAAACGATCAAATAATGTTAAAAATATCTTTGAGATGTGTTTTTGTGTATTCCATATGCAAAATGATTGAAAACGATTGAAAAACAAACAAAATTTGCAAATGGCAAGTCTAGTCCCTCAAGCTTGAAAAAAAAAATAAATAAAAAATAAAATAGTAAAAAATAAATTTTTGGTCCTTGGAATAATAAGCTTGGCAATTTTGGATTAGCTTTGAAGATTCGGCAGATTTGGTCCTTGAAATTTCATGATGTACACACATTTGGTCCTTGGATTAATTCTCATTTATCCCAACATTTATTCTACAAATACCCACAACCGGATCAAACAAATTAAACCCCAATCCCTTATCCACACCAACCCTTTACCCATTATCCCTTAATTCCCCAAGCCCAACAAACACTTAATCCCACTACCGGCCCAACACTAAACATTATCCATCCCACAGCCCACCACAAAAACCCGACCGACCCACACCACTAATAACTAATACCGGATGAAATAAGAAAGCGGTCAAAATCCCCAATCCTAGTCAAACCAACCCTAATTACTATTCCACCCTCTTCTCTAAATAACCATTTCCCGCCTCATAAAACCCTAATCCGCCAAACCTTCACCCTTCCCCAAACCTTTCTCACATCACCATCATCCCCACCTCACTCCAAATACCCTCACGTGTTTCACCTCCACCTCAGCAATCCGTGGGTAAAAAGTTGATCAAACGGCCAAAGATTAAAGATGTGGTGAGCAAGATTATCCAACGGTCAAGACTGAAGCACAAGAACTCTCTCACAAGAAAAACACAAGATAGAAGCTATATATATATATGTAGCCGAACCAACGATTATCTTTTGTCCCATTTTTTCATGTTTTAGAAGAAATGTTGACCATTTTTATTTAATGTTTTTTTTAGTGTAGTAATTTAATTCAAGTTGTAATTTACTCTAATTTAATTTCTTGTTAATGCAAAGTAAGTTTCCTGTTTTCTTTTTTTTTCTTGGTCATCGTGGTCAACTGCTGATGTTATTGATGTAGTTTATGAGTTGTTTTGATTTTAGCTGCTAAGTTTGATTATCCGGTTTGTTTGTTTGCTAAGTTTATGTTTTTGTTTTAAGTTTCTGATGTTTGCTAAGTTTGATGTAGTAGTAGTAGTGTTTTGATGTAGTGTTTTGATGTTTTTGTTTTAAGTTTGATACCGTTTGTTTTGATAAAGAAAAATTAGTTCCCATTCAGTTATGTTGTGTTGTTTGTGGCTTTAACAGCCCTTAGCAGCCCCCCCCCCCAGCCCTTTTCTTAGATTAGTTCCTGCTTGTCACTGTTTTTATTGCTTCTTGTTAGTTTAGAAGTTAGTTAAGTGCTTATGGTTATTCGTTGCTTTACAGTCCCCTTAGCAGCTTGCATTTTTTATTAGTGTTGCCTCACTAGCCTTTTTTGATCTTAATTTTAGTATAGTTAAAGTAGGATTTAGATGTTGAATTTTGTTTTGCTAGTAGCTTGTAGTATGAACTCAATCTGTTTCAATTTACTTTGTACTTAGGAGCTTAATCCCTAGCTTACTAGTAGCCTAGATCAGCAGCCTTGTAAGCCCTTTGTCCTGTGCATGTTGGATCAGTAGACCCTTTATGGGGTTGTAGCTTATTTGTCCTTAAACATTTTAGGTATTGTTAATCATTTATTTTCTTAAAATTAGTTTTTAATTCGTATTTAATTATTTAAATTTCAGAAAAATGTAATTCTTTTTTTTCAAAATTATCTTTTGTCATTTAGCACATAGGAAAATTAATTTGGAATCCGTAGGTTTAATATTTCATCGTTTTGTCATTTATCGTTTAGTTACGTTTTTAGCTTTTGTTTACGTTTTTAATTTGGTGCACTTTAGATTATAGTTTTTCTTAGATATTTAATCGTTTTTAATTTATGTTCACGTATTTTAGCGTAAAAACCCAAACTCTCATCTTTGTTTAACCATTCAAAACACGTATTCACAAACCAAGATCACAAAATTCCATTCAGCCTTCGTTGGGGATAACGACCCGGGAATACAACTTCCGCTGTATTCTTTGGAAATAAATAACGACTTGATTTCGACCGATCAAATTTTGGCGCCGCTGCCGGGGAAGGCTGACGCGAATTTTTAAATCTCGTTTGTCGTTGCGTGTTTTTGTAAATATTTTCTTATTAAAAAGCCAAAAAGATTTTTATTTCAAAATTTATTTTCCTTTTTCCCTTTGAATTTTTCAAAATGTTATTAAAAATCCAAAAAGATTCTTCTTTGCCCTCTTATCCGTTTAATTCCTTTTCTCACCCTCTAAACGTTTTATTCTATCTTCTTAACCCTCTACACGTTTGATTCTTTTTATGTCTACATCTTACAACTACGGTTGTGAATGGTGTGGGGGACCTCCAAATGGTGGAAATTGCCAAGGTTGTAGCATTGTGAATACGGGAAACGGGTTTGTCTATGACCAAAATCCCTACAATGAAACAACCAATTTCCTTAACCAACCCCCGCACCATGAGATGGAAACATATTCTTGTGAATTTTGTGGAGGTTGTCCTCATCCAGAATTTGATTGTCGAACGGGAGACTTGCTTGTCTATGAGCAGAACCCTTATAACAATCAGACATCATCCGGATTTGACACATCTTCATCTTATTCACCACCACAACAGTTTTACTGTTGTGAATACTGTGGAGGTCCGCACTATAATTCCGATTGTCAAACGAGGACCCCGCTTGTCTATGAGCATGGTCCTTGTAACAATTATGATTATTCGTATCATAACCAACCTCCACAGTATCAACCTATTCAAACGCAGCCTCAGCCATTTCCTCTAGATTCATTCCAAGAAATCCATAATATTAGGAATGATCTTTTGGATTCTACTTTTAAAGATGTACTCCAAAAACTTCATGATGTGAGGAATGCATTTAATGCCTGGGCTGCTAAACAAACCAAAAAGGATCGTCATGGTGAATCTATGGAGGATTTACTCGCCATAGAACGAGCAGCACATAACCGTTTCTTGTTTAATCGGGCGTGCATGCTCGATGACGAAGATGAGGACGACGAGGAGAGTACTGTTCCTGTTAGCAATAGCGTTTCTCAACTCCCTCAGTCTGTTGCAATCACATCACTCTCACCCAATGACTCTCTTATCATGGGGGATGAGCCTCTTAGCACTATTCCTGAAAAGGAATCGGACGAATTCATAAAGTCTAGTGCTGAGAACCTTATCTCAATCCCAAGTGAGTCTGAGGATATTTCGGATTGTGAAAGTGATGAGTCAGATACGGAGACAATAATGGACGAGGTGCAAATTTCTAGCACACAAAGTACAGCACATGTCCCACCTCCGTATATCCTTCCAGAGCCCGAGCTCATGGATGCTTTTCCCGCATATGAGAGTTTTATTTTTGATGACAAAGAGGAGAGTAGTGGCAGTCCCACTTCTCATCCCGAGTATTCTCTCGCGGCCTACGAATCATTTAGTTTTGATTTCACGGAAGAGACGAGTAGTGGCAGTACCACTTCTCATGCTGATTTCTCTCTTCCAGAATATGATTCGTTTACCTTTGTTCTTGATCATGAGGAGTTCTCCGATGAACTCACTCAGATTATATCTCCGCCGGAGTATGATCACTTCTACTTTGATCTTGACAAAGATGTTTTGTGTGACCCGGAGGGAGGCATTCTCAATCATGAGAATTTGCTTATTGATGATTCAATTCCGACCCTCCCGCCCGAGTCACTTCTTGAACAAAAGAGCTTTAATGTCAAATCTGCTTTTGATGATGAAGAGCTTTTCATGATTATTATCATGACCTTCTTCCCCTTCATCACATTTAATGTGATTTCTCTTCTTCTTCACTCGTTCGGGAGTGAGGATACCATTTTTGATCCCGGCATCTCCATTTATCATTCTTTAGAGCCGGGTCTGTGTATATCTCATCGGAGTGGAACTTTCATGTACATCAATGTTTATCCAAACATTTTAAATGAAAGTCCGATGGAGATTTTCTTTTCCACATGCTTCCCCAAGAACAAATGAATTCGGGGTCGAGTCAAGCTAGCGACTCGGTTAACAAAAACAGTAGCACACCATATGGGTTTTCACCCATATCTCTGACTTCTTTCTACTTTCTACTACCCTAGTGTGGGGGAGATGCCCCCGCTGTTGTACATAAATTTCAAAAAAAAAAAAAAAAAAAAAAAAAAAAAAAAAAAAAAAAAATTGCAAACACAAAAATAAAATAAATGGCCCGTAATATTTCCCTTTTACGTTCTCAGTTTCGGCATAACAGCCGGTACTTTGAATATTGAGGACAATATTCATTTCTAGTGTGGGGGGAATTCTCACGAATTTAATCACGTATATAAACCATCTAATTCCCCCCGTTTTTGGCCAAAAATTTTTTGGTGTAAGTGTTTTGCACTTACACAACAAATGGTTATCAGTCCACCATGTCTAACACACAAAAGGATTGGCTAATCCAAGAGCAAACGGTTCTTGGTAAAGATATATCAAATCCGTTTATGGCTTACAATTTGCCAAAAATTGTATGGTATTCGACTCACCATATCCTAAAAAGATGAAGAGTTGGCTAGCCCGCAAGATTATGGCTTGTGGTAAAGGCAGTTGGAAAACCATAATTGGTCATCAGCTCACCAAAGATAATAAGTGGTTTTATCTAAGAGTTGGCTAGTCCAGAAGCAAACGGCTTCTGGTAAAGACAAACCAAATCCGTTGGCAGCTGGTGATTTGCTCAAAATCATTTGGTTATCATTGTACCAAGGTCTCACACACTGAAACAATGGCTACTCCAGAGGTGATGGCTTCTGGTAAAGAGATACATCCATCAATTTTTGGAAAAAATATTGCTAGGGACTAGCAATTGCTCAGTGTGGGGGATTTGATATGTGTCGTTTTACACATATCTTTTCGTCCAATTTTCGAGTCAAAACAACCAAAAACACTTTAAAACGATCAAATAATGTTAAAAATATCTTTGAGATGTGTTTTTGTGTATTCCATATGCAAAATGATTGAAAACGATTGAAAAACAAACAAAATTTGCAAATGGCAAGTCTAGTCCCTCAAGCTTGAAAAAAAAAATAAAATAAAATAAAATAGTAAAAAATAAATTTTTGGTCCTTGGAATAATAAGCTTGGCAATTTTGGATTAGCTTTGAAGATTCGGCAGATTTGGTCCTTGAAATTTCATGATGTACACACATTTGGTCCTTGGATTAATTCTCATTTATCCCAACATTTATTCCACAAATACCCACAACCGGATCAAACAAATTAAACCCCAATCCCTTATCCACACCAACCCTTTACCCATTATCCCTTAATTCCCCAAGCCCAACAAACACTTAATCCCACTACCGGCCCAACACTAAACATTATCCATCCCACAGCCCACCACAAAAACCCGACCGACCCACACCACTAATAACTAATACCAGATGAAATAAGAAAGCGGTCAAAATCCCCAATCCTAGTCAAACCAACCCTAATTACTATTCCACCCTCTTCTCTAAATAACCATTTCCCGCCTCATAAAACCCTAATCCGCCAAACCTTCACCCTTCCCCAAACCTTTCTCACATCACCATCATCCCCACCTCACTCCAAATACCCTCACGTGTTTCACCTCCACCTCAGCAATCCGTGGGTAAAAAGTTGATCAAACGGCCAAAGATTAAAGATGTGGTGAGCAAGATTATCCAACGGTCAAGACTGAAGCACAAGAACTCTCTCACAAGAAAAACACAAGATAGAAGCTATATATATATGTAGCCGAACCAACGATTATCTTTTGTCCCATTTTTTCATGTTTTAGAAGAAATGTTGACCATTTTTATTTAATGTTTTTTTTAGTGTAGTAATTTAATTCAAGTTGTAATTTACTCTAATTTAATTTCTTGTTAATGCAAAGTAAGTTTCCTGTTTTCTTTTTTTTTCTTGGTCATCGTGGTCAACTGCTGATGTTATTGATGTAGTTTATGAGTTGTTTTGATTTTAGCTGCTAAGTTTGATTATCCGGTTTGTTTGTTTGCTAAGTTTATGTTTTTGTTTTAAGTTTCTGATGTTTGCTAAGTTTGATGTAGTAGTAGTAGTGTTTTTATGTAGTGTTTTGATGTTTTTGTTTTAAGTTTGATACCGTTTGTTTTGATAAAGAAAAATTAGTTCCCATTCAGTTATGTTGTGTTGTTTGTGGCTTTAACAGCCCTTAGCAGCCCCCCCCCCCAGCCCTTTTCTTAGATTAGTTCCTGCTTGTCACTGTTTTTATTGCTTCTTGTTAGTTTAGAAGTTAGTTAAGTGCTTATGGTTATTCGTTGCTTTACAGTCCCCTTAGCAGCTTGCATTTTTTATTAGTGTTGCCTCACTAGCCTTTTTTGATCTTAATTTTAGTATAGTTAAAGTAGGATTTAGATGTTGAATTTTGTTTTGCTAGTAGCTTGTAGTATGAACTCAATCTGTTTCAATTTACTTTGTACTTAGGAGCTTAATCCCTAGCTTACTAGTAGCCTAGATCAGCAGCCTTGTAAGCCCTTTGTCCTGTGCATGTTGGATCAGTAGACCCTTTATGGGGTTGTAGCTTATTTGTCCTTAAACATTTTAGGTATTGTTAATCATTTATTTTCTTAAAATTAGTTTTTAATTCGTATTTAATTATTTAAATTTCAGAAAAATGTAATTCTTTTTTTTCAAAATTATCTTTTGTCATTTAGCACATAGGAAAATTAATTTGGAATCCGTAGGTTTAATATTTCATCGTTTTGTCATTTATCGTTTAGTTACGTTTTTAGCTTTTGTTTACGTTTTTAATTTGGTGCACTTTAGATTATAGTTTTTCTTAGATATTTAATCGTTTTTAATTTATGTTCACGTATTTTAGCGTAAAAACCCAAACTCTCATCTTTGTTTAACCATTCAAAACACGTATTCACAAACCGAGATCACAAAATTCCATTCAGCCTTCGTTGGGGATAACGACCCGGGAATACAACTTCCGCTGTATTCTTTGGAAATAAATAACGACTTGATTTCGACCGATAGAGATATTCCAGTAACCCAGGCATAGGGTCGAATAGTTTCTATTGGAAAGTGATTACACGATTTCAAGTGAATATCCGGTACCTTGACTATTGATTATCTTAACCCTGATCTGGGAACACATCAACACAAAACCACCAACAATCAATAGAAACTATTTTGTGATAATCAATGGCTGCTGCTATGAGGCATATGGCTGCTAACTTTTCCAAACTGGAAAAGTTTGAAGGTGTCGATTTCAGAAGATGGCAAAAGAAGATGCAATTCTTGTTGTCAAGCATGAATGTGGTGTATGTTCTGACCACAACCATTCCTGAAGATCATGGGGATGATGCTACTATGGAACAGATGAGGAGCAGAAGCAAATGGGAGAATGATGACTATGTCTGCAGAGGATTAATCCTCAATAGTATGTCTGATACTCTCTTTGATATTTATCAAAATGTTGAATCTTCTCAAGAACTGTGGGATTCCTTGGAAGCCAAATATATGGCTGAGGATGCATCAAGTAAGAAGTTCCTTGTAAGTAATTTTAACAATTACAAAATGGTCGATTCTAGACCTGTCATGGAACAATACAATGAACTTCTTAGTATACTTGGTCGATTCACACAACACAAGATGAACATGGATGAGGCTATTTCAGTCTCTTGTATCATCGATAAACTACCTCCTTCTTGGAAAGATTTCAAGCATATGCTAAAGCATAAGAAGGAGGAGTTAACTCTTGTTGAGTTGGGCAGTCATTTGGTCCATCAGTTGTCAATATGGTGGAGCATAACAACTCCACCAGGTTCAATGACAACAAGGGCAAACGTAAGCATCAGGATAACACCAAAACTGATCCTAACAAGAAGTCAAAAGCTACTTGTTGGAAGTGTGGTAAAACTGGACACTTCAGGAAGGATTGTAAAGGTGTTAAGATTGGCAATAAAACCAATGGATCAGGCACGAGTGGATCTGGGAATGGTAACACCAATTCCCTGAAAGGTCAGAATATATTTAATAAGTCTTTTGAGATTTATTATGTTACATATATATCTGATGTGTACTTTGTGCAGGATGATGATGTTGCGTGGTGGGTTGACTCTGGAGCAACAATCCATGTGTGTAAAGATAGAAGCTGGTTCAAGACCTACGAGTCAATGAATGATGGTTCTATTCTTCATATGGGAAATGAGTCAACAGCCCTGGTGCATGGAAGAGGATGTGTTGATTTGAAGTTTAGTTCTGGAAAGATTGTTTCTTTGTTTAATGTTTTACATGTTCCTGTTATTAGGAAGAACTTGGTTTCTAGTAGTGTTTTGAATAATTGTGGTTATAAACAAGTAATTGAATCTGATAAGTTTGTGTTATCTAAACATGGTGTGTTTATTGGTTTTAGTTATTTATGTAATCAAATGTTCAGACTTAATATTGTTCATGATATGGTTGATTCTGCTTTTATGTCGACATCTAGTTTGTATGATTCAACCCTTTGGCATGCTAGACTTGGCCATGTACACTTTAAAAGGATGCAAGATATGTCTAAGGATGGGTTAATCCCAGCATTTGACATGGACACTGAAAAGTGTAAAACTTGTATGATGAACAAGATAACTAAGAAACCATTTCAAAGTGTAAAACGTGAATCTAAAGTGTTGGAACTAATTCATAGTGATTTATGTGATTTACATGCTACTCCCTCTTTAGGGAATAAGAAATACTTTGTGACTTTTATTGATGATGCTTCTAGGTATTGTTATGTTTATTTATTGCATACTAAGGATGAAGCATTAGATAAATTTAAAGTATTTAAAGCTGAAGTTGAATTGCAACAAGAGTCCCTGATCAAGAGATTAAGGACTAATAGGGGAGGTGAGTACATGGATACTCTGTATTTTCAGTCTGTTGGTATTATCCATGAAACGACTGCTCCCTATACTCCTCAGCAAAATGGTATTTCTGAAAGGAAAAACAGGGTGCTGAAGGAGATGGTTAATTCCATGTTGTCCTATTCTGGGCTGAGTCAAGGGTTCTGGGGTGAAGCTATGTTAACAGCTTGCTATTTTTTAAATAGGGTTCCCAACAAAAGGAACAAGACAACCCCTTATGAACTTTGGACTAAAAAGAAACCCAACCTGAATTATCTCAGGGTTTGGGGTTGTAGGGCTGTTGTGAGACTCCCTGATCCAAAGCTAAAGACTTTGGGTGAAAGAGGCATTGAATGCATCTTTGTTGGATATGTTGAGCATTTCAAGGCATATAGGTTCTATGTTATTAAACCTAATGAATCTGTTTCAATTAACTCAATAATTTAATCAAGGGATGCAATCTTTGATGAGAATAGATTCTCATCAGTCCCTAGACCAAGTCAGAAGATTCCTAATGGAACTAATGATATTGGTGTATCAGAAATCTCTGATGAGATCCCTGATGAGGTTGTGGTTCAACAACCTGAACCTGAGCTCAGAAGGAGTAATAGGGTCAGGACTCCAAAATCATTTGGACCTGAGTTTCAATTATACTTAATTGAAGGAACAAGGGATGAGGTCTCTGATCAACACTCCTATTGCTTTAATGTTGAGGATGATCCCAAAACATTTGATGAATCAATGAAGTCCCAGGATGTTGCTTTCTGGAAAGAAGCAATAAATGATGAAATGGACTCCATCATGGGCAACAACACTTGGGTGTTGGCTGATCTACCACCTGGTTGCAAGCCTCTAGGCTGCAAATGGATTTTCAAAAGGAAAATGAAGGTAGATGGAACTATTGAAAAGTTCAAGGCTAGACTAGTCATTCAAGGCTTTAAACAAAAGTCAGGAATAGACTACTTTGATACTTATGCCCCTGTGGCTCGTATCAGTACCATAAGATTGCTGATTGCCTTGACATCTATTCACAATCTGATTATACATCAGATGGATGTGAAGACAGCATTCTTGAATGGTGAATTGGATGAGGAGGTTTACATGAACCAACCTCAAGGCTTCATCATGCCTGGCAATGAAAACAAGGTGTGCAAACTGATTAAGTCCTTATATGGACTTAAGCAGACACCTAAGCAATGGCATCAAAAATTTGATGAAGTGGTTTTGTCTAGTGGTTATTCACTTAACCAGTCTGACAAATGTGTATATAGCAAATTTGATGAATCTAGTAAAGGAGTCATCATTTGTCTATATGTTGATGACATGTTGATCTTTGGCACAGACCAAAATCAAGTTGACCTAACAAAGGAATTTTTGTCATCAAGGTTCTCCATGAAGGATATGGGGGAGGCTGATGTTATCCTTGGTATAAGGATTAAACATGAAAGTAACAAAATTTCTATCTCTTAGTCTCATTACATTGAGAAGGTGTTGAGGAAATTTAATTACTTTGATTGTACTCCAGTGAGTACTCCTATGGATACAAGTGAGAAGCTCTTGCCTAATACTGGTAAGGCTGTATCTCAACTTGAGTATTCTAGGGTGATTGGCTGCTTGATGTATGCCATGACTTGTACAAGACCTGATATTGCATTTGCTGTGGGAAAAATGAGCAGGTATACTAGTAATCCTAGTGCTCATCATTGGCAAGCAATTCAGAGGGTACTGAAGTATTTGAAGAGAACTATGGATTATAGTCTCTCATATACTGGTTATCCTTCAGTATTAGAAGGATACACAGATGCAAGTTGGATCAGTAACACTGAAGACAATTCGTCTGCTAGAGGCTGGGTATTCCTACTTGGTGGAGGTGCAATTTCTTGGGCATCCAAGAAGCAAACTTGCATCACCAGTTCAACCATGGAATCTGAATTTGTGGCCTTAGCTGCTGCTGGTAAAGAAGCTGAATGGTTGAAAAACTTGCTTCTTGAGATTCCATTGTGGCCTAAACCTATAGCACCTATTTATATCCGTTGTGATAGTGCTGCTACATTGGCAAAGGCTTATAGCCAGATGTACAATGGGGAGTCTAGACACTTAGGTGTCAGGCATAGCATGATTCGTGAGCTTATCATGAATGGGGTGGTATCTATAGAGTTTGTTAGATCTCAACAAAACTTAGCTGATCACTTGACGAAGGGTTTGGCTAGAGACTTGGTTTTAAAGTCTTCTAAAGGCATGGGTTTGAAGTCCAACTTAGTCACTGAATGCTAAGACACCCAACTCCCTCCCGAGGAAACTTGGGAGCTGAGTTCAATGTGGAAAGCTGAACATTTAGTGGACTGGAGCACATGTTTTATAAACATCCCAAGGTTGTGCTCAGAACCTGCTGAAAAGGAGGATGAAGTCTTTACTTCTCAATGGTTAATTTTCTTTGAAAAAGTGCTTAGCAGGAGCATGAATAAAGATGAACCACCTATGTAAATGTTGAAGTTTTGCCGCTTCAGAAAGCTTTGGACTTTTAGCTTTTACAACATTTATGAATATGATATGGACACATGGCTTGTATAGTGTCAGGAGTATTTAAGTGTTTGAAAACTTGTGTGTATTTTATCTTCAGGTATTCAAATGGGTTGAAGGGTTCAATTCTTAGAACACCCTGATTCTCGAATATTTGAACGTGTAATGTATTAAGTTGAGAATTCAATCTTCAAGATATTTTCATTTATGCACATGTTTGTTTTATGTTTATTTTTCATGCAAAGGAAGTGAACTAAATTTGGGGAGGATTGTTGGAAATTTTAGTGCACTTGAGGGATTAATTCACACCTAGTAATGGGCTTGTAGGTACGGAGTGTACACCCATCAGGTCAATGTTTACCCTGACTCAATTAAGTGGTTTGTTGTTCTGCTGCTAGCATACATGATAATACTACTGATGCAGTTCATACTGCTGCTAGTATTACTCATTGTGCTGCTGATGCAGAACATTCTACTGCTAGTGTTATTGTTGCTAGGCAATAGATTTTGCTGCTAGTACAATTTATTGTGCTGCTAGGCAAACGATTCTGATGCTGGTAAGCTTGTTCCTGCTGGTAAGCTTATAACCACTGATTCCTACTATTATGGAAACTATTATGGTATAATTAATTGGCCGTTAATTATACATAATTTCATGGGCTAGGGTTTGAGTAAACTCTATTATAAATAGAGGTCGTATCATAAACTGCATGTATATACAGAATAGAACATACAAACCCTAAACACTTGAATACGATTTTGGTTCTTGATTTGTGCCTAAAACAAGAACATCACTTGGTCTTATCCCATAGAGATATTCGTGTAATCCAGGCATAGGCTCGAATAGTTTCTATTGGAAAGTGATTACACGATTTCAAGTGAATATCCGGTACCTTGATTATTGATTATCTTAACCCTGATCTGGGAACACATCAACACAAAACCACCAACAACCCATTCTCCACAGCCTCACATCCTCTTCCTAACTCAAAAAATGCCCTAGACCATGTTTTAGGGTCCTTTTCCATCAAGTATTTATGAGCTTTAGGGTTTGCAGCCTTGATTCTTTCCATGATTTTATTGAAAAATTGTGGGTATGAAGCTTTAGAGGCTGCCCAAAATAAATTCCTGAACTCTAGTCCACTGAATTGTTTCCTAAAGTTCTCATATATATGTCTAGCACACTGCCTGTGCTCGGCTTGAGGCATAACTTGTTTCACAGCCTCAATGAGTCCCTTATGTTGATCAGACATTAGTGTTAGACCTTGTCCAGTTGGCATTTCCAAATCATCACCTATCAGGTCTAAGAACCAACACCAATTCTCCTTATTCTCAACACTTACCACAACCCAAGCAGTAGGGAAAATTTGGTTATTGCCATCTCTTCCTATAGCAGTTAGTATCTCACCATGATTAGGTCTTTTTAAGAAACATCCATCTAAAGCAATCACTCTTCTACAACCCCTTTTAAACCCTTCTTTTAAACCCCCAAGACACACATAGAATCTATCAAAAACAGTGGACCCTTCATCATTCTGTGTAACTCCTAATTTGACAGTGGACCCTGGGTTACTATCCAATAACTCCTTGCCATAAGATCTTAATAAGGCATAATGTTCTTCAATGGTTTTTTCATACTCTGTCAGTGCCCATGCCTTAGCATACCTACATTGGTTAGAAGAGATAGTGCACTTGTACTTCTTCATTACTAAGGCAGCAATGTCTACAAGCTTAATCTCATGATTTTTCCTTATTTTTTCACCAAACCTTTTACCTATCCATTTAAAGTCCACTAAGGAGCCAAACTGAAAGTTTCTAACACAGCTATGTTCAGGTTTCAATGAAATAATTTGAAAGGTTTTCTCAGAAGTCATCCATCTAGCATATAACCTAAAGGTACACTTTGGCACATCCTCTTTTGTTTCACTAGGAAACCTATATTGTTTTCTTTGTTTACCTTTCTCGGGTTCTTTTAACGGCTTTGGTGGTCTTTGACCACACAAAGCAATAACCTTATCATCTGCACTCCTTTCATACCAGATGGAGTAACCATTTGCTAAAGCATAATACGTCAACGCTTCCTTCAACTTGGCAGCACTTTCAAATTTTAACCCAACCTGTGAACAAAATAAGTGCTTAGCAGTCATATTCATATAATGCAATACACATGTTTACTACACTGAAACAACAAGGATACCTTTGGGACTTGCAGCCTCCAATGAGTGCTCTCATCATGAGTAGGATACCTGTCTTCAGTTGCTTGTACCCCCAAAAATGGATCTTCTCTGTTCCCATCTGAATCCACCTCATTCATCTTTCTCAGCAAATCATTAATGAACTTATCATGATCAATAAACACTTCACTTCTGGAACCACATGTAGCACTACTAGTACCAGGATTAGCAGCCATATCTGGAATTGGTGGAGCTCTGGTCTTACGCCTACTTGCTCTCCTAGTTCTGTGCTCAATTAGTTCTTCTTCACAGGCACTTAAATAGTCAACTGACTTGTCAGAATAATCACTATCTTCACTGGCACTCTCTTCAAGCATACCATTATTTCCAAAGTCACTGTCATCAGAATCACTAACATTTGGAGACTCATCTTGTGTTTCCCCGGCTAAATCACTAACACTTGCCTTACCCTTATCACCAACACTTGATTTACCCTTATCACTACTTGCCTTACCCTTACCCTTATCACTAGCACTAGCAATACCTATATCATATTCAGCCTCTTGCTCAGCCCAATTCCACAATTCTTCATCAGTAAATTCATTGCAATATCGCTTTTCGGGTGTTGCTTTATACTTAGAAGTAGGTGTACCAGGGTCAGGAATAGCTAGATACTTGGTCATATCAAGGTTAGTGTGGTCGATGTAAACTTCCAATTTTCCAAACAACCTCGAAAGATCATACATTCTATTGCATTCCCAATCACAGTCTAATCTTACTAAACCCTTTTGTAAATCACAATGTGGCATTTTATAGTAAAGACCAAAAACATGTGCACAAGCAGTTCTTTCCTTCAAGAATGTTGTCAGCTCTTTGAGTGACAGCCTAGCAACATACACATTCAAAGTAACACCATTCTCGTACCTTAAAGGATCTTCAAAGAAAATGCCATCATTCCAGACATCTAATTCAATCCCATCTGGTCCAGGTATCACCATTCTGTAAACGAATCAATTGCAAATTAGGGTTTGGAAAAAAAAAGCAAAAGATTTGTAATAACCCAATCAAATTAAACGTATATTATGTAAACATACCTTAGAAAGCATTCAATTTGTAACTAACGTGATTGATTTTAGGTAGATTGAAAATTTTTAGGGTTTGGAATAATTGGGGGAAATTGTTTGTGGTGAAGGACGATTTGGGATTATAAAAGCGGGAAAAACTATTAAAATAATGAAAGTAACGGTCAAACGGGTCAAATAACGGAGGATTCTAATAATATAACGGAGTCAACGCCACATGTATTGCCAACTCAGCTAAAATACTTGCCATGTAGAAAGAGTACACATAATAGTCAAGATTAGTACCGTCTATCGCCTTCATTGTTATTTAAATCTCAGCCTCATGACTGCAATAGGTGGGAGTCTGAATCTCGGTTCTCATTTAATGAGGATGAAACTGGAGTCGAGGACACCTTTAAGGGTGACGATGGTGGTGGTCAGGCGGACGGGGGTAACCTTTTTTTCGATGATTATAGGGAATTGGATTTGAATGAAGGAGAGTTTGTTAAGGTCCAATCCCCTAGGGTCGGCTCATCACTTCCCAACAAATATGGGTTTTCCAAAGGTGATACTTTTATTAATAACATTGTGTCTCCTTCCAATAATAACACTGGTATTCCTGTGGGTCCCAATGCGGATCTCCCTGCTCGTGATAAAGCTATCGGCCTAGACAAAAATGAGGTTTTAAATCCAACTGTTGCCCCATCCATTGAAAGCTTTAGGCCCGAGGCTGATTTCGAACCAAATGGGCCTTTATCATACCACAATGTCCCTTGTGATAAGTTGGAGCCTGAGGAACGTAATAAGGAGCGTATAAATGAGTTGGCTAATGGGGAATGTGTCGATGAGACTGATAATGAGCTTGATGAACTTCTTTCTAGTTTCCAGAAACTCTCTGATAAGGGTTCGAAGTTAGATGCTCCTACAGGAAAAAAGAATTTCAAGCACAAGAAAAAGAAGTTGATGGTTGGAGGTAACTCCTGCTCTTCTTCTCAATTAAATGGAAACCTCAATGAGGGAGGTCTAGATGACTCGAATGAATTGATGAACTTTGGGAAGAATATTGGTTACGAATTTCAACCATTGGAGAAAGACGGGGTCCAGTTAGGACCTTGTTGATCCCTTTGTGGTTGATTTCGTTTGGTGTTTGTTTGTTTCTCAATGATAGGTATTTCTTTGAATATTAATGGCCTTGGGTTAGATTGCAAAAGGAATTGGATCAGAAACCTTGTGGCTTCTGACTGCCCTCTATTTTTTGGTCTTCAAGAAACTAAGGTCGACAACGTCGACCCTTTTCTTGTTCGCTCTTTGTGGCCTCGACATAATATTGATTTTGTTTTTAGTAGTTCTACCGGTGCTTCTAGGGGTCTCCTCACTATGTGGGATTCAACGGTTTTTTCAATGGAAAATCACATTATCAATCCTAATTATCTTTGTGTCGTCGGATCTTGGAACGGGGTTGCTCGGAAAGTTGCTCTCCTTAATATATATGGGCCACAGGCCGGTGCTCAAAAGGCTCTTCTTTGGAACTCTATTGAAACTCTTATTAACTCCATAGATGCGGCTTGGATTATTTTTGGAGATTTTAATGTCGTTAGGTGTGCTGATGAACGAGCCGGATCAATATTTAATGTTAGTGAAGCGAATACCTTTAACGATTTCATAGCTCGGTCGGGGATTTATGATTTTCCGCTTGGTGCTCGACGGTTTACTAGATATGATAGATCGGGGTTCAAGTTAAGTAAACTTGATAGATTTTTGGTTTCCCATGATTTCTTTTATTTTTGGAGTGATGCTTCTGTTACGGTTCTTTGTCGTTCATTCTCGGATCACTGCCCTCTTAAGCTCTCGGTTGGGCTCCCCAACTCAGGCCCCAAAGCCTTTAAATTCTTTAACAAATGGATTGGAGACGGTGAGCTTCTTTCGATTATTTCAGCTTCATGGGCTTCTAATTCCTCTTGTCTCTCGCCTGACCTGAGGTTAAAAGACAAGGTCAAGCGTCTTAGAATGGATGTTAAGAATTGGATTTCCATTCGCCTCTCCTCACAACGTGAGGTTAGGGATCATCTTACTCGAGCACTTGTTGATTGGGACATGAAAGCGGAGGCCGGGCTTCTTAATCAAATTGACATCAATAAGAGGGAGGAATGGGTTATGGACCTCCAATCTCTCGACCAGTTGAATAGAGATGACCTTAAACAAAAATCAAGGGTGAGGTGGGCGGTTGAAGGAGACGAAAACTCAAGGTACTTCCATTCATTGATTCGTAATAAATTTGCTAACTCCACCATAAAAGGTATTCTAGTTAATGGGTCTTGGTGTGTTGCCCCTGATGATATCAAACAAGCGGCTGTTAATCACTTTTCGGGTAGATTCACAGAGCGGTCTGCTGTTAGACCTCTCTTTCGCAGCCCGTTGTTCCGTAAACTCTCTCTTCCAGACGCTAACTTCCTGGAATCTGACATAACATTGGCCGAGGTCAAAGAGGCTGTTTGGAGTTTTTCGGGTTCTAAATCCCCAGGCCCTGATGGGTTTAATTTCAATTTCATCAAAGCATATTGGGATGTGTTGATGGCTGATTTTTTTGACTGCATTAAACATTTCGAAGCTACTGGGAATTTGGCAAACGGGTGCAATCCTTCATTTATTGCTCTTATCCCGAAGAAGAGTGACCCTCTTGGTTTTTCCAATTATAGACCCATTAGTTTGATTGGATGTGTCTACAAAGTCATATCCAAAATTCTTGCCCTTCGATTATCTAAAGTGATCTCGTCTATCATTGGGCCAAATCAAACGGCTTTCCTAGCCGGGAGGCAAATCCTAGATGGTTGTTTGATCGCTAATGAGCTTATTCGTATGGCAAAGATTGAAAACCATAAACTTCTTCTCTTTAAAGTTGATTTTGAGAAGGCGTTTGATAGTGTATGTTGGAGTTTTCTTCTGGACGTTATGGCGTAGATGGGTTTTGGTTTAAAATGGAGGAAGTGGATTGGTGCGTGTCTATCCTCGGCTTCTATTTCGGTTCTTATTAATGGTTCCCCATCGAATGAGTTTAAGATGGAAAGGGGTCTTCGCCAAGGAGACCCGCTTTCTCCTTTTTCTCTTTCTTCTTGTGTCTGAAGCCCTTCAAGTTTCGATCATTGAAGCTTGCTCCAAAGGGTTCTATAAAGGAGTTTCTCTTGCCGAAGATGGATCAAATGTTTCTCTCTTGCAATACGCGGATGATGCCCTTTTTTTCGGCAAATGGTCTAGATCAAATGCTAGAAACCTTATCCTTATTCTCAAATGTTTTGAGGAAGCTTCGGGTCTTAAAGTCAATCTATCAAAAAGTAGACTTTTTGGCATTGGAGTCGACTCTGATGAGGTTGAAGCGGTGGCTTCGTCCCTAAATTGCTCTCATGACTACATCCCTTTTATTTATCTTGGTCTTCCAGTGGGCAAAAAAATGTACTTTTGTGAGGGTTGGGTTGAAGTAATTAGTAAGGTTCGAAACAGACTCGCGGCTTGGAAGGCAAAGACTCTCTCTATTGGTGGTCGTCTTACGCTCTTAAAATCGGTACTTGGTAGTATTCCCATCTATTATTTGTCCCTTTTCAAAGCTCCCTTGAAAGTCATCAAGTTTATTGAATCTCTTCGTAGCCGATTTTTTTGGGGTTTTAAAGATGATCAACGTGGTATTAGTTGGGTTAAATGGGATTGTGTCCTTGATAGTCCCGAATTTGGTGGGTTGGGTGTGGGTAGTTTACTCGCCAAAAATCTTGCTTTGTTAGGCAAATGGAAATGGCGTTTCCTAACGGAAAAAGACGCTCTCTGGAGGAAAGTTATTTCTAATTTTTATGGAGTTGATGGCGGGTTTTCTTCATCTTCAACTTCCCTCGGTGGACATGGCGTTTGGTGTGACATTATTAAATCCATCTCCAATATCGAACGTATTGACGAGTCTTTTAAAAACACTTTTACTCTCAAGGTTTCGAATGGATTATCTACATCCTTCTGGAAGGATACTTGGTGGCATAATGGTTCCCGTCTTATGGATGCTTTCCCTAGACTATTTGCTCTCGAGTCATTTCAAGATTGTAAGGTTAGTGATAGGTGGGGTTTGGTGAATGGCAGTTGGAATGGAACTTGGGATTGGCGAATTCCTTTGAGAGGTAGAGCCACTGATGATCTTGCTTCCTTATTAGCGTGTTTAAACAACTTTTCTCTTTCGTCTGGTGAAGATAAATGGGTGTGGAATGGAGACGCTTCGGGGAAGTTTAGGGTCTGTAAGCTATCTGCTAGTATCCAAGTAAAGCTACTCGCGGACTGTCATCTTGGTAAACATCACACCTGGAACTCATTGATCCCTCGGAAGGTGAATATTTGTGTTTGGAGGGCTTCCATAAATAGGTTGCCGACTAGACTTAATCTGGTTTCGAGAGGGATTTCTTTGGATTCGGTTCTTTGCCCGTTTTGTGAGTCGGTGGATGAAACGGTTGATCACTACCTCATTTATTGTCCTATTGTTTCTCCTGTTTGGCGCAAGATATGGGCGTGGTGGGATCTCGACCGACCGGTCTCTTTCCCATCCTTCTCCATTTCGGATATCTCATTGGCTCACATTTGTCTCCCTAATCATCAGTTGCTCTCTAAGATTCTTCATGGCGTTTTTCAATGCACTTTATGGGCCATTTGGAAATGGAGGAACAAGGTTGTCAATGCTCAGGTTAGTTCTTTAAATGATGTTAAAAACGAAGACGTTTTCCCTTCTATCCAGAGGTTATCGATGTTATGGATTGCGGCTAGATGTAAGCGCCTCTCTTTAAACTGGAACTCCTGGATTTCTACCCCCCGTTCCATGCTAGATAGTGGGTAGCTTAGGTTTTCTTTATAGTTTGGCTTCTGCTTTGGTTTTCTTTTCCTTTTGTCTCATGTATAGTGTTGCGGCTCCTTCTTGGTGCCGGTTTTTAATAAATTTCAGCTTTTCAAAAAAAAAAAATAGTTCAATGTACAACTTAGTAAATGGTGTCAAGTTGGATACATTTACATATCATTATCCCTTTTTTTTTTTACTAGCTAGTTTTGGCTTATTCCATATATGAATCCATTTTTTGTATATTTGTTTCTCCAATTTGGTTTTAATCTTTAATAGATGACCACACCAGATCATTCAAAGGCTTCACTACATGTTGGCTGTCTCTTATGAAATTTGACCTTAAACTGACCAGTTGCTAGATACACAAAATGGAGGGCTGGTCTCTCGTAGATAGGAATGTTAAAATTGCTATTGTAACAACGTGTGACCCCAATATGGTTACAATCATTAACCTGAACAGGGGTAGACTAAACTCGCGTGTTTGTCATTCCTCGGATATAATTGAAGCCCGATTAGACTCCTTAGACATAGTTTGATCCCGATCAGAAACGTCCAGATGCTCATTATGTTAGACTGCTAGAGCACAAAAGTATGTAAGTGTATTGTTTTTAGGTTATACTAAAAACATATTATGTGTAATTTTTAAACACGAAAAGTAATTAAACGACATGTGTTTATCTTTCTTGTAGTTTGAAGTGAGACCGCGGGGAAATGAAAATTTGAATCTGAACATAACTCACATTTTTGTTAAAACACAAAAAGGTGTCTTAAATATGTATTTCAAAATCATATTATGATAGACTTTTTTAGGATATTGATTTGCACACTCTTCTTTTTTATTGGGACGCATCATTTTTTTCTTTACACAGTTGTATCATATTCGCATCCTGCTTTGTCAACTTGTATAGTAGTGTGCACAAATAAATAAATAAAAAAGTGTGCAAATCATCTCCCATTTTTTTATACTATATTTAATCTACTCATATTGCATGTATCAATTAAACATGCTGAAAAATGCAAAGAGAAAAATAAAGATCATTATGTATGGCGCAAAGAGAATAAAAATTGAGCAAAATTGTTAACGAAGACGTCTTTCAGTCCATTGTGGATAAAAATAAAGGCGTGATTACTTTACAAATAGGATAAAAACCGATACTAATGTTGTTGATGGTTTAATGATGTTTGTTCTAAAGAATATGAAAGATAATGCTAAAGTGCTAAACGGATGGAACAATTGAAATAATGTTTTACTCGATAAATCAATTATGCATATTCATTGTTGGCATATTTGTGTGTATGTTATACTATATATCATTTTGCAATGACATTTTTATTTTAATACATATGTTTATAAGATAATACTTATGTCGATGTCGTAACTATTTTCGCATAATATATGATCGCAAATAAATTAAAGAGTAAACTACACCAATGGTCCTTGTGGTTTGCGTTGACTGGCGGATTTGGTCCTTTGACCAAAAAAATTGCGCCGGTGGTCCTTAAGTCAGAAACGTTATGCGCCGTTAGTCCCTCGTTTCAAGTGGCCCTACAAACTAATGATAACGCCCGTTATCTATTGGAATTAAAAGGACAATTTGGTCATTTCATATTCCACTACTTATTTAAAGGGGCAATCCTATCTTTTAATCATCTTCATCCACACCATTATCACCACCTTCATCCATTGAAACACAGCAACCACCATCATCACCACCTTCATCCATCACCATCAAACAACTCAACACATATCCTCTCACTGAACCCCACAATATCAAAACACATATCCATATCAACCAAAACACAACTCACGAAAATCATATCTATAACAAAACAAAAAAAACCCACTACCGTAAACCAGATCTCAATCCATCACACAACTTACACAGAAAAACTTACCACTCTATCTAACCAAAAATTCACACACAGATCTCAAATAAGGAGATTAAACACAACCTTTAAAAAACAACAAAGATCCATCATTCTCATCGGATCTATGGATCAAAAAGTAATATCCGATTAAAAAAAAAAATCTGCCTACAACCGATTTAAAAAACACCCAACATCATAACCTACAAACCTTCAGATATTCAACACAACCAAAAAAATCAAACCCCGAAAACCCAGATCTGTATACTCACGATCTAAACAAAAAAAAATTCACCTTCACAATCATCTCACAAAATAACAAACTCGGAAACCGATCTAAACAAAACCCAGTCTAGATCTTGATACCATGCCACAAAATATTAACCACAACCCAACACCAACGATGGTGGTAGTCCGGCGGCAGTGGCGGTCACCAAGAAACCCTAATCCTAGCCTAATCAAAGGTTTTTTCCGGCATGAGTTATTTTTCGGCGATATATATGGGTTGATGATCTAATCGACAATAAAATATAAGCAGTTAACAAAATCGATCTACTCCAATGAAAATTTAATACCAATTAAAGGAGACAGCAACAAGGATAATATACCCCACACCAACAATGAAATGATAAAGAACTCTAGATACCACTGATCCCACGATGATGAAGCCAATAGGAAATAGAACCAAATACGAGTAGGCTTGGTGTGATTAAAAGATTAATAAATGAAAAGTTTGCAAGGATTTAAGTGTTTTGGGATATCACTCTTGTCGCCACTTTTTGGAGAGAACGAGACCCTACATACACAAACCAATCATATCTTCAGTAGTTGTTTATCCAATAATCAATGATTAGAGGAAAAAACAAAAGGAATAGGAAGGATTTAATCGGAAAATTGCTATGTGTAATCAGATCTGGGTTGGGTGGCTAGTCGCCTTTTTTAGAGAGAGAATTTAGGGAAAAAATTGTCTTCAAGCATGCCTACTGTTGTTGTTAATCTATTGTCTTTGATACTTTTAATTAGGGATTGAGAATGATAAAAAATTTGTAGTTGTATTGATTATTTGTAGATTACAACAAACCCAGATTCTTTAATTAGGGATTGAGAATGATACTAGTAAAAAAGTTTGTTGGTGGTGAACTGGTGTGTTCTAATATATGAGTAAATTACACTGTTGGTCCTTGTGTGACGAAATGACGAAATTGCCCCTTAAAAATTCAGACTTAACGAGCCTTAGTGGATGTTTGTGGGGCCACTTGGAATGAGGGACTAACGGTGCATAACGTTTCTAACTTAAGGACCACCGGCGCAACTTTTTTGGTCAAAGGACCAAATCCGCCAGTCAACGCAAACCACAAGGACCATTGATGTAGTTTACTCTAAATTAAATTACAGGCAATGCACAAGTACCGACTAGTTTTATTTTATACTGAAAACGATGACTTTATGTAGTTTGACTATTTAAATAAGAATTAATCCGTGAAACTAAGAGAATAATTTGCATCATCTTGAGAGTAGCGTGTACCGTGAGCAATTCAAATATTCAACTACACAAATTAAACAAAAAATATGATTTCAACCCTCATGATCAACACCTATCCATTTCTTAAGAACGCAATTACATTCCATCATATGTTGTCATATTCAAAGTCAACCACATTTTAAATTAATGTTTTCTATCCTAAGTTCTATCCGAGAGGAAGTCGATGTTACTTGTATATGTAGTGTTGTATTAGTTATACAATGAACCACTCTGGCCATTATCTGATTAAAAAATTTTATTCAGCAAACCACATATGGAGCAATTTCATCCTCTCCAGTTATTCATATTGATTTTGCTAAAAACAGCCTCAATAGAAGCAAACTCCTTAAACGGATGCCAAGATATGTGTGGTCAATGTCACGATTCCATACCCTTTTGGAATCGGAGCAACCTGCTCTATCAACAAATGGTACAATATTGATTGCAACTCCTCGATACCGTATCTTTCTGCACTTAATAATCTAGAGGTAAAGAGAACAAGCGTGGAAGACCAAACGGTCATTCCTAGAGTATCAATGTTCACCAGTTGCAAGAAGCCAGTCCAATATAGCAGTGAAATCATGAGTATAGACCTTAATGGGAGTCCTTTCCTTTTTAACAAATTTCAAAATATATTGGTCGTTAAGGAGTGTGGTAACGCAGTCTTCTTGGACCGTAAGAAGGTGGTCACCGGTTGTTCAACAACTTGTCACAATGACACTGTTAGCGAGAAAAATAATTGCTTTGGCATAAGCTGTTGTCAGTCGACGTTTCCTTACCATCTTAAATCATACATCTTGGATTATACAGGCTTCCAAAATCAATCACATGATGCAACATGTAAATCTTCCTTCATAGTTGATAAGAAAGAGTATGTTTCAGGAAAGTCTTCTTGCGTTACTATGGTTGGTGTCCAGTCTTTGGTTCCTGTATCACTTTTATGGACCTTAACGAAAAATGACATGAATGAAATTAATTGTAATGGGCGTAACGGAACAGTGACATTCGATCTAGGAAATGGTAAATCAGTGAAGGCGGGAAAATGCACTTGTGAGAATCGATTTGATGGGAACCCTTATCTATCTCATGGCTGTGAAAGTATGCAAATCAAACTTTATTTCTGCATGATGTAAATTTCTGTGGATACTTACTCTTACGTATTGTGCTTTTATAAATTGAACCGTGCAAAAGCTGTGAGGGTAACAGGAGTCTCTGTAGTTTCACACGTACATATGATCTAGATGGCTTGTATTATACGGGTTGGAGCGCCAGTTGTGATTACAATAACTATGATTCTGGAAGCAGCGAATCATCACTTGCTATTTTGTTAGGTAATCATCTGTCCCAGTTTGCCCATATTATTAATTTATAACCATTCGTGGGCTGTTTATTTCGGTTATAGGGTTATAGTAGTTAGTTTCATGTATAGGGAAGCAGTAGTCCCAGCAAAAGAGTAATAGGTGTTTTGTGGGATGATATGAATAGAATACAATTAACCAAGAACTAGTAGAGAATTAATGGCTAAATTGTAACAGACTTAATAACAGAGTAACAGAATTAATAACAGAATTGGAGGTTAAGGAATGAGATAGAAGATGAGTAAGAGGAGAAGAAAGATTAAAAGAGAAGAAAGGTATTATTCATTCATTACTCAAATGGGAATTACAATCAAATATTTAAAGGGAAATGTTGGCGGGAAAAACTGTTAGCCAACAGGAAGTGGAAATGTACACGTGTACCTCACATGACCAGCTAGGCTAGCCATGTGCACCTCACGTGTCACTAACTGTTAACAACTGATTCCTGCATCTAGCTCACATCAATCCATTCCCCTTAAAAAGATACTTGACCTCAAGCATCTGGGTCAAAACTTGGGTATTTGGCTTGAACCTCAGTAGCCACTTCCCAAGTTGCATCATCACTTGTCCCATTTGACCATTGGATTAGCCAATACACCACAGCTCTATTCCCCACTTTAGCAATCTTCCTGTCCAAAACCTTAACTGGTGATGCAGCAATTAACCCATCTGCTGAACAATGTGGTAATGGAACTTTAGCTGTGACTTGACCTTTGAAAGCTTTAAGTTGTGAGACATGAAATACATTGTGAATGGCTGCATTATCAGGCAAAGACAGCTCATAGGCAACTACTCCACACCTCTTTTTCACTTGAAATGGCCCATAATACTTTGGTGATAGTTTGTTCTCCTTATGTAGCCTCAATGTAACTTGCCTGTGTGGCTGTAGTTTAAGCAAAACCCAATCTCCAATAGCAAACTCCCTTTCAGACCTCCCCTTATCAGCATATGTTTTCATCCTCTGTTGAGCCCTTTCCAAATGAAACTGGAGCAGAGAGATAGCAGATTCTCTTGCCCTAAGTGATCTGTCCACAGCTTCAACCTTAGAATCACCAGACATATAAGACACATGAGTAGAAGGGCTTTGTCCATATACCACCTCAAAGGGAGTTGTGTTGATGGCTGTATGGTAATTGGTATTATACCAAAATTCGGCTAAAGCTAGCCAATTCACCCAATTCTTAGGTTGTTCACTAGTCATACATCTTAGATAACATCCCAAACATCTATTGACCACCTCTGTTTGTCCATCTGTTTGTGGATGGTAGGCTGTAGAAAGCTGTAAAGTGACACGTAATCTTTTGAATAGCTCCTTCCAAAAATTACTGATAAAGATCTAATCTCTGTCACTTGTGATGGTCTTTGGTAGCCCATGCAGTTTGTAGATTGTATCTAGGAAAACTTGGGCAATTTGAGCAGCCTTGAAAGGATGTAATAGAGGAATGAAATGCCCATACTTACTCAATATGTCAACAATCACCAAGATAACTGTTTTGCCTTGGGAGGAAGGAAGACCTTCAATGAAATCCATGGATATATCAGTCCAAATCTTTGTGGGAATTGGAAGTGGTTGTAACAGGCCAGGGTATGGAGCAAGGTCAGGTTTGTGGCATTGGCAAATTGAGCAAATCCTAACATGCTCCTTGACTGATTTCTTCATTCCTTTCCAATAGAACATTTACTTGAGTCTTTTATAAGTGGCTTCTACTCCTGAGTGACCACCCATAGGTTCATCATGATAGTACTTAAGTAACTCTTGTCTCAGAATTTGATCACAACCTATCACCAATTTACCATTCCTCCTTAACTGTCCATTCTCCCACACAAACTTAGAGTTAACAGCAGTACCATTTTGGAGCTTACTAATAATTTGTTGAACACTTGGGTCAGTCATCCAACTGGCTTGAATCCTTTGCAACAAATCATTTGAAATATCAGAAATCAACATGGTGTTTAATGATGGAGTAGGTAACCTGGACAAGGCATCAGCTACCACATTCTCACTTCCCATTTTGTATAGAATCTCATAATCATACCCCAATAGCTTTGGTAACCACTTGATTTGGAAAGGAGTAGTTAACCTCTGCTCCATCAAATACTTAAGACTGAAATGATTAGTCTTGATCTTAAAGTGCCTATCAAGCAAATAGCCTCTCCATTTCTCCAATGCATACACCACAGCCCATAATTCCTTTTCATAAGTAGACAGACCCTTGTGTTTAGGTGCTAGAGATCTACTTAAGAAGGCAATTGGATGTCCATTTTGTTGCAGAACTGCACCAATCCCTTCATCTGAGGCATCAGTCTCCACTATAAACTCTGCATTAAAGTTTGGAAGAGCCAAAATTGGAGCACTAATCATTGCCAATTTCAACTTGCCAAATGCTTCTTGTGCTGTTGCATTCCACCCAAATGAGTTTTTCTTAAGCAATTCAGTTAAAGGTTTGCTTATTGCAGCATAGTTTTTTACAAATCTTCTATAATAGCCTGTGAGACCTAGGAAACCCCTCAATTTCTTAATGTTCACAGGTATAGGCCAATCTTGTACTGCTTTGATCTTAGAAGGTTCAGTAGAAACCCCTATTCCAGATATAACATGTCCCAAGTACTCTACTTGAGTTGTCCCAAATACACACTTACTTGCTTTAGCAAACAATTCATTTGACTGCATAGTGCCTAAGACCATATCCAAATGCTGCACATGTTCTTCCATAGTCTTACTGAACACCAAAATATGATCAAAAAATACCAACACAAAGTTTCTAAGGTAAGCTGCAAATACCTCATTCATAAGGGCTTGAAAAGATGAAGGAGCATTGGTCAAACCAAAAGGCATCACAAGGAATTCATAATGGCCTTGGTGTGTTCTAAAAGCTGTTTTGTGTATGTCTTCCTCACACATTCTGATTTGATGATAACCTGACCTCAAGTCCAGTTTAGTAAACACCTTTGCTCCAAACAACTCATCTATAAGCTCTTCAATAATAGGAATTGGAAACTTGTCCTTCACAGTTTGCTTATTCAATTCCTTATAATCAACACACATTCTCCATGATCCATCTTTTTTCTTGACCATCACAATGGGTGATGAGAATGGACTGTGACTACTCCTAATGACCCCACTTTCAAGCAATTCCTTTACCATCTCCTCAATAGCATCCTTCTGAGTAGGAGGGTGCCTATAGGGCCTAATGTTTATGGGAGAGGTGTTATCCTTCAAGGGTATTCTATGATCATGTGCCCTGTTTGGAGGCAAACCTTTTGGAACAGCAAACACACTTTCATACTTTTCCAGCAACAACTTTATTTCAGGATCCACACTTTCAACATTGGAACTTCTGAGCTCAGCTTGTAATCCATTTGTTGGATATACACACACAACTTTATTTCAGGATCCACACTTTCATACTTTTCCAGCAACAACTTTTTTTTCTCAGGTATTTGAGATGGATCTTTATGGCAAACCAAAAAGGCAGGGTAAGGGTCATAGCTTCCGACCTAACTTATTGTGGCTTTTATTAAGACTTGTTTTATTGGGACCACTTTATTATGGGCTTATTTCTTAAATCAAAACTTGTTGTAAACTTATTTAAATTTGAATGAATGTATTAAACGGAAAATGTTTTCCGTTCTTTATCTCCTTGTGTGGTGATACTCAATTTAGTAGCATCCCATGACCCGAATGCTTCCGCTATACCAGATTTGGGGGGGTTACAGAGGACAAGCTGAAAGGCTCGGCCAAGCCTTGTTTATATTCGTGGCTATTCAGAAGCCGACGAACCACTTTCGGAAGGAATTCTTTTACAAGTTTGTGACGCTCGACTTCCGTCTGGCCCAGCTTGACAGCTATGTCCATCCTTTCCTTGTATAGTTCGGTGCTGGTCTCTCTCTCGGCAACAAGTTTACCTTTAACGACCTCCATTTTAAATTACATGTTTTCTATCCTAAGTTCTATCCGAGAGGAAGTCGATGTTACTTGTATATGTAGTGTTGTATTAGTTATACAATGAACCACTCTGGCCATTATCTGATTAAAAAATTTTATTCAGCAAACCACATATGGAGCAATTTCATCCTCTCCAGTTATTCATATTGATTTTGCTAAAAACAGCCTCAATAGAAGCAAACTCCTTAAACGGATGCCAAGATATGTGTGGTCAATGTCACGATTCCATACCCTTTTGGAATCGGAGCAACCTGCTCTATCAACAAATGGTACAATATTGATTGCAACTCCTCGATACCGTATCTTTCTGCACTTAATAATCTAGAGGTAAAGAGAACAAGCGTGGAAGACCAACGGTCATTCCTAGAGTATCAATGTTCACCAGTTGCAAGAAGCCAGTCCAATATAGCAGTGAAATCATGAGTATAGACCTTAATGGGAGTCCTTTCCTTTTTAACAAATTTCAAAATATATTGGTCGTTAAGGAGTGTGGTAACGCAGTCTTCTTGGACCGTAAGAAGGTGGTCACCGGTTGTTCAACAACTTGTCACAATGACACTGTTAGCGAGAAAAATAATTGCTTTGGCATAAGCTGTTGTCAGTCGACGTTTCCTTACCATCTTAAATCATACATCTTGGATTATACAGGCTTCCAAAATCAATCACATGATGCAACATGTAAATCTTCCTTCATAGTTGATAAGAAAGAGTATGTTTCAGGAAAGTCTTCTTGCGTTACTATGGTTGGTGTCCAGTCTTTGGTTCCTGTATCACTTTTATGGACCTTAACGAAAAATGACATGAATGAAATTAATTGTAATGGGCGTAACGGAACAGTGACATTCGATCTAGGAAATGGTAAATCAGTGAAGGCGGGACAATGCACTTGTGAGAATCGATTTGATGGGAACCCTTATCTATCTCATGGCTGTGAAAGTATGCAAATCAAACTTTATTTCTGCATGATGTAAATTTCTGTGGATACTTACTCTTACGTATTGTGCTTTTATAAATTGAACCGTGCAAAAGCTGTGAGGGTAACAGGAGTCTCTGTAGTTTCACACGTACATATGATCTAGATGGCTTGTATTATACGGGTTGGAGCGCCAGTTGTGATTACAATAACTATGATTCTGGAAGCAGCGAATCATCACTTGCTATTTTGTTAGGTAATCATCTGTCCCAGTTTGCCCATATTATTAATTTATAACCATTCGTGGGCTGTTTATTTCGGTTATAGGGTTATAGTAGTTAGTTTCATGTATAGGGAAGCAGTAGTCCCAGCAAAAGAGTAATAGGTGTTTTGTGGGATGATATGAATAGAATACAATTAACCAAGAACTAGTAGAGAATTAATGGCTAAATTGTAACAGACTTAATAACAGAGTAACAGAATTAATAACAGAATTGGAGGTTAAGGAATGAGATAGAAGATGAGTAAGAGGAGAAGAAAGATTAAAAGAGAAGAAAGGTATTATTCATTCATTACTCAAATGGGAATTACAATCAAATATTTAAAGGGAAATGTTGGCGGGAAAAACTGTTAGCCAACAGGAAGTGGAAATGTACACGTGTACCTCACATGACCAGCTAGGCTAGCCATGTGCACCTCACGTGTCACTAACTGTTAACAACTGATTCCTGCATCTAGCTCACATCAATCCATTCCCCTTAAAAAGATACTTGACCTCAAGCATCTGGGTCAAAACTTGGGTATTTGGCTTGAACCTCAGTAGCCACTTCCCAAGTTGCATCATCACTTGTCCCATTTGACCATTGGATTAGCCAATACACCACAGCTCTATTCCCCACTTTAGCAATCTTCCTGTCCAAAACCTTAACTGGTGATGCAGCAATTAACCCATCTGCTGAACAATGTGGTAATGGAACTTTAGCTGTGACTTGACCTTTGAAAGCTTTAAGTTGTGAGACATGAAATACATTGTGAATGGCTGCATTATCAGGCAAAGACAGCTCATAGGCAACTACTCCACACCTCTTTTTCACTTGAAATGGCCCATAATACTTTGGTGATAGTTTGTTCTCCTTATGTAGCCTCAATGTAACTTGCCTGTGTGGCTGTAGTTTAAGCAAAACCCAATCTCCAATAGCAAACTCCCTTTCAGACCTCCCCTTATCAGCATATGTTTTCATCCTCTGTTGAGCCCTTTCCAAATGAAACTGGAGCAGAGAGATAGCAGATTCTCTTGCCCTAAGTGATCTGTCCACAGCTTCAACCTTAGAATCACCAGACATATAAGACACATGAGTAGAAGGGCTTTGTCCATATACCACCTCAAAGGGAGTTGTGTTGATGGCTGTATGGTAATTGGTATTATACCAAAATTCGGCTAAAGCTAGCCAATTCACCCAATTCTTAGGTTGTTCACTAGTCATACATCTTAGATAACATCCCAAACATCTATTGACCACCTCTGTTTGTCCATCTGTTTGTGGATGGTAGGCTGTAGAAAGCTGTAAAGTGACACGTAATCTTTTGAATAGCTCCTTCCAAAAATTACTGATAAAGATCTAATCTCTGTCACTTGTGATGGTCTTTGGTAGCCCATGCAGTTTGTAGATTGTATCTAGGAAAACTTGGGCAATTTGAGCAGCCTTGAAAGGATGTAATAGAGGAATGAAATGCCCATACTTACTCAATATGTCAACAATCACCAAGATAACTGTTTTGCCTTGGGAGGAAGGAAGACCTTCAATGAAATCCATGGATATATCAGTCCAAATCTTTGTGGGAATTGGAAGTGGTTGTAACAGGCCAGGGTATGGAGCAAGGTCAGGTTTGTGGCATTGGCAAATTGAGCAAATCCTAACATGCTCCTTGACTGATTTCTTCATTCCTTTCCAATAGAACATTTACTTGAGTCTTTTATAAGTGGCTTCTACTCCTGAGTGACCACCCATAGGTTCATCATGATAGTACTTAAGTAACTCTTGTCTCAGAATTTGATCACAACCTATCACCAATTTACCATTCCTCCTTAACTGTCCATTCTCCCACACAAACTTAGAGTTAACAGCAGTACCATTTTGGAGCTTACTAATAATTTGTTGAACACTTGGGTCAGTCATCCAACTGGCTTGAATCCTTTGCAACAAATCATTTGAAATATCAGAAATCAACATGGTGTTTAATGATGGAGTAGGTGACCTGGACAAGGCATCAGCTACCACATTCTCACTTCCCATTTTGTATAGAATCTCATAATCATACCCCAATAGCTTTGGTAACCACTTGATTTGGAAAGGAGTAGTTAACCTCTGCTCCATCAAATACTTAAGACTGAAATGATTAGTCTTGATCTTAAAGTGCCTATCAAGCAAATAGCCTCTCCATTTCTCCAATGCATACACCACAGCCCATAATTCCTTTTCATAAGTAGACAGACCCTTGTGTTTAGGTGCTAGAGATCTACTTAAGAAGGCAATTGGATGTCCATTTTGTTGCAGAACTGCACCAATCCCTTCATCTGAGGCATCAGTCTCCACTATAAACTCTGCATTAAAGTTTGGAAGAGCCAAAATTGGAGCACTAATCATTGCCAATTTCAACTTGCCAAATGCTTCTTGTGCTGTTGCATTCCACCCAAATGAGTTTTTCTTAAGCAATTCAGTTAAAGGTTTGCTTATTGCAGCATAGTTTTTTACAAATCTTCTATAATAGCCTGTGAGACCTAGGAAACCCCTCAATTTCTTAATGTTCACAGGTATAGGCCAATCTTGTACTGCTTTGATCTTAGAAGGTTCAGTAGAAACCCCTATTCCAGATATAACATGTCCCAAGTACTCTACTTGAGTTGTCCCAAATACACACTTACTTGCTTTAGCAAACAATTCATTTGACTGCATAGTACCTAAGACCATATCCAAATGCTGCACATGTTCTTCCATAGTCTTACTGAACACCAAAATATGATCAAAAAATACCAACACAAAGTTTCTAAGGTAAGCTGCAAATACCTCATTCATAAGGGCTTGAAAAGATGAAGGAGCATTGGTCAAACCAAAAGGCATCACAAGGAATTCATAATGGCCTTGGTGTGTTCTAAAAGCTGTTTTGTGTATGTCTTCCTCACACATTCTGATTTGATGATAACCTGACCTCAAGTCCAGTTTAGTAAACACCTTTGCTCCAAACAACTCATCTATAAGCTCTTCAATAATAGGAATTGGAAACTTGTCCTTCACAGTTTGCTTATTCAATTCCTTATAATCAACACACATTCTCCATGATCCATCTTTTTTCTTGACCATCACAATGGGTGATGAGAATGGACTGTGACTACTCCTAATGACCCCACTTTCAAGCAATTCCTTTACCATCTCCTCAATAGCATCCTTCTGAGTAGGAGGGTGCCTATAGGGCCTAATGTTTATGGGAGAGGTGTTATCCTTCAAGGGTATTCTATGATCATGTGCCCTGTTTGGAGGCAAACCTTTTGGAACAGCAAACACACTTTCATACTTTTCCAGCAACAACTTTATTTCAGGATCCACACTTTCAACATTGGAACTTCTGAGCTCAGCTTGTAATCCATTTGTTGGATATACACACACAACTTTATTTCAGGATCCACACTTTCATACTTTTCCAGCAACAACTTTTTTTTCTCAGGTATTTGAGATGGATCTTTATGGCAAACCAAAAAGGCAGGGTAAGGGTCATAGCTTCCGACCTAACTTATTGTGGCTTTTATTAAGACTTGTTTTATTGGGACCACTTTATTATGGGCTTATTTCTTAAATCAAAACTTGTTGTAAACTTATTTAAATTTGAATGAATGTATTAAACGGAAAATGTTTTCCGTTCTTTATCTCCTTGTGTGGTGATACTCAATTTAGTAGCATCCCATGACCCGAATGCTTCCGCTATACCAGATTTGGGGGTGTTACAGAGGACAAGCTGAAAGGCTCGGCCAAGCCTTGTTTATATTCGTGGCTATTCAGAAGCCGACGAACCACTTTCGGAAGGAATTCTTTTACAAGTTTGTGACGCTCGACTTCCGTCTGGCCCAGCTTGACAGCTATGTCCATCCTTTCCTTGTATAGTTCGGTGCTGGTCTCTCTCTCGGCAACAAGTTTACCTTTAACGACCTCCATTTTAAATTACATGTTTTCTATCCTAAGTTCTATCCGAGAGGAAGTCGATGTTACTTGTATATGTAGTGTTGTATTAGTTATACAATGAACCACTCTGGCCATTATCTGATTAAAAAATTTTATTCAGCAAACCACATATGGAGCAATTTCATCCTCTCCAGTTATTCATATTGATTTTGCTAAAAACAGCCTCAATAGAAGCAAACTCCTTAAACGGATGCCAAGATATGTGTGGTCAATGTCACGATTCCATACCCTTTTGGAATCGGAGCAACCTGCTCTATCAACAAATGGTACAATATTGATCGCAACTCCTCGATACCGTATCTTTCTGCACTTAATAATCTAGAGGTAAAGAGAACAAGCGTGGAAGACCAAACGGTCATTCCTAGAGTATCAATGTTCACCAGTTGCAAGAAGCCAGTCCAATATAGCAGTGAAATCATGAGTATAGACCTTAATGGGAGTCCTTTCCTTTTTAACAAATTTCAAAATATATTGGTCGTTAAGGAGTGTGGTAACGCAGTCTTCTTGGACCGTAAGAAGGTGGTCACCGGTTGTTCAACAACTTGTCACAATGACACTGTTAGCGAGAAAAATAATTGCTTTGGCATAAGCTGTTGTCAGTCGACGTTTCCTTACCATCTTAAATCATACATCTTGGATTATACAGGCTTCCAAAATCAATCACATGATGCAACATGTAAATCTTCCTTCATAGTTGATAAGAAAGAGTATGTTTCAGGAAAGTCTTCTTGCGTTACTATGGTTGGTGTCCAGTCTTTGGTTCCTGTATCACTTTTATGGACCTTAACGAAAAATGACATGAATGAAATTAATTGTAATGGGCGTAACGGAACAGTGACATTCGATCTAGGAAATGGTAAATCAGTGAAGGCGGGACAATGCACTTGTGAGAATCGATTTGATGGGAACCCTTATCTATCTCATGGCTGTGAAAGTATGCAAATCAAACTTTATTTCTGCATGATGTAAATTTCTGTGGATACTTACTCTTACGTATTGTGCTTTTATAAATTGAACCGTGCAAAAGCTGTGAGGGTAACAGGAGTCTCTGTAGTTTCACACGTACATATGATCTAGATGGCTTGTATTATACGGGTTGGAGCGCCAGTTGTGATTACAATAACTATGATTCTGGAAGCAGCGAATCATCACTTGCTATTTTGTTAGGTAATCATCTGTCCCAGTTTGCCCATATTATTAATTTATAACCATTCGTGGGCTGTTTATTTCGGTTATAGGGTTATAGTAGTTAGTTTCATGTATAGGGAAGCAGTAGTCCCAGCAAAAGAGTAATAGGTGTTTTGTGGGATGATATGAATAGAATACAATTAACCAAGAACTAGTAGAGAATTAATGGCTAAATTGTAACAGACTTAATAACAGAGTAACAGAATTAATAACAGAATTGGAGGTTAAGGAATGAGATAGAAGATGAGTAAGAGGAGAAGAAAGATTAAAAGAGAAGAAAGGTATTATTCATTCATTACTCAAATGGGAATTACAATCAAATATTTAAAGGGAAATGTTGGCGGGAAAAACTGTTAGCCAACAGGAAGTGGAAATGTACACGTGTACCTCACATGACCAGCTAGGCTAGCCATGTGCACCTCACGTGTCACTAACTGTTAACAACTGATTCCTGCATCTAGCTCACATCAATCCATTCCCCTTAAAAAGATACTTGACCTCAAGCATCTGGGTCAAAACTTGGGTATTTGGCTTGAACCTCAGTAGCCACTTCCCAAGTTGCATCATCACTTGTCCCATTTGACCATTGGATTAGCCAATACACCACAGCTCTATTCCCCACTTTAGCAATCTTCCTGTCCAAAACCTTAACTGGTGATGCAGCAATTAACCCATCTGCTGAACAATGTGGTAATGGAACTTTAGCTGTGACTTGACCTTTGAAAGCTTTAAGTTGTGAGACATGAAATACATTGTGAATGGCTGCATTATCAGGCAAAGACAGCTCATAGGCAACTACTCCACACCTCTTTTTCACTTGAAATGGCCCATAATACTTTGGTGATAGTTTGTTCTCCTTATGTAGCCTCAATGTAACTTGCCTGTGTGGCTGTAGTTTAAGCAAAACCCAATCTCCAATAGCAAACTCCCTTTCAGACCTCCCCTTATCAGCATATGTTTTCATCCTCTGTTGAGCCCTTTCCAAATGAAACTGGAGCAGAGAGATAGCAGATTCTCTTGCCCTAAGTGATCTGTCCACAGCTTCAACCTTAGAATCACCAGACATATAAGACACATGAGTAGAAGGGCTTTGTCCATATACCACCTCAAAGGGAGTTGTGTTGATGGCTGTATGGTAATTGGTATTATACCAAAATTCGGCTAAAGCTAGCCAATTCACCCAATTCTTAGGTTGTTCACTAGTCATACATCTTAGATAACATCCCAAACATCTATTGACCACCTCTGTTTGTCCATCTGTTTGTGGATGGTAGGCTGTAGAAAGCTGTAAAGTGACACGTAATCTTTTGAATAGCTCCTTCCAAAAATTACTGATAAAGATCTAATCTCTGTCACTTGTGATGGTCTTTGGTAGCCCATGCAGTTTGTAGATTGTATCTAGGAAAACTTGGGCAATTTGAGCAGCCTTGAAAGGATGTAATAGAGGAATGAAATGCCCATACTTACTCAATATGTCAACAATCACCAAGATAACTGTTTTGCCTTGGGAGGAAGGAAGACCTTCAATGAAATCCATGGATATATCAGTCCAAATCTTTGTGGGAATTGGAAGTGGTTGTAACAGGCCAGGGTATGGAGCAAGGTCAGGTTTGTGGCATTGGCAAATTGAGCAAATCCTAACATGCTCCTTGACTGATTTCTTCATTCCTTTCCAATAGAACATTTACTTGAGTCTTTTATAAGTGGCTTCTACTCCTGAGTGACCACCCATAGGTTCATCATGATAGTACTTAAGTAACTCTTGTCTCAGAATTTGATCACAACCTATCACCAATTTACCATTCCTCCTTAACTGTCCATTCTCCCACACAAACTTAGAGTTAACAGCAGTACCATTTTGGAGCTTACTAATAATTTGTTGAACACTTGGGTCAGTCATCCAACTGGCTTGAATCCTTTGCAACAAATCATTTGAAATATCAGAAATCAACATGGTGTTTAATGATGGAGTAGGTGACCTGGACAAGGCATCAGCTACCACATTCTCACTTCCCATTTTGTATAGAATCTCATAATCATACCCCAATAGCTTTGGTAACCACTTGATTTGGAAAGGAGTAGTTAACCTCTGCTCCATCAAATACTTAAGACTGAAATGATTAGTCTTGATCTTAAAGTGCCTATCAAGCAAATAGCCTCTCCATTTCTCCAATGCATACACCACAGCCCATAATTCCTTTTCATAAGTAGACAGACCCTTGTGTTTAGGTGCTAGAGATCTACTTAAGAAGGCAATTGGATGTCCATTTTGTTGCAGAACTGCACCAATCCCTTCATCTGAGGCATCAGTCTCCACTATAAACTCTGCATTAAAGTTTGGAAGAGCCAAAATTGGAGCACTAATCATTGCCAATTTCAACTTGCCAAATGCTTCTTGTGCTGTTGCATTCCACCCAAATGAGTTTTTCTTAAGCAATTCAGTTAAAGGTTTGCTTATTGCAGCATAGTTTTTTACAAATCTTCTATAATAGCCTGTGAGACCTAGGAAACCCCTCAATTTCTTAATGTTCACAGGTATAGGCCAATCTTGTACTGCTTTGATCTTAGAAGGTTCAGTAGAAACCCCTATTCCAGATATAACATGTCCCAAGTACTCTACTTGAGTTGTCCCAAATACACACTTACTTGCTTTAGCAAACAATTCATTTGACTGCATAGTACCTAAGACCATATCCAAATGCTGCACATGTTCTTCCATAGTCTTACTGAACACCAAAATATGATCAAAAAATACCAACACAAAGTTTCTAAGGTAAGCTGCAAATACCTCATTCATAAGGGCTTGAAAAGATGAAGGAGCATTGGTCAAACCAAAAGGCATCACAAGGAATTCATAATGGCCTTGGTGTGTTCTAAAAGCTGTTTTGTGTATGTCTTCCTCACACATTCTGATTTGATGATAACCTGACCTCAAGTCCAGTTTAGTAAACACCTTTGCTCCAAACAACTCATCTATAAGCTCTTCAATAATAGGAATTGGAAACTTGTCCTTCACAGTTTGCTTATTCAATTCCTTATAATCAACACACATTCTCCATGATCCATCTTTTTTCTTGACCATCACAATGGGTGATGAGAATGGACTGTGACTACTCCTAATGACCCCACTTTCAAGCAATTCCTTTACCATCTCCTCAATAGCATCCTTCTGAGTAGGAGGGTGCCTATAGGGCCTAATGTTTATGGGAGAGGTGTTATCCTTCAAGGGTATTCTATGATCATGTGCCCTGTTTGGAGGCAAACCTTTTGGAACAGCAAACACACTTTCATACTTTTCCAGCAACAACTTTATTTCAGGATCCACACTTTCAACATTGGAACTTCTGAGCTCAGCTTGTAATCCATTTGTTGGATATACACACACAACTTTATTTCAGGATCCACACTTTCATACTTTTCCAGCAACAACTTTTTTTTCTCAGGTATTTGAGATGGATCTTTATGGCAAACCAAAAAGGCAGGGTAAGGGTCATAGCTTCCGACCTAACTTATTGTGGCTTTTATTAAGACTTGTTTTATTGGGACCACTTTATTATGGGCTTATTTCTTAAATCAAAACTTGTTGTAAACTTATTTAAATTTGAATGAATGTATTAAACGGAAAATGTTTTCCGTTCTTTATCTCCTTGTGTGGTGATACTCAATTTAGTAGCATCCCATGACCCGAATGCTTCCGCTATACCAGATTTGGGGGTGTTACAGAGGACAAGCTGAAAGGCTCGGCCAAGCCTTGTTTATATTCGTGGCTATTCAGAAGCCGACGAACCACTTTCGGAAGGAATTCTTTTACAAGTTTGTGACGCTCGACTTCCGTCTGGCCCAGCTTGACAGCTATGTCCATCCTTTCCTTGATAGTTCGGTGCTGGTCTCTCTCTCGGCAACAAGTTTACCTTTAACGACCTCCATTTTAAATTACATGTTTTCTATCCTAAGTTCTATCCGAGAGGAAGTCGATGTTACTTGTATATGTAGTGTTGTATTAGTTATACAATGAACCACTCTGGCCATTATCTGATTAAAAAATTTTATTCAGCAAACCACATATGGAGCAATTTCATCCTCTCCAGTTATTCATATTGATTTTGCTAAAAACAGCCTCAATAGAAGCAAACTCCTTAAACGGATGCCAAGATATGTGTGGTCAATGTCACGATTCCATACCCTTTTGGAATCGGAGCAACCTGCTCTATCAACAAATGGTACAATATTGATTGCAACTCCTCGATACCGTATCTTTCTGCACTTAATAATCTAGAGGTAAAGAGAACAAGCGTGGAAGACCAAACGGTCATTCCTAGAGTATCAATGTTCACCAGTTGCAAGAAGCCAGTCCAATATAGCAGTGAAATCATGAGTATAGACCTTAATGGGAGTCCTTTCCTTTTTAACAAATTTCAAAATATATTGGTCGTTAAGGAGTGTGGTAACGCAGTCTTCTTGGACCGTAAGAAGGTGGTCACCGGTTGTTCAACAACTTGTCACAATGACACTGTTAGCGAGAAAAATAATTGCTTTGGCATAAGCTGTTGTCAGTCGACGTTTCCTTACCATCTTAAATCATACATCTTGGATTATACAGGCTTCCAAAATCAATCACATGATGCAACATGTAAATCTTCCTTCATAGTTGATAAGAAAGAGTATGTTTCAGGAAAGTCTTCTTGCGTTACTATGGTTGGTGTCCAGTCTTTGGTTCCTGTATCACTTTTATGGACCTTAACGAAAAATGACATGAATGAAATTAATTGTAATGGGCGTAACGGAACAGTGACATTCGATCTAGGAAATGGTAAATCAGTGAAGGCGGGACAATGCACTTGTGAGAATCGATTTGATGGGAACCCTTATCTATCTCATGGCTGTGAAAGTATGCAAATCAAACTTTATTTCTGCATGATGTAAATTTCTGTGGATACTTACTCTTACGTATTGTGCTTTTATAAATTGAACCGTGCAAAAGCTGTGAGGGTAACAGGAGTCTCTGTAGTTTCACACGTACATATGATCTAGATGGCTTGTATTATACGGGTTGGAGCGCCAGTTGTGATTACAATAACTATGATTCTGGAAGCAGCGAATCATCACTTGCTATTTTGTTAGGTAATCATCTGTCCCAGTTTGCCCATATTATTAATTTATAACCATTCGTGGGCTGTTTATTTCGGTTATAGGGTTATAGTAGTTAGTTTCATGTATAGGGAAGCAGTAGTCCCAGCAAAAGAGTAATAGGTGTTTTGTGGGATGATATGAATAGAATACAATTAACCAAGAACTAGTAGAGAATTAATGGCTAAATTGTAACAGACTTAATAACAGAGTAACATAATTAATAACAGAATTGGAGGTTAAGGAATGAGATAGAAGATGAGTAAGAGGAGAAGAAAGATTAAAAGAGAAGAAAGGTATTATTCATTCATTACTCAAATGGGAATTACAATCAAATATTTAAAGGGAAATGTTGGCGGGAAAAACTGTTAGCCAACAGGAAGTGGAAATGTACACGTGTACCTCACATGACCAGCTAGGCTAGCCATGTGCACCTCACGTGTCACTAACTGTTAACAACTGATTCCTGCATCTAGCTCACATCAATCCATTCCCCTTAAAAAGATACTTGACCTCAAGCATCTGGGTCAAAACTTGGGTATTTGGCTTGAACCTCAGTAGCCACTTCCCAAGTTGCATCATCACTTGTCCCATTTGACCATTGGATTAGCCAATACACCACAGCTCTATTCCCCACTTTAGCAATCTTCCTGTCCAAAACCTTAACTGGTGATGCAGCAATTAACCCATCTGCTGAACAATGTGGTAATGGAACTTTAGCTGTGACTTGACCTTTGAAAGCTTTAAGTTGTGAGACATGAAATACATTGTGAATGGCTGCATTATCAGGCAAAGACAGCTCATAGGCAACTACTCCACACCTCTTTTTCACTTGAAATGGCCCATAATACTTTGGTGATAGTTTGTTCTCCTTATGTAGCCTCAATGTAACTTGCCTGTGTGGCTGTAGTTTAAGCAAAACCCAATCTCCAATAGCAAACTCCCTTTCAGACCTCCCCTTATCAGCATATGTTTTCATCCTCTGTTGAGCCCTTTCCAAATGAAACTGGAGCAGAGAGATAGCAGATTCTCTTGCCCTAAGTGATCTGTCCACAGCTTCAACCTTAGAATCACCAGACATATAAGACACATGAGTAGAAGGGCTTTGTCCATATACCACCTCAAAGGGAGTTGTGTTGATGGCTGTATGGTAATTGGTATTATACCAAAATTCGGCTAAAGCTAGCCAATTCACCCAATTCTTAGGTTGTTCACTAGTCATACATCTTAGATAACATCCCAAACATCTATTGACCACCTCTGTTTGTCCATCTGTTTGTGGATGGTAGGCTGTAGAAAGCTGTAAAGTGACACGTAATCTTTTGAATAGCTCCTTCCAAAAATTACTGATAAAGATCTAATCTCTGTCACTTGTGATGGTCTTTGGTAGCCCATGCAGTTTGTAGATTGTATCTAGGAAAACTTGGGCAATTTGAGCAGCCTTGAAAGGATGTAATAGAGGAATGAAATGCCCATACTTACTCAATATGTCAACAATCACCAAGATAACTGTTTTGCCTTGGGAGGAAGGAAGACCTTCAATGAAATCCATGGATATATCAGTCCAAATCTTTGTGGGAATTGGAAGTGGTTGTAACAGGCCAGGGTATGGAGCAAGGTCAGGTTTGTGGCATTGGCAAATTGAGCAAATCCTAACATGCTCCTTGACTGATTTCTTCATTCCTTTCCAATAGAACATTTACTTGAGTCTTTTATAAGTGGCTTCTACTCCTGAGTGACCACCCATAGGTTCATCATGATAGTACTTAAGTAACTCTTGTCTCAGAATTTGATCACAACCTATCACCAATTTACCATTCCTCCTTAACTGTCCATTCTCCCACACAAACTTAGAGTTAACAGCAGTACCATTTTGGAGCTTACTAATAATTTGTTGAACACTTGGGTCAGTCATCCAACTGGCTTGAATCCTTTGCAACAAATCATTTGAAATATCAGAAATCAACATGGTGTTTAATGATGGAGTAGGTGACCTGGACAAGGCATCAGCTACCACATTCTCACTTCCCATTTTGTATAGAATCTCATAATCATACCCCAATAGCTTTGGTAACCACTTGATTTGGAAAGGAGTAGTTAACCTCTGCTCCATCAAATACTTAAGACTGAAATGATTAGTCTTGATCTTAAAGTGCCTATCAAGCAAATAGCCTCTCCATTTCTCCAATGCATACACCACAGCCCATAATTCCTTTTCATAAGTAGACAGACCCTTGTGTTTAGGTGCTAGAGATCTACTTAAGAAGGCAATTGGATGTCCATTTTGTTGCAGAACTGCACCAATCCCTTCATCTGAGGCATCAGTCTCCACTATAAACTCTGCATTAAAGTTTGGAAGAGCCAAAATTGGAGCACTAATCATTGCCAATTTCAACTTGCCAAATGCTTCTTGTGCTGTTGCATTCCACCCAAATGAGTTTTTCTTAAGCAATTCAGTTAAAGGTTTGCTTATTGCAGCATAGTTTTTTACAAATCTTCTATAATAGCCTGTGAGACCTAGGAAACCCCTCAATTTCTTAATGTTCACAGGTATAGGCCAATCTTGTACTGCTTTGATCTTAGAAGGTTCAGTAGAAACCCCTATTCCAGATATAACATGTCCCAAGTACTCTACTTGAGTTGTCCCAAATACACACTTACTTGCTTTAGCAAACAATTCATTTGACTGCATAGTACCTAAGACCATATCCAAATGCTGCACATGTTCTTCCATAGTCTTACTGAACACCAAAATATGATCAAAAAATACCAACACAAAGTTTCTAAGGTAAGCTGCAAATACCTCATTCATAAGGGCTTGAAAAGATGAAGGAGCATTGGTCAAACCAAAAGGCATCACAAGGAATTCATAATGGCCTTGGTGTGTTCTAAAAGCTGTTTTGTGTATGTCTTCCTCACACATTCTGATTTGATGATAACCTGACCTCAAGTCCAGTTTAGTAAACACCTTTGCTCCAAACAACTCATCTATAAGCTCTTCAATAATAGGAATTGGAAACTTGTCCTTCACAGTTTGCTTATTCAATTCCTTATAATCAACACACATTCTTCATGATCCATCTTTTTTCTTGACCATCACAATGGGTGATGAGAATGGACTGTGACTACTCCTAATGACCCCACTTTCAAGCAATTCCTTTACCATCTCCTCAATAGCATCCTTCTGAGTAGGAGGGTGCCTATAGGGCCTAATGTTTATGGGAGAGGTGTTATCCTTCAAGGGTATTCTATGATCATGTGCCCTGTTTGGAGGCAAACCTTTTGGAACAGCAAACACACTTTCATACTTTTCCAGCAACAACTTTATTTCAGGATCCACACTTTCAACATTGGAACTTCTGAGCTCAGCTTGTAATCCATTTGTTGGATATACACACACAACCATAGTATACAAACCAGCATGTCCACCATTCACTTCTTTGCTCATCTTCTTCCCATCCATCCATGTTGGGAAGTGCCATTAAGGACTATTCTTTTGCCCTTGTGCATAAACTGCATTTTTAACTTCAAAAAATTGCACAAAACATCTCCCAATGTTGACAGCCATTGCATTCCTAAAACCATCTCACACCCACCCAAAGGTAGTAACATGACATCTTTTTGAAAAGTTTCACCCTGCATCTGCCACATAAAACCCTTGCACTCGTGTCTGCTAGTAAGACTGTTACTTCCAGCCTTCCAGGTATTGAAACTTGTAAAGGGTAGGTTTGTTTCAATTGACAGCCCATTTGTTTAGCAGTGCTAGTATCCAAAAAATTGTGTGTACTTCCAGTATCAACCAAAATGTTAAGAGGTTGGCCATTTAATTGCCCAGTGACCCTCATGGTGTGATAAGTGTTGATTCCAGATAAGGCATTAAGTGAAATTTGGGGTTGTACATGCATTTCAAGCTCATTTGGACACTCCTGGTGTTCTTCTTGCACATCTGCAACCTCATTATTCATATGTCCAAACATTCCTTCATCACATTGCAATTCTACCTCATCTTCTGAATTCATCATGTCATCCCTATCCACCACAATTTCTAGGGAAAACAATTGTCCATTACACTTATGGCCAGGCACATATTTACTATCACAGTAAAAACATTGGTTCTTTGCCCTTTTTTCTTCCATTTCTTTCTGAGTCAACCTATAAGGCCTATTTCCCACATTTTTTACTAATGGTGCATTAGTACCAAACGCATTAGCAGGTTTTTGTGGCACATACACATTCTTATTGGCATAATGACTATTGTTAGGCACATATTTTGTAACAGATGGTGTAGGTTGGGAATACCTTGGTTTGAGAGCAGCATTGGTGGCTTCTTGCAACTTAGCCATAGCAAACACCTCTGACAAAGTGCTCAGTTTAAACATCCTCAATGGCAAACTAATTTCCTTCTTTAATCCACCAATGAATAGACTCACAGCATATGATTCAGACAAATCAACCCTATTCAAGAGCACTTCAAACAATTCTTGATACTGTTGCACTGAACCATCTTGTCTCAAATTCTGTAAGTCCACCATTGGATCCTCATAAATTGCTCCAAACCTTTGTACCACCTCTGATTTATACAACTCCCAAGAAGTACCATCACCATGTTTCCTGATGTATTGTTCATGCCAATTCAAGGCCTTATCATAAAGATGCATTGAAGCAATTTCCACTTTCATCTCATCCAAGACTCCCTCAATCTTGAAGAATTGCTTACACCTAAACAACCACCCTTTCACATCCTCTCCATTGAATCTTGGAAACTCAATCTTTGCCATTCTTCCATATTGTGTTCCTCTGTTATGGCTTGTTCCTTCACCAGCCATCAAATTTTGCAAAGCAACATTCAGAGTCTGATTTTGTGTCAACAAATCTCTCACAGTTGCTTGTAAAGCCTCCAAAGCTGCTGGTAATGTTTCAGCAGTCACTGGTGGTAGTTGTAACACTCCCGTCCTTGTACTAACCACCATTGTGGCTAATTGGTGTTTGTTATATCTTCTTGATTGTTCAGTTAGCACTCTCCCCTTCTATTGAGTAACAACTTGTGTTCACCAATGTATTGGTATTACTATTGCTCATCAACACATGGAATAGTAACTACCAGACCTGCTCTTGATTACTCAACCCAATTGCTTCTGATCAGCTTGTTCAAAACTAGAGGATTTAAGCAGCCAATGCGCTAGTCTTGTGACCGTACAATTGGTTGACACTAATCAGATGTAAAAGAGCAAGCGAAATTAGTGGTGACTAATTTCTTGCCGGAAATCTTGTTTTTGGTCGGAATTTAACCGGAAGAGATGACCGGAAATTCAAGAATGCCAGTATAACATTCTTGAAGATAATATGGTGCCAGAAAAAGGGCTCTGGATACCACTTGATATGAATAGAATACAATTAACCAAGAACTTGTAGAGAATTAATGGCTAAATTGTAACAGACTTAATAACAGAGTAACAGAATTAATAACAGAATTGGAGGTTAAGGAATGAGATAGAAGATGAGTAAGAGGAGAAGAAAGATTAAAAGAGAAGAAAGGTATTATTCATTCATTACTCAAATGGGAATTACAATCAGATATTTAAAGGGAAATGTTGGCGGGAAAAACTGTTAGCCAACAGGAAGTGGAAATGTACACGTGTACCTCACATGACCAGCTAGGCTAGCCATGTGCACCTCACGTGTCACTAACTGTTAACAACTGATTCCTGCATCTAGCTCACATCATGGGAGTCAGAAAAATCATCATCTTCTCCATAATTGTGAGCAACAAGAAGTCATATAATTTAGTTCGGTTCTTGACGGTCTTTAGTTTATATTGTTTTTTGGTGACCATGGTTTCTGACCTTTTGGCATAATAAGATCCTAATCATTGTATATTGAGATAGAAATTTAATTGGGTTCCTTTGGGTTCATGTGTTGTAGTACGTGCTTGCTGTATAATACGTCATATATAATTTTCCATATGGGTCATTACTGGTAGAAAGTGTAGCTACGCTGATCCTCATCTCATCATATTAAGAAAAGTATTTGTGAAAATTCCATACACTTTCTGATTGCTTGTCACTGATATTACTGAGGAATTTTCAATATGTTGTTGCAGGTGTTAGCGTAAGCGTAGGGACACTTCTTCTTGTGGCAGTCATATATGCTTTGTTTAAATTAATCAAGAAAACTAAAGCCAAGAGACGAAAGGCAAGGTTTTTTAAACGTAATGGCGGTCTAATTCTAAAGCTACAAGAATCTACTGATACTGGTGTAGTTGATAAAACCATACTTTTCACCTCCAATAAGTTAGAGAAAGCCACTGACCATTTTAACGAGAACAGGATACTTGGCCGAGGAGGTCAAGGTACAGTGTATAAAGGCATGTTAGTAGATGGAAGAATTGTAGCAGTCAAGAAATCAAAGGTTGTTGATGAAAGTCAATTAGAGCAGTTCATCAATGAGGTTGTCATTCTTTCACAAGTTAATCATAGGAATGTGGTCAAACTATTGGGATGTTGTCTAGAGACAGAGGTTCCTCTACTTGTCTCTGAATTTATTTCAAATGGTACATTGTTTGACCTTATTCAAGATGATACCGTTGAATTCCCAATGTCTTTAGACATGAGACTACAAATTGCTACAGAGGTTGCGGGAGCACTTTCTTACTTACATTCATCATCTTCCATTCCGGTATACCATAGAGACATCAAGACCATTAATATACACTTGGATGAAAAATTCAAAGCCAAAGTTTCTGATTTTGGAACTTCAAGGTTGGTATCAATAGATAAAACTCACCTGACTACCTTAGTCAAAGGTACATTTGGCTACCTAGATCCTGAATATTTCCAATCTAGCCAATTCACTGAAAAGAGTGACGTTTATAGTTTTGGAGTTGTTTTGGTAGAACTCTTGACTAGAGAGAAACCAATCTCGTTAACAAGATTTGGTGAAAATAGAAGTTTAGCTACGCATTTTACGTTGGCTATGGAAGAAGGTCGAGTGATGTCTATCGTTGATGCAATGATCGTCAAGGAGGATTCAAGGAGTGTGGTATTGTCAGTTGCTAACTTAGCAATGCGATGCTGGAGTATGAATGGGAAGAACAGGCCAACAATGAAGGAAGTAGCCATGGAGTTAGAAGGCATCAAAATGGAACATATGCCCTCCACAACCGAATCTAGTTTTGGGCAAATGAACTATAGTGATCAGTGATGGACTACCCATGTTAGCATTTGGTAAGTCAGCATCATCGACGAGAAAGAGTTTTGATGACAACATTGACTAATGATTAGTGTGGCCATCTGTATGTCTATTTGTGTAAGTGTTAGTTTCTTCTATAATTCTGTGTTCATAAATAAGTTGTATTGGATAACATCATTGAATTTCCAAATTTCAGGTTTTGAAAGCATTATAATTTCTAAATTAATTAGTTTTTTTCAAGAATTATACGAATTGTTACAAAAGAACGTAAAAAAAGCAACAACAACAATAAACTTTTGATCGATAAAAATGCGTCCATTAATTCACATTTTCACATAATAATATCACTTTAATTGACCTCAACCTATTAAACTTCTCAGCCACATCAGTTATCAGCTACAAGCCTACAATTCTACATTTCTACTAATTACAAGAAAAAATTTAGCTTGAGCCACATATTTCAAGAAATGGTTGCACTGTTTAACTATAAAATAATTCAATTTGTGAAAGAAAAAAAAAAACATCATTACTAATAAGACTTTGCTGGCATGCCAATTTTAATTAAGCTAGGAATACATGAGTGATTATTAAGTTTTGATTAAATGACTATTGATGGGTTAGTGAGGCCAAAGGCATATAGTGGGCCTGAAGTCTAGATCCAAACAAAAAGTTGGGCCAAAGGCATCTGTAGTGTTGTTAAAGTACACCATTCAAATATATATTTTTTTTGTATGCATGAATGTTGTATCTATATATTTTTTTGCTCAAAAAAAGGACTAGTAAAATAGATAAATATAAGTTTTCTAACACCACAAACTAGGGAAAAAAAAGGCAGAAAGAATATGATACAAAACACTCTATTGTTCAACGGACAATAAGGACAGTTAGTAGTTTTCTATTGTTAATGAGTTCTTTTCAAAATGTTTGAGTATTTATAGAAGAGTTCTAGTTACTTTCGTCAATAGTTGTGTGTCTTAATTTGGACATAACTTGAAGGACATACATTGTAAATAATGTACATGACTGATTGACGTATTGTTGCGGATTTGCCATTGCATGCTCATAATTAGGAACTCAGATTAACCATTTTGTTGCAATGTTGCATTATTGCATATTAGTTGGTTATGTTTAATTGTTTGACCATCAACAAAACCTACTCGAAGTAGGTGTATATAATCACTAGAAGGTGAGCATACGATTAATGACACATATAAAAATAAAATATAAAGTACACCATGGAGTGGTATCTTAAAATTATAATATACAAATATTTCGTGGATAACCCCAGCCCCAAGAAAATATGCATACGTACTTAAAATCTTGATCGGGGAAAAATATAAGTCGTATCAAGGCAAATCACATAAAAAGTCATCTATCTATCTGTCCAACTTCAATTAAAGGTATCAGCCTTTTTTTTTTAATCAATTTAAGGTATCGATTTTTTTTTTTCTTTTTTTCTTGTTACAATGTTGGACAATTAGTAAGTTTGTAGGTTATGTTGACGCATATGTCCGAACGGACTGGATCTCTCGGTGGCCGGACGGAACAAGGACCTCCGGAGGAATCCGGACGGCCCCAAGGCCGTCCGGCGTATACAGGTTTAAAGCATGGGACAAGTGGCATCTCCTCTTGTACAGATGGCAGCTGCAGACACCGCCGTCGCCGCCCCAGGATTTACGGGATATTGTCGGGGACATGTCTCCTGAAAATCCGGCGCGGCCAGTACAGGTATCGAGGCTGAGTATTATAAATACTCAGCTCATTTACTACTCTTAACTAACGTTTTTACCCGCATTTACTTCTCACTACAGTTGATAGCCCTCTCGGAACATCAGATACTTACTCTCACACCGGAGGTGGGTCCTGGGATAACACCCGGGGCGAGCCTAACGTGTGCTGTTGTGTGCAGATACCCGGAGGACCTCCAATAGCCGAAGGGATCAGCACCCAAGCCTCCCAGAAGAACCCTAGCTGAGTTCAACCGGTAGGCCCCCTTTATTTGTTTGAAGCGGTTGCAAGAAATTGCTTCAACAAATTGGCGTCATCCGTGGGAGTGTGTGGTCAATGTTCAAAGATGGTTGATACCCAGGAAAGGGGTTGCCATAATCCTGGCGGAAACGCTGAACCACCTTTAATATTTCGAACATAAGTAGAGTGTGGTCCCTCCGAGAGGTTCGTGCCCTCCGGAGATCAGTGATCAATGTTCCTTGTTTCTGAACATAATTAGAAAATGGCCCCCCGAGAGGTTCACGCCCTCCGGGGAGTGTGTGGTCAGTGTTCAGATGGGGATAACGTAAAAAGAAGGGGAAAGTTATACAATCATTCGTTGCCTCCCGGACACAAGTGAAAAGTGATCCCTCCGAGAGGTTCGTGCCCTCCGGGGAGTGTGTGGTCAATGTTCAAAGATGGTTGATACCCAGGAAAGGGGTTGCCATAATCCTGGCGGAAAGGCTGAACCACCTGTAATATTTAGAACATAAGTAGAGTGTGGTCCCTCCGAGAGGTTCGTGCCCTCCGGAGATCAGTGATCAATGTTTCTTGTTTCTGAACATAATTAGAAAATGGCCCCCCCGAGAGGTTCACGCCCTCCGGGGAGTGTGTGGTCAATGTTTAAAGATGGTTGATACCCAGGAAAGGGGTTGCCATAATCTTGGCGGAAAGGCTGAACCACCTGTAATATTTAGAACATAAGTAGAGAGTGGTCCCTCCGAGAGGTTCGTGCCCTCCGGAGATCAGTGATCAATGTTCCTTGTTTCCTGAACATAATTCGAAAATGCCCCCCCCCCCCCGAGAGGTTCACGCCCTCCGGGGAGTGTGTGGTCAGTGTTCAGATGGGGATAACGTAAAAAGAAGGGGAAAGTTATACAATCATTCGTTGCCTCCCGGACACAAGTGAAAAGTGATCCCTCCGAGAGGTCCGTGCCCTCCGGAGATTTTGTGGTCAGTGTTCGAAAAGGAAGGGGTCATGCGACCAAAAGAAAAGGTAAGTCAGCAAAGGACACATGAAATAATATGAACGAAATACATATAAAATGTCAACAGTTTACAACGAATCAAATGGCATTACATCATATTCAAACAGACAAAAAGCGCTAACAGTTGCGCAACCAGTTGATCATTACATTTGCTCAAAAAAATATTAATAGTTCATAAATTAATCTAACGGCCTAGAGGCCTTGCATTCAAAAGTTTCCGGGTCAAGACGAAGGGCCGCCAGAGGAATCATTGGGAGCAGGGTCAGGGAACAGATCCATTATCTCCGGAAGAGACCTATCCGCAGCATCACTAACTTTCAGTACATACGGATATTCTGCAGAAAATAGACCATCATACAAAGGGTCAAGTTTCGCCTCAGCTTTCAGATCCAAATCATCCACCCCGGCCGCAATCTCGGCCACATCCTCCGGCTTACGATCCACGGAGATAGCTTCCAAAAATCCAGACTGAGAGGATGTGACAAACGGTAATTTTCACCCTAATATTTTAATAATAAATGCCTATTTATTATTACCAAACTGTTAAACCAAACAATTATATGTTTACGTATTTATTTCGGGAAGCAAATCCGCACGCAGTAGCGTACAACAACTCACTCAAATTATTTTAACTTATCAGTAAAGTGAATTTATCACTTCCCGACAATTTCAGACAATAACAAATCAAAAACGAGAGGTTATCTTGTTTTTCTGAAAAACCGACACCACACGCGTACCGACACCAATTTAGTAAAGGTTGAACTGAAAAATTCATTTTGGGAGTCAACATATTTATTTTACATTAATATCGTAAAAACGACTCCATAATATCATTTCTCACATTTACGTGAAACAGCGTTACTACAAATTTACCTCAACTAAACGGGACATGGGGTACACTCAATACACTCTAAACCTAAAAACAAATAAAAATAAGTCACCCTTATCCTTATCCTCACATGTGAGGCTACCAAACTTGTCTGACTATCCTTATTCTCTTTGACTAATTCAAATGGGAGGATCAAGGAACACTTCTTTTTCTGATAATCACCTTCTTTTCTCCTATTCGATCATTCCCACACGCAAATGAGATTCCCTGCCACAATCCCACCTCTTATCACCATCAACTGTAGCACCTTTCGTGTTTACCCAAGGCCACATCGAGACTCAAACCCTCCCCTGGAGGTCGAATCTTTATCAAGTCCAAGGGAGATAACCATAAATGGTTAAGCTTATCCCTGTTAGATCGAAAGTGGATCAAGATGGTTGCCATGGATTACTCTTTAAGAAACTTGATTTCAGGAGAAGCTAATCACATAAGAAAACTCCAAACTCACTCAAACTAACATCTCAGTCGAGTATACTCAAGGAAAAAGGAGGGTATGATAAGCTCGGAATCAAGTGGGGATATTCCTGTGGTAACTCTTGAAATTCGATCCATCATCATCCATTCTTTTGTAAGGTTTAATCTTGTCCTTGTATTCTTTTCTTTTGAATGGTTCGAATGATATAGAAATTGGAAAATCTATTCCTGTTAAATGGATTATCAATGTTGGGATTAATCTTGTTTTTGAAATTATATTGTTTCCTGTAATTGATTATATTTTTTTTAGTATTGTTTGAATATGAATCACTTGAAGTATTATGACTCCTGTGAATATCGTTGATGTCGAATTAAAAATTATGTCGAATCGTTGGTTAGTTGTGGTGTGGTAAATCAAGTTGAAACTGATAATGTCGGGTAGGAATTAGTGTGGCAAAGTCTTGATGTCATGCCATTTATGTTGTTGTGGTCGAAATTAGTGTAGCCAAAGTGGGTTCTTTTCTTTAAAAATGTTACTGCTTGGTTTTGTTCGAGTGTGGAAATTTGGTTTAAAAGCCTTACTAGTCAAGAGTTTTGATTATAAAATTGTGCTCACAAGATGCTTGTGTTTATGTCCACAAGGAAGGTCTAAGTCCTTAGAACAGTTAGCAAGTGTGCATAGGCCCTAGTCTTGTCATTTTGATTGATTCCGAAGAGTTCACTTGAGTTGCGTTTGTAATGGTGTTGTAGTCGAGTTGAGTAGTACTCAACTCGCGTCATAGCAAGGTCATTCAAGCCCTCGAATGAACTCCAAAGTCCTATTCTATGCCATGCCATGTTTAGCTAACACTTGTGTGAGAGTCAACATTCTAGTCGACATCAACACCACACACGAGTGTATGGTTCATTGGTTTCCAACGAGACAAAAAAATGCTAGTGATCTCGTACCAAAAATCTCAGTCACAGTTCCGTCTCAACCCATCGATCCTATTTAAGCCTACTCGAAATTATGGACACAAAAATATGAGTCAAAAGAAAACCCATCCTTGTGTAGTGTGTTATTCCCAGCAAGGGAAATAAAAAGATTGCAATAAGGAATAGGCTACTACTCAAGTTAAAGGTCATCCTTTTCCTTTTTGTCCACTGGAAACAAACCCAGCGAAAGATTGCTGTAACACCCCAACCCGACAAGGGTAAAGATGCCACGCAAATGGTTTCATATCAGATATAACAAAGCATACATTCAAAAGTAATACAAAGATTCTCAAGGGTTACAAAGGAAATACTGAGATTACAAGGTTACAAAAACGGATACAAATTCTAACAATAAAATAACTTCTAATCATCTCTAGGCCAAAATAACTGTCAAGCCTTCTAGGTCCAAAAGTCTCTTCACTCATACCCATCTTCCATCTAAAACCTGCCGCACACGAAAAGAAAACGTGCGGCTGAGCTTACAAAGCCCAGTGAACAGATATATAATAAACGAAAACGAAAGTAAACGGAAATAATCAGATGTAGCACAATGAATGAGCTATAAATAAGGTACAAGAGTAAAGGTTTAGGATAGTCATCCACCACGAGCCCAGAAACAGATCATATCATATCATAACAGTGTAACCATAAATCTTCATAATCATATAGAGGGGAGACCTCTCAGATAATCAGATAATATGAGGGGTGTCCTCATTCTTCAAATGGAGTAGCTAGCTCCCAGATATATGTGAAAGGCGTGTATTGCACACAGCACCAGTCACCAGACAAATCATATCATATCAGATTAAATCCACTAAACAGATCAGATCTAGGATGCATCCATACGCCCCCCCCAGAAACATATATAATCCATAATCAAAGTAATGCGCATATCATAATCAGAATGGGGACGGTGTGAGAAATCACTCCCCCACACAGGAGTCATGCCAGTGGTGCATCACAGACACGGCCAGGTTACCTTCCTGGCTAGGTAACAGAAAGGTGGCTCGGGTATCAAACTAAGAGTCAGATATCATATCGAATCAGAGTGTCATATCAAAAGGTCCATATCAAATGGGTTCATAACAGATAGTTCATAACCGATATATCAGATGTAATGCCCAAGGTCCAAATCAGAGTTTACCAGATCAAGGTTCATATTAAGTAATCAAGTCAAGGTTCATATCAAAAGTTCATTTCAAAAGTTTCTATCAAAAGTCCATTTTAAACTATCCTTTATTCATGATTTTCATAAAACGATCCTTTAAAGTGGTTTTCATAAAACAATCTTTCAAAACGATTTTTATAAAGATAGTCTTCGAAATATAGTTTTCATAAAAGTTAGTAACATTTATAAACATCCTTTTTAAAATGGCTTTTCTCAAAACATTTTCATGGTATAATTCGAAAGGTTTTCATAACATAGGTTCACAACAGAGGTCATATCAAATAGGATCAACAGAGAAGGTTCAAGCAAAGGGAAATCATAGCAATGGCATCAGTTCAGAAACTAACGGATCAGAATATGAAAGAGATCATGAGAAACCTTACAAGAAAAGGTCAGAATATCTGTACCTTATTCCGGAAGCAAACACAAATCAGAAATGGATGACACAAAGTGAAGCAGGACTTCTCTTCCTTCACACCTAGAGGGGGTAGACAAGAATTACAAACCCTTCCATTTTAAGTAACTTTCCATTTTAGCTTTTAGATTCATCAAGTTACTCTTTTAGTCCTTTAGGTTTCATAATTTACACTTTCTATCCCTTTACTTATCAAAGTTACAAAATGAAACCCTAGATTTACATAGCTTACATTTTAACTCCTCTCATTAATTTATTAACACAACACGCATTTTATTTTCCAAGATTACAGAGTGTACCTTCAAATTAACTTATTATACGAATTATACCCTCAAGTTTCATGATTCACCAATATAACCCTTAGCTTAGGAAAAATAACAATTTACATCCTTTTTACATGTCTTGACAGTTTTCAGGTATTACTGGACTCGTTTTAAATAATTTGAAAACCATATTAAATCTTCGAAATAAAATCTATAAAAATTCACAGACGTTCCCCAAGGTCTTGAGTATTTTATGAAATTTTTCCAGATTTTATTAAGTTGTATAGATACGAACTAAAAATCCTTTTTTCCAACCTGTCCCAGAACCGGATTAATTAAAAACACCCGACCATTTTTCATCTTCTTTCCCAGTCTAGAAAATTTATAAAATTCTACAAAAATTCCAGTAATTAGCCAACATGTGATATATTACTCAGCTAAAAGGACACATCCTAATTCGTTATGGTTTGAAAATGATAAATGAAAAACCCGGACTGTTTTTCCAGACTTTACCAATACGACCAAACACATGATTTTCTAAAAATCAAAAAGTAGCCTTATAGGCCTCTAAAAATTACAAAATAAATTTCTCCAGGTAGCCACTTCATTGAAATTAGTTTTAGACTCAAAAACCATCCCAATACCCGTTCACATCATTGAGTTATAGCCGGTTAAAGTCGAGTAAAATTCCAGATCAGTAGCAGATTCTCACAGAATCATATATAACTTAGGGTTTTTGCTAAGAAAAACAATTCATATGGACTTGAGGCTTGAAGAACATGTTACCTTATGATGATTGACACAAGAATGGAACAAAATCAACCCTCTTTTGGTCACTTCTTTGGATCGACAGCAGTTCACAAAAAAAATGGCAGCACAATTTTGTTGTTAGGGTTTTCTCTTGTGTTTTATGATGTTCGGTTGTATTGGGAGATCAAAAAGGGATATGGGCTGATTTAATGGGTATTTGGTCGTGGGTTTGGATGGGGGAGAGGGCTTGGGTCGGCTTATAAGCCCAACACAAAACATCTATGTCCAAATTCGTTAGTTCCCTTGTTTCTCAAATATGTCTTACACGTAACGATTTTTAGAACGAAATTAAATATATACTTATTGAGTTTTCGGTTCAAGTAACTAAGTAATGTGTTATAAATATTATTGGTAGCTCGTATAATTATTTTATGGTGCCTCATAATCATTTCATGCCATATTTGTTTCGTTTTCATACGTTTTGCGATTTATTTGTAAGTTATATATGTTTTAATTAAATTTCAAAGTTATGAGGGCATTTTGGTCCTTTAAATACGTTTTAGATTTTCGGGTATTACAAACCCAACGAAAGATTGCAATAAGGAATAGGCTACTACTCAAGTTAAAAGTTAGGTGATCTTATTTTTTTTATTGCATTCCTGGTAAACCTCGGACTGAATCAGATGTTGGGCCAAATCAAAAACAGCCCATCAAAAGTCCATTATCTTTTTGTGATTACTCCTCTTGGCGATACAAGCCTCCTGGAATGTTTCATTCCTTCTTTTTTTCCTGCTAATACAGATGGGCTGAAGCCCATTATCAGTCATATATATTCTTTTTTTCCTACCCACTGATGTTACCAGTCCAGCCCAACAGTGGAGCCTAGCTCACTGTTGGAGTGGGCCGCAGCCCATCCCCTCTCCTCGATACCTATTTTTCGTTATATATAACTCGACATACAAATTTTCTTTTAAACAAACGATCGTTTATTTATGCACGACGCCAATAAAATAACTTGACACTTATTTTGTTATAAACTCGTAATTGTTTTAAAACACACGACGACCACATGTAATAAAATTTGGCAATAACTAAATAGCGCAACATAAAATTTGATTGTTAATATATATTTTACGAAACGCTATAAACGTGACATACGTTTTAAAAAGAGATTAAACGACACAAATGAATTACACTTAAAAATATATACATATGACATGAAATTGTTTACTCGGAATGATCTAAATTTTTAATATTGACACTTAATTATATACGATTAAAATTGAGAAATCGTAAACCAACTAAATGATTTTTATACTTTATTATTTGAAAACGGTTATATCAAGACTTATATAAGTCGAGCAAAAGAGTCTATTATTTATTTTTCAAAACATCATTTCCTCACAAATTGTAGCACCTTATAGAGAAACTTATATAAACTTCAACTATTTATTCTCATGTATATATAAATATATACACACGTACCATTATTTAATTTCCAACCGTTCCATAAATTATTCCCATTTTCATTCTTTGATCATTATCCTTCGTGCGTATCTTTCCAATCATTGTTAATTCAAAAACTCACTATTCCTGTTCTTTTGTACGTTCGTACATTTCGTTGAGCCAACAACTACTAATGTTAAAAACATGGTTTTAACTTAAATGCTGCCACACCAGCAACACCAACATGAACTTTTGAAATAATTGAAATCCTTGAACTTGAATTATGAACTAAAACGTACTTTACTAATTTAGGTCGCGTGTCGGTGCTGCACTCTATTTGAACTACTTGTGATTACGCTACTACTTAACAAGGTGAGTTTATAGCCCCACTCTATTTAAACTTGTTTTTACAATTGGGGTGAGAAACATGCAAAACATTTTATGGACCATCACTATTGTTTTATTAAAACTATTACGTGGATTAGCCTAAGCCCTATTATGTCCCAATTTGCCCAAATTCATGAACCGTCAATTCCTGCTGGGAAGCGCGATTGTTATAAATAGATCTATTGGGAGTAACGTCCCCGTTCGGGTTGACCGGATAGGCAAACGAACGTATACCATATCGAAACCACAAGTGTCTGGGATACACACTTGCCGGGCCCTGATAATTAACATGCTTCTAGAGCATGCACATACTGTTATAGCTTCGGTTGCATGAACTTAGTGCTAACGTAATAGACACTACTTTTATATGACATTGCATGGGTTGCTTTGTTCATATACCAAACTCATGGTCCAACTATTGATTTTACTGTTAAACCTATGAACTCACCAGCATAACGCTGACTTTTAGCATGTTTTTCTCAGGTATTTGAGATGGATCTTTATGGCAAACCAAAAAGGCAGGGCAAGGGTCATAGCTTCCGACCTAACTTATTGTGGCTTTTATTAAGACTTGTTTTATTGGGACCACTTTATTATGGGCTTATTTCTTAAATCAAAACTTGTTGTAAACTTATTTAAATTTGAATGAATGTATTAAACAGAAAATGTTTTCCGTTCTTTATCTTCTTGTGTGGTGATACTCAATTTAGTAGCACCCCATGACCCGAATGCTTCCGCTATACCAGATTTGGGGGTGTTACAGATTGGCATCAGAGCCAAGGTTATAGAGAACTAGGTACATATAAATCCTAAACTATAACCACTTTTGATAAAAACAAGTCCCTATGACCGCCACTTGCCTGCCTGCCTTACTTGTTATTTAATTTCTGATTACTTGTCTTAATTATATGATTTGTTGATTGCGATCGACTACTTATGTGTATACTTATATATTTTTAAACGTACGCTAAATTTCGAAACACTCACACACTTATACCATTTTGTCACAGACCATGTCTTCCCAGAACGCCTCTCCGACTTTACCAGGCTTAGATGACCCGTATATGCAGGCGCTTCATGCTTTCAACGCACCAGATCCCTACCTAGTTGAGCCTGCACCAACACCAGCATCACTTTTACCCACTCTAGGCCATACTCTTACTCAGCCCATCACTGTTACTGCTGACACCACCACTCATCCTATCCGCCATACCACCCACATACGATACTCTGATTCACCATTTCTACCACAGAAGAGGGCTCGAACCGACTACATGGGCACCTCTATCACCCCGATACCTCTTTCATCATCCCCAGATCAGTCTCCACCACACCAAAGGCCCCGGAGAGTTGATGGCTCTTACTTGACCGAGATGTCAGGGAGTATGGTGGGGCAGACAGAGCGAGTGACTACTGGACAGATGCTAGCTGATGGTACAGGGATGGATACTATTTTGGGTTCAGATGTGGGACAGAGGGCGGTTGAGCCCCGAATCAGCATCATACTGGAGAATGTACCTGGCTTTGGGGAGACTGGAGAGGGCTCAAGGAGAGCCCAAGATGAGATGGGTGATGACTTAGGATTATCTCACGAGATCAGTACGGAGCATGTGCATTCCTCACATTCCTCTATACCCCTGGATTCTTCGACCACTACAGAGACGGATGTCATCACACAGATCCAGACCCAGATAGACCTGCAGACCGAGATATTAGGTCTTCACTCCGAGTTGTTTGATGAGATTCACCCAGCCCGCTTTGAGCAGTATGATGATGATTTCATTAGGCTATATGCTAGGACTCACTCTAGCAGCGTAGATCTACTTGACCTGGGTGACAGAGCGGGTAGATTGGAACAGATACAGGTCATAGCCCGAGAGGTGACTCAGATGATACATGGAAGGACATTGATCCTTGAGACACAAGTTGCAGAGTTGATGAGGGCTAACCAGGCTTACCGTAGGGAGAACACCGAGTTAAGGACTCGCCTTGTCGAGATGGAGGCACAGCTAGGAGAGCTTGCATTCAGAGTTCGTCATCTAGACAGGACTAGAGATGAGCCTTAGTTCCTTTAGGAGTCGAGATGTAGCCTACTAAACTGTGTAGTTAACAGTTAGTAGTACTTGTAGTCCTTTTTCTATTGTATTCGAAAACTATGTTATCCTCCATGTATCCAAACTTGTAATTTTGTGAACTTAATGAAATCTATGACAATTTTGACTTATTACTTCATTGTGCCAGTTTTCTTTTCGTGATTTATCTTACTCGTATATTTCGTTGTGTTGTTATACCCTTGTACGATGACAAATCTCTCAAAAATCTCAACTTTCTTATTGTTTTTTCTGATACAGCAAAATGCCACCAAAAAGAGCTACCCGTGCTAATCCAAACCCAGCTGAAGCTACTACGACTATTCCACCTGTTAATCAAGCCATGCTCGACCAGTTAGTGGAACAAAGAGTGGCAGCAGCACTGGCTGCAGCTAACCACTCCACAACTGATGGTGGAAACTCTAGACCCACCAACAACAATGCTCGAGGCTGTACTTACCAAGACTTCAGAAAGATAATGACTGGAGGGTTTGGTGGTATTGAAGGAGTAGTTGTTCTGGTTCGTTGGATTGAGAAATTGGAAACTGTGTTCCGAATAAGTGGATGTGCTGAGGATGACAGGGTTAAGTTCGCATCATTTACCTTTCAAGATGCCGCCTTAACCTGGTGGAACAATTACTCGAAGTCAGCTGGTTACGACACTGCATATGCCATGTCGTGGGAAAGTTTCAAACAAATGGTTCTCAGGAAGTACTGTCCTCGCAACGAAGTGAAAAAGTTGGAGGTAGAGTTTTGGAATCTCAAAGTGCAAGGCACCAATATGGCCGCCTACAATCAGCGTTTTCAGGAGCTTGCCTTACTCTGTCCTGATATGGTCCAAACTGAGGCCCGCCTACTGGAAAGATACATTGGCGGATTACCCTCGTCTATCAAGGGGAATGTTACAACCTATAGGGCTGCTGATCTTCACGAAACCATGGAGGTAGCCAACAAACTGATGGACCAAGTGGTTGAAGATTTGGCTGAGGTAGACGTGACCAACAAAAGGAAATGGGATGATCACTCCCGAAATAAAAATCACAACCACTACCCAAACAAGAGACAAGAAACTGCAAAGGTCTACGCTGCAGAGTCGACTGAGAAGAAAGGGCATGCAGCTGGACCAACAGAAAAAAAGGTGTATGCCAGGAAGCACCCACTGTGCAATCGCTGTAAGCTCCACCACGTCGGACCATGCACAGTAAAGTGTCGCAACTGTCAGAAGATTGGTCACATGACCAGAGACTGTAGGTCAAGAACTCTTGCCACAGCACAGACAGCACAGGGACAAAACCCGAAGGCTAATGTGACATGTTTTGGGTGTGGAAAGAAAGGGCACAACAAGAATGAGTGCCGTGAACCAAGGAATCAAGCTGCTGGGGGAAATCAAGCGGTTGTTGGACAACAAGGGAATCGTGGCAATGATGGAGGAGCTCGTGGAAGGGTCTACGTTGTGGGCAAGATGGAAGCCCAAGAGGACCCGAACGTTGTGATGGGTACGTTCCTTTTAAATAACCGTTACGCATCCATATTGTTTGATACGGGAGCAGATAGGAGTTTTGTATCAACTGCATTTAGTTCCTTAATTGATATTGCCCCGACCACCCTAGACAACGTATTCAATGTGGAGTTAGCTAATGGGAACGTAGAAAGAGTAGCCACGATCATAAGGGGTTGTACTTTAAATCTGTTAAATCACCCATTCAACATCGACCTTTTTCCAGTAGAATTGGGTAGTTTCGACGTCATTATCGGTATGGACTGGTTGTCGAAGTATCATGCCACCATTATTTGCGACGAGAAGATCGTTTGAGTGCCTTACGGAGATGAAGTTTTGATCATAGAAGGCGACAGAAGGGACAGAAGGAATGCGTCAAGACTGAACGTCATTTCTTGCACGAAAGCTCAGAAGTACCTCGAGAAAGGATGCCTCCTCTTCCTAGCGCAAGTATCTGAACGGGAAGAAGAGAAGAAGGATGGAAAATGTTTAGAGGACGTTCCAATCGTGAGAGATTTTCCAGAAGTCTTCCCCGAAGATTTGCCTGGACTTCCGCCTAACCGACAAGTCGAGTTCCGAATCGACTTAATACCCGGAGCTGCGCCCGTGGCACGAGCACCTTATCGGTTAGCTCCAACGGAACTACAAGAACTATCGAACCAACTGTCAGAACTTTCAGAGAAAGGATTCATCAGGCCGAGTTCTTCGCCTTGGGGAGCTCCAGTTCTCTTTGTCAAAAAGAAAGATGGATCTTTTAGAATGTGCATCGACTACCGAGAGCTAAACAAACTAACCATCAAAAACCGTTACCCACTCCCACGAATCGATGATCTATTCAACCAACTTCAAGGTTCGAGCATTTACTCCAAAATCGATTTGAGATCCGGATACCACCAACTTAGGGTTCGGGAAGAGGATATCCCGAAAACGGCATTCAGAACCCGTTACGGTCACTACGAATTCCAGGTTATGCCATTTGGCTTAACCAACGCACCGGCAGTATTCATGGATCTTATGAATCGGGTGTGCAAGCCATACCTGGACAAATTCGTAATTGTCTTTATTGACGACATATTGATATATTCCAAGAGCGAGAAGGAGCACGAAGAACACCTCAGGCTAATCCTAGAGTTACTAAAGAAAGAAGAATTATACGCAAAGTTCTCGAAGTGTGAATTTTGGATTCCAACTGTTCAATTTTTAGGACACGTGATTGATAGTCAGGGCGTACATGTGGATCCTGCAAAGATTGAATCGATAAAGGATTGGGCGACACCCACAACACCAACCGAAATACGCCAATTCTTAGGGCTAGCAGGGTACTACAGGAGATTTATCGAAGGATTCTCAAAGATAGCTAAGCCTTTGACTAAGTTGACTCAAAAGAATGTAAAGTTCGACTGGGGAGATAAAGCAGAAGAGGCATTTCAACTTCTTAAGAACAAATTGTGTAGCGCACCTATCTTGGCCTTACCGGAAGGCAGTGAGGATTTCGTGGTTTATTGCGACGCTTCGCACAAAGGGTTAGGAGCTGTTTTAATGCAGAGAGAGAAAGTGATAGCTTATGCCTCTCGACAATTAAAAACACACGAAAAGAACTACACTACACATGACTTGGAATTAGGCTCAGTAGTGTTTGCACTCCGAATTTGGAGACATTACCTATATGGCACCAAGTGTGTAGTCTACACTGACCACAAAAGTTTGCAACATATCCTTGACCAGAAAGAGCTCAATATGAGACAACGCCGTTGGTTAGAATTGCTCAGCGATTACGATTGCGAAATTCGATACCACCCGGGCAAGGCAAACGTAGTAGCCGATGCCCTTAGTCGAAAAGAACGGCCTAAACCTCTGAGAGTACAGTCATTGGGTACGACGATAACCTCACCACTTCCAGCAAAAATTCTTGAAGCTCAGGCTGAGGCACTCAAGGAAGAAAACATACGTAACGAGAGAGTAAAAGGGATGCCCGAGAGTGAAAACGGATTCACAAGAAGAGCTGATGGAACGTTGTGTTTCAAGAACAGGAGTTGGATCCCACTATGTGGAGGGATACGTGACTTTATCATGCACGAGTCCCATAAATCCAAATACTCCATCCACCCCGGAGCAGACAAAATGTACCTTGATCTGAAGAAACTCTACTGGTGGCCTAACATGAAAGCTGACATCGCAATATATGTCAGTCAATGCTTAACATGCTCCAAGGTCAAAGCTGAGCATCAGCGACCATCAGGCTTACTGACTCAACCCGAGATTCCCGAATGGAAATGGGAACGAATAACCATGGATTTCATCACGAAACTACCAAGAACACCTAGCGGTTACGACACAATTTGGGTAATTGTGGATCGCCTCACCAAATCCGCTCACTTCCTACCAATCAGGGAAAAGGAAGGCATGGATAAGCTAGCACGATTGTACGTGAAAGAAATAGTAGTGCGTCATGGAGTCCCAATTTCTATCATCTCCGACCGAGACAGTCGATTCACGTCAAATTTCTGGAGATCATTGCAAAGTGCTTTGGGTTCCGACCTTCATATGAGTACTGCATATCATCCGCAAACCGATGGTCAAAGTGAAAGAACCATCCAAACACTAGAAGATATGCTAAGAGCGTGTGTGATAGACTTTGGAAATAGTTGGGATCGACACCTACCTCTAGCCGAATTCTCTTACAATAACAGCTATCACACAAGCATCAAAGCTGCACCCTACGAAGCACTCTATGGTCGAAAGTGCAGATCCAGCTGAAATAATGGATCGAGAAGTCAAACGGCTCAAGCAAAGCCGCATCCCTATTGTAAAAGTTCGCTGGAACTCCCGAAGAGGACCCGAATACACGTGGGAGCGCGAAGACGAAATCAAGCGCAAATATCCACACCTCTTCACAAATTCATCAAACAATTCCAAGTGAAAACCGAGGACGGTTTTCGTTCTAAGGCGGGGAGGATGTGACAAACGGTAATTTTTACCCTAATATTTTAATAATAAATGCCTATTTATTATTACCAAACTGTTAAACCAAACAATTATATGTTTACGTATTTATTTCGGGAAGCAAATCCGCACGCAATAGCGTACAACAACTCACTCAAATTATTTTAACTTATCAGTAAAGTGAATTTATCACTTCCCGACAATTTCAGACAATAACAAATAAAAAACGAGAGGTTATCTTGTTTTTCTGAAAAACCGACACCACACGCGTACCGACACCAATTTAGTAAATGTTGAACTGAAAAATTCATTTTGGGAGTCAACATATTTATTTTACATTAATATCGTAAAAACGACTCCATAATATCATTTCTCACATTTACGTGAAACAGCGTTACTACAAATTTACCTCAACTAAACGGGACATGGGGTACACTCAATACACTCTAAACCTAAAAAATAATAAAAATAAGTCACCCTTATCCTTATCCTCACATGTGAGGCTACCAAACTTGTCTGACTATCCTTATTCTCTTTGACTAATTCAAATGGGAGGATCAAGGAACACTTCTTTTTCTGATAATCACCTTCTTTTCTCATATTCGATCATTCCCACACGCAAATGAGATTCCCTGCCACAATCTCACCTCTTATCACCATCAACTGTAGCAGCTTTCGTGTTTACCCAAGGCCACATCGAGACTCAAACCCTCCCCTGGAGGTCGAATCTTTATCAAGTCCAAGGGAGATAACCATAAATGGTTAAGCTTATCCCTGTTAGATCGAAAGTGGATCAAGATGGTTGCCATGGATTACTCTTTAAGAAACTTGATTTTAGGAGAAGCTAATCACACAAGAAAACTCCAAATTCACTCAAACTAACATCTCAGTCGAGTATACTCAAGGAAAAAGGAGGGTGTGATAAGCTCGGAATCAAGTGGGGATATTCCTGTGGTAACTCTTGAAATTCGATCCATCATCATCCATTCTTTTGTAAGGTTTAATCTTGTCCTTGTATTCTTTTCTTTTGAATGGTTCGAATGATGTAGAAATTGGAAAATCTATTCCTGTTAAATGGATTATCAATGTTGGGATTAATCTTGTTTTTGAAATTATATTGTTTCCTGTAATTGATTATATTTTTTTTAGTATTGTTTGAATATGAATCACTTGAAGTATTATGACTCCTGTGAATATCGTTGATGTCGAATTAAAAATTATGTCGAATCGTTGGTTAGTTGTGGTGTGGTAAATCAAGTTGAAACTGATAATGTCGGGTAGGAATTAGTGTGGCAAAGTCTTGATGTCGTGCCATTTATGTTGTTGTGGTCGAAATTAGTGTAGCCAAAGTGGGTTCTTTTCTTTAAAAATGTTACTGCTTGGTTTTGTTCGAGTGTGGAAATTTGGTTTAAAAGCCTTACTAGTCAAGAGTTTTGATTATAAAATTGTGCTCACAAGATGCTTGTGTTTATGTCCACAAGGAAGGTCTAAGTCCTTAGAACAGTTAGCAAGTGTGCATAGGCCCTAGTCTTGTCATTTTGATTGATTCCGAAGAGTTCACTTGAGTTGCGTTTGTAATGGTGTTGTAGTCGAGTTGAGTAGTACTCAACTCGCGTCATAGCAAGGTCATTCAAGCCCTCGAATGAACTCCAAAGTCCTATTCTATGCCATGCCATGTTTAGCTAACACTTGTGTGAGAGTTAACATTCTAGTCGACATCAACACCACACACGAGTGTATGGTTCATTGGTTTCCAACGAGACAAAAAAATGCTAGTGATCTCGTACCAAAAATCTCAGTCACAGTTCCGTCTCAACCCATCGATCCTATTTAAGCCTACTCGAAATTATGGACACAAAAATATGAGTCAAAAGAAAACCCATCCTTGTGTAGTGTGTTATTCCCAGCAAGGGAAATAAAAAGATTGCAATAAGGAATAGGCTACTACTCAAGTTAAAGGTCATCCTTTTCCTTTTTGTCCACTGGAAACAAACCCAGCGAAAGAACAAAAGTTAGGTGATCTTATTTTTTTTATTGCATTCCTGGTAAACCTCGGACTGAATCAGATGTTGGGCCAAATCACAAACAGCCCATCAAAAGTCCATTATCTTTTTGTGATTACTCCTCTTGGCGATACAAGCCTCCTGGAATGTTTTATACCATATCGAAACCACAAGTGTCTGGGATACACACTTGCCGGGCCCTGATAATTAACATGCTTCTAGAGCATGCACATACTGTTATAGCTTCGGTTTCATGAACTTAGTGATAACGTAATAGGCACTACTTTTATATGACATTGCATGGGTTTCTTTGTTCATATACCAAACTCATGGTCCAACTATTGATTTTACTGTTAAACCTATGAACTCACCAGCATAACGCTGACTTTTAGCATGTTTTTCTCAGGTATTTGAGATGGATCTTTATGGCAAACCAAAAAGGCAGGGTAAGGGTCATAGCTTCCGACCTAACTTATTGTGGCTTTTATTAAGACTTGTTTTATTGGGACCTCTTTATTATGGGCTTATTTCTTAAATCAAAACTTGTTGTAAACTTATTTAAATTTGAATGAATGTATTAAACGGAAAATGTTTTCCGTTCTTTATCTCCTTGTGTGGTGATACTCAATTTAGTAGCATCCCATGACCCGAATGCTTCCGCTATACCAGATTTGGGGGTGTTACAGAGGACAAGCTGAAAGGCTCGGCCAAGCGTTGTTTATATTCGTGGCTATTCAGAAGCCGACGAACCACTTTCGGAAGGAATTCTTTTACAAGTTTGTGACGCTCGACTTCCGTCTGGCCCAGCTTGACAGCTATGTCCATCATTTCCTTGTATAGTTCGGTGCTGGTCTCTCTCTCGGCAACAAGTTTACCTTTAACGACCTCCAACTCGTCCTCCAAGGCTCTGACCCGTTCTGAGGAAGTTTTCCTCCCTTCATCCCTTACCTTTTCCAACTGGGAGAGCCGATCTTTTAAGTCCGACTCCCTTACCATACAGCCCGCGTGCTCGTGTTTTAGCTGCCGAAGCTCCTCCGCCTCTTGAGCTGCGCTTTCACACTCCGCATGGGCACTGCGTAGCTGTTGATATTCTTTAAGGAGGACCTCATGCCGGCCCAGAATTTCCGCTTGAACCGTCGCCCCCCGACCTAGTAACACCCAGCCCCTTCGGATGGCCTCCGAATCACCCAAACTTTGGAAATGAATTTCTTCGCGAGGGGTGGGTAGGTTCGACATCAGATCCTTACAGACGGCCGAGGTGTTCAAGCGGTCGCCCCTCTTAACTAACCACTCCGGAACGAACAGCGCTGCCGGATCACCTTCAGCCATGGCTTTAATTTTACCGCGACCAGAAGCGGCCACGGGAGCACCCCCTGAAAGGAACAAGGCGTCATTATCAAACAAAAACGAAAAGAAATAAATAACACAAGAGAAATAGTTGGAAAGCTTACCAGCATGGGAACTCCCTTCGGTAAAACCTGCCCCCTCCGGACGGATCCCAATATCTTCCGGTCGAAGAGAACGGATGGGGGCAGGGTTTGGGATGACCTCAACATCCGGCGAATCAGACTCTAAATCCACCACGGGAGTCCTCACCGTCCTCCTTCTCTTGACCACTCGGGTCACTCCGCCGCTCCCCTCACCATGTTCAGCACGCCTTTCGGCCTTCAAAGCTCGCCGGGTGGCGGCTTGCCTTTGCTTCCTAAGTTTGGCCGCAACAACCCGGCTATTGGCCCTCTCGACCTCCCTTTCCTCTGCCGACTTTTCAGGAATATCGGCATTTGACGCAGCCGGGAGAGTCACGTGCAGCTCATGAAGCTCACCTTCACCATACTCATCACCCTGAACCATAGAAGTTTCCTCGTGGGCCGCCGGATTGATCAAGTACTCAGACATCGGCACAACTGCAGAAAGAACATGAGATAATAAAAAAAAAAGAGGGTATGCCTGCCATGGATCAACTAATAAGTAAAGAATAGGAGGGCTTACCTGTCCCCTCGGCATCCTTAAGCACGGCTCGGTAGCCGGGATGCTCCCAACGTGAAGATAGCCCGACGGCATAAAGGAAGCCCTTGGGAATCGGAATGAGGTCGATCACATTTGCGGCTAGCTTCTCGGCATCCGCAATGTTGAAGCCGCCGTTCGGATAGGGGTCCGAAATGCCGGAGTCATGATGTCTCCAAGGCATAGCAAAGGGGATCGCCCGCCTATCTATCAGGAAAAAGTTACGTTTCCAGCCCTTCAACCCGGTCAGGATCTCCCGGAAACAAACCTTTTTCTCCTTGCCGCTTCGCTTCTCGAAAGAAAACCAATCACCCTGCTTGCTCAGCTTATAGAAGGCCCGAAATAGCGGAGTGGTGGGAGCAACGTCCAAACTTCGGCTATACACCTCGAAGAGTATAACACGATGTATGCCCAGCGGAACCATCTGGGAGATATGCACCTTGAAATACCTAATGACGTCCAGCAAAAAAGTAGAGAAGGGCACGCTAAGACCACCCTCGTAAAAGTACTCCACATACAATCCAATGGCATCTTGCGGTAGCTGATCCATCGTCATGTCCGGAGGGGGTATTCTAGGATGTAGATCCTCCGGTATACCTGCATCTGACATCACCATAAATAAATCTCCCTCGCTCATGTGGGAAGTGTATTTTAGAATGTCAAACTTGGGAAGATACCCTTCGACCTCTTGGGTGTCTTCTTCATAAACCGAAGAGGGAGAATTCGACATGGTTAACCGGACGGCAAATGAAATCGTTCGGATATAATTAAGAGTGAGCCTCTCGGAAAATTTGTCAGAGCAAGAAAGTTACAAGTGGTAAAAAAAGAAATACCGCAGAAATGGCGCTATTTATAGGCGAAAAAAAAGAAAATATGAAACGACGTGCGTTGTCAGTGGGTGAGGTGGCACCCTCTCACTCGTACGATATACGCATGCGCACGTGTCGACGTTTCAGAGCCCCAGTAAAAATGGCGGCGATCCTTAAAAGGAGGTAATAATGTTTCTTGGCAGTTTATGCATGGGCCAACGCTCCGAATACCGAACGACCCAGTCCTTTCGGAACTAGTGAAATTAGACTTCAAGGATTCTCAAAGTATCACAACATCGGCAAAACCGATATTATGATACTGGGGGGGAAATGTTGACGCATATGTCCGAACGGACTGGATCTCTCGGTGGCCGGACAGAACAAGGACCTCCGGAGGAATCCGGACGGCCCCAAGGCCGTCCGGCGTATACAGGTTTAAAGCATGGGACGAGTGGCATCTCCTCTTGTACAGATGGCAGCTGCAGACACCGCCGCCACCGCCGCAGGATTTACGGGATATTGTCGGGGACATGTCTCCTGAAAATCCGGCGCCGCCAGTACAGGTATCGAGGCTGAGTATTATAAATACTCAGCTCATTTACTACTCTTAACTAACGTTTTTACCCGCATTTACTTCTCACTACAGTTGATAGCCCTCTCGGAACACCAGATACTTACTCTCACACCGGAGGTGGGTTCTGGGATAACACCCGGGGCGAGCCTAACGTGTGCAGATACCCGGAGGACCTCTAATAGCCGAAGGGATCAACACCCAAGCCTCCCGGAAGAACCCTAACTGAGTTCAACCGGTAGGCCCCTTTTATTTGTTTGAAGCGATTGCAAGAAATTGCTTCAACAGGTTACAAAACAAGTTAAAATACCAAACAACCCCTGCCCTTATCTCTTATTACACCAAATTCTTAGTCTTAAAAAGAAATTGACAAAGAAACCTAATCTTAAAAAGAACTAATTTTAGAAAATAAAAACAAAATTTTCAAACAAACGGAAAAAAAATAAAAATAAATAAATAAATAACTAATTTAATGACTAAAACAACCTTTAAATTAAAAAGAATTACCAAACGAATTCCAAAAATTTTAACCCAACTAAAAACGCTATTAAAATGCTACCATAAAATTTAAAAAAATGTTTTTGACTTTTTTTACTATTTTTTATAAAATTAAAACAAAACTGTTTGATAAAAAGAAAAGGACAGAGTCGGTTTTTGATTTTTTTTAAAAATAGTAAAACGTGACTAAAATTCTTGAAAAAATTATGAAAAAAAAAAAAAAAAAAAAAAAAAACTTTTTAGAATCTTACATAAAAAAGACGAATTTTTATGAAGCTTTTTGATATATTTAGACTAAATAAAAACACAAAACTGTTTTTTTTTTTTTTTTTTTTTTTTTTTTTTTTTTTTTTTTTTTTTTAGTAACACGTGACTAAAAATCTTGAAATAATTATGACAAAAAGAAAATAATTTTTAGAATCTTATATAAAAAGGACTAGTATTTACGAAGGCTTTTGATATATTTAGACTAAAAAAAATAAACAAATAAATAAATAAATAAATAAACTTTTACTCCTTCCGTCTCAATTTAATTGTCCATATTTCCTTTTATGGATGTCTCAAATTAATTGTCCACTTTCCTTATTTAGTAAAAACTAGACAATCTAGTTGATGAATATTTCATTTTAGTGGTTGAAAATTAAAGTGGCCCCACTTTTATTAAACTTTTTGTTTTCTCTCTCCTGACAAATAAATTGAGACGGAGGGAGTATAAAAAAAATAAAGATGTGACATGTTACCTAACTAGCAGGTAAAAATATCTTTAAATTACATGGTATGATAAGTTAAATACCTTAAATTGAGAGACGAAAATGATTTGTGTCTTTAATTGAAACTGTACCTAAAATGAGTACATTTGTATGCGATTTGCCTTATACTTTATGTTGGAAGATATAATAAATAGGATTGCCAAATTGTACAAAGTGCATAATTAAACACTACAATTGGATACAAGAGGTATGTTATGCAATGATTAAAAGATGTTTAAAAATATCCGAAGGTAGCAAGGATGGTGTATGATGGTATGAACTATGAAGTGTACAAATTGGTGTATGATCGTAAATAACCAAGTATATAAAAGACTTAATATTCAAACATCGAAGAGTGTCTAATCAGAGAGTTACTATCAAGAAATGACATTAACTTTCGGTAGCACGAAATACTCTAGAATTAGCTAGAGGAGATAACTTGGTCGTTGCCTTTCCCATATGCATCCATAAATAATTAGAGCACAAAGTATCATAACACCATTAATATAAAAAAAATTGTGTCATCTCAGCGTCATATAAGTATTCTTACTTTTAATGCTAAGAGCGTCGGGTATCATGGCTAACAAATGTTAGCCATTTGGGCCCCACTAAGTGTCACATCATTTCAACACTCAAACCTCAAAATATTCCTTCATTCACAAATTGAACCTAGCCATTTGGCCCCCCCCCCCCCCCCAATTTTGAATTAAAAAAAGAAAAAAAAAAAAAAAAAAAAAAAAAAAAAAAAAAACAACCCTTGCATTTCACGGGTTGTTATGATTTTCTTGCTGTCCTTTTCCTCGTTGCTTTTGTGGCGAAATGCGTTTCAGCGAGAACATGCGGTATCGTAGGTGAGTTTCAACGTCGTTGAATTTGGTGACACGTAGGAATCGGTGAGGCCCATCGCCTTTATATCCGATGCTCTAACACACCAAAATCCCTTGTAACATGTTATAACACACTTTTTGAAACCCATCATTTTTATTTTCTTTTTCATTTTTTTCCCAACAAACTAACATTTAATTTATTAAATAAAAATACAAAGAACACTTTTTTTTTAACTTACAAAATTAAAAAATAAATAAATAAATAAAACTTATAGAGTTAACTACATTTTTGGTCCTCGTGGTTTACCGGGTATAACGATTTTGGTCCAATAGTTTCAAACGTAACGGGTTTAGTCCATTTTGTCTGACCCGTAACGGGTTTAGTCCAAATTTCGTTGACTGGGTGTTTGACTAATTAAAAAAAATTGATATGACTAGAATACCCTCGAAGTTAACCCCAGAAATTGCACCATTCGTCCCTGAGCTAACGGCCGTTAGTTCCGTTAGTTATTATGTGACAACGTTAGTCCATTTAGCCAACGATTATTTGCAACGTTAGTCCTTTATACATTTTTGTCCATTTTTCTTACATTTTCATACGGTTTTGTCCGTTTTTATACGTTTTCGTCCGTTTTTAGTCGTTTTCATCCGTTCTTCTTAAGTTTTCATACGGTTTTGTCCATTTTTTACGTTTTCGTCCGTTTTTCTTACGTTTCATACGGTTTTGTCCGTTTTTTACGTTTTCGTCCGTTTTTCTTACGTTTCATACGGTTTTGTCCGTTTTTTTTACGTTTTCGTCCGTTTTTCTTACGTTTCATACGTTTTTGTCCGTTTTTATCCGTTTTCATCCGTTTTTATCGTTTTTGTCCAATTTTCTTACGACTTTGTCCTTTTTTATTCGTTTTCGGATGTCTTTCTTAAGTACAAAAAAAAATTAAAAAAAATAATTTTGAAATAAAAATTTCCGAAAATTTTTTTTCGAAAATATTCTTTTTTTCGGAAAAATTAAAAAAAAATTCCGAAAATATATTTTTTTTCGGAAAAATTAAAAAAAAAAAAAAAAAATTTCCGAAAATATTTTTTTTTCGGAAAAAATAATATTTTCGGAAAAAAAATTTTTTTTTGAAAATTTTTTTTTTCAGAAAATATTTTTTTTTTCAAAATTATTTTTTCCGAAAAAAAAATATTTTCGGAAATTTTTTTATTTAATTTTTCTGAAAAAAAAATATTTTTCGGAATTTTTTTTTAATTTTTCTGAAAAAAAAAATATTTTCGAAAAAAAAAATTTTGGATTTTTTTTTTTTTTCAAAATTATTTTTTTTTAATTTTTTTCGTACTTAAGAAAAACATCCGAAAACGAATAAAAACGGACAAAACCGTAAGAAAATTGGACAAAAACGATAAATACGGATGAAAACGGATAAAAACGCAAGAAAAACGGACGAAAACGTAAAAAAGGGACAAAACTGTATGAAACGTAAGAAAAACGGACGAAAACGTAAAAAAAAAAGGGACAAAACCGTATGAAACGTAAGAAAAACGGACGAAAACGTTAAAAAAAGGGGCAAAACCGTATGAAACGTAAGAAAAACGGACGAAAACGTAAAAAAAATGGACAACACCGTATGAAAACGTAAGAAGAACGGATGAAAACGACTAAAAACGGATAAAAACGGACAAAAACGTATGAAACGTAAGAAAAACGGACGAAAACGTAAAAAAAAAGGGACAAAATCGTGTGAAACGTAGGAAAAACGGACCAAAACGTAAAAAAAAAGGACAAAACCGTATGAAACATAAGAAAAATGGACGAAAACGTAAAAAAAAAAGGGCAAAACCTTATGAAACGTAAGAAAAACGGACGAAAACGTAAAAAAAATGGACAAAACCGTATGAAAACGTAAGAAGAACGGATGAAAATGACTAAAAACGGACGAAAACGTATAAAAACGGACAAAACCGTATGAAAATGTAAGAAAAACAGACAAAAATGTATAAAGGACTAACGTTGCAAATAATCGTTGGCTAAATGGACTAACGTTGTCACATAATAACTAACGGCCGTTAGCTCAGGGACGAATGATGCAATTTCTGGGGTTAACTTCGAGGGTATTCTAGTCATATCAATTTTTTTTAATTAGTCAAACACCCAGTCAACGAAATTTGGACTAAACCCGTTACGGGTCAGACAAAATGGACTAAACCCGTTACGTTTGAAACTATTAGACTAAAATCGTTATACCCGATAAACCACGAAGACCAAAAATGTAGTTAACTCAAACTTATATTACTCCAACAACCCACTTATATTTACCCCGACGTTAAACTTATATTACTCCAATAGCCCACTTTTATTAATTTATTTTTAACAAATAAAAAAAATAAAAAACTTCATCTTCCTCAAACCCAAACCAAAAATAAATAAATTAATAATAATAATAATAATAATAATAATAATAATAATAATAATAATAATGTGTGCCAATACACACGCAACACCCAACGGCGTAAGTTTTTATGTTTCTCCGGTGTGGTAACACTGGCAACGCCATTGCCACATCGGCTTAACGCCTAGCCGTGCGCTACCACACTCAAGGATCTTACTCCCTCAAAAATTTAATAATTACTTAAATGTTGTGTTTTTTTTTGAAAGGCACTTAAATGTTGTGTTATTTTTATGTTACTGTATATAATTTTAATTTGTTGTAATTCAAAAGCAAACATTGATCTTATTACAAACCGATAAAAAAAAAAAGGAACACTTATTTTAAAATGTAATAAAAAAATTTAAAATAATAATAATAATTAAATAATTAAATAATAATAATTAAAAAATAAAAAATAGCAGCGGAGTAACCAATGAGGTAAAAAAGATGCCCTCATAGGCCACTAACCTCAACCACAACTAACGGCCAAACAACCCAAACGACAAATGTAAAACCACAAAACGACAAGGTAGAACACAAAACGACGTCGTTTTGTGTTCTTCATCTAAAACGGTGTTATCTGCACGCCTAATATATAACATGGTAATATAGATATCAATATGCTATATAAGCCTATAGCAAACTTTACCCGAAACATATGCCCGAAATTACATGCTATCGGACAAAAACAACTAAAGCAATGTAAAGAGAACTTGTATACGGAGCAGTTGCGAACAACTACCACATTCAAGTTCAAAAGTTACACCAACTAATTTTTAAAAGGTTGGCTTCAAGTGGAACTCAAGCTTAATTAACTAATTCAAACAAAGTGAAAGAGATTTTATATTATTTTTCTATGTGATGATAAAAGCAAACTTTAGGTATGTCTCAACCACCACATTACCAACCTTAAATCAACTTATTATCAACCTACTTGTCGCTTAGCAATAGAACCAATTAACGTACTTATAAATTCAAAAATACAAAAAAATTGCGATATATTCTTGTGCTGTTGTATAGTAAAATGCTTGTTTTGCAAGTGCTTGAAAATCTCGTTGAATCTATCATACCAAAATTTGTTTAATCGTAAATTCCGGATACATGTGTCTACAGAATATTAAGTATCAACTTGAGACGGATTCGATATTAAAAACTAGAAAGTCACGAATTTCTATAGCTACTTTTCACATAATAAAGAAATGTATAGAGGCATGTGAAGCTCGATATCAACTGGAGCATATCATAGCTAACTTTTAAACAAGATTATAGTAGCTAGTTTAATTAGTAATGAAAAAGAAGAATATATATGGTTTTGTGGTCCTTCTTAATGACTTTGTCTCTATGCCATTGTTTGTCAACGATCCTTTCAGAGACAGAAGAAGCACCCAAAGCTAAAAACAAAAGGCAGCTCTCATCCTTTACATCGTTATCATATAACATGTGGCCCTCAACCCAACATGCACACTCACATTCATATATTGATTCCTTGTGTTTAATTTAACCTAAGATCTTATAAACACAATGCATGTTATGGGGTCACTAATTTAATGCTATCTAAATTAAATTTTGGGTTCTTCTGAACATCTCAATAAAATAGCTGTCGTAACAAGTCGAAAACATCTTTGTTGATTAGCTAGGGTGTGAAAATATTAAGTTTAGTTGCATCCCAGTTGGTATTTGTATTTTATTCGGATGTTAGTACATTCTCGTTACTTGCATACGGTTCCGGTCCAAGTTTTTTAGTATTACATTTACCTCTATGTTATCTGATCGATAACAATGAGGTAAATACTATGAGAATTCGTGGAACTTTAGTAATGGTATTTTACACGATATATTTTAATCATATAATACCAATCGATTATATAATAACAGAAAACACATTTTAGAAGTAAATTGAGAAACAAACTCAAAAAAAAAAAAAAAAAAAAAAAAAAAAAAAAATGAAATGTGTTAACTCGTGATATAATTTTGTAGCAGTTTAATTGGCCAATTCAGCTCACCAAATGTGAGTTGTTAATTAGAGACTTTTTAATAATATGAAGAAAAAAAATACTAAGTTAAATCTTACTTTCACCCTCTCTTTAAAAATAAAGTATCTTAAAAACTTGTTAATTACTGTAGGAAACTAGTTATGTCTCTTGTATAATAAGAGATTTTTCAAAAGTGAAAAATGTTTGTAAAGAAATCCAACTGGATCAATGATAGTGCATCATTCTGCTTAAGTGATAAAATTGAGAATTTTTATTAACTAATAAAAGTCAAAATTAACTTCAAATTGATCAAGCTCGTTTAAATTTCATCCAACAAAATTAATGTGTAAAAAAACACATTGTCGATTTTGTAAATTAAAAACCTTAAAAAATAAGATGATAATTAATAAAACTTTACTAGTTATAAAATCTCAACTATATGTAAAGAGAACAACATTTCTTAAAATTTAAAAACTTAAAAATGAGTAAAGTGGTATTACAATTACTCAATCACACTACATTGAGAAAATACTCAAAAAGTTCAAATGTGATGATTGTTGTCCAGTAAGCACTCATTTGAATCCCACTATTAAACTTATGCCTAATACAAGCACGGCTATAATCAACTTGAGTACTCTAGAGCTATTTGGTTGCTTGATGTTTACAATGACAAACACAAGACCAGATATTGCTTATATTGTGGATAGGTACACTATTACCTATTACTCATCACTGGCATGTTGTAATGCATGTATTCAAGTACTTAAAGAAAACCATAGATTATGGTTTATCATATGTTGAGTTTCCTTCAGGTTTAGAAGGATATTTGGATGCAAGTTGGATAACTAATTTAGAAGATTATACTTCTTCAACTGGTTGGGTATTTTTGCTAGGTGGATGTGCCATCTCATAGGCTTCCAAGAAGCAAACTTGTATTACTGACTCAACTATGGACGCGGAGTTTGTAGCTTTAGTTGCAACTAGCAAAGAGGCAGAATGGTTTAGGAATCGGATATATGAGATTCCATTGTGCCCAAATCCAATTTCTTCTATTTCTATTAATTGTGACAGTGTTGCCACTTTGGCTAAGGCATATTGTCAAATATACAATAGAAAGCCTAGACACTTAGGTCTTAGACACATTATGGTTCGTGATCTCATTACAAACAGAGTGATTTCCGTGGATTTTGTTTGATCTAAACAAAACACAACTTGGCGGATAACTTGTCAAAAGGATTAGCCTGAGACTTAGTGAACAAGTCGACTATAGGAATGGGATTAAAGTCCATTAAAATCTCTCACTGTGAGATACCCAATTCCCTTCTAGCTAATCCTAGGAGCTGAATTCAATGTGGAAAGCTCATTTTGGTCATTTGAGCACATTCGACAGAATCATCCCAATGTATGTTGTTGAGTCAAAATGTGACCAAATTTTCTCTCACAAGTATTTGAAACATAAAATACAGCTTAAGTCACTAGCTGATAAAATCAAAGAACCAGTTCTCTCTCTTATAAAGTCAAAATGTAAACCATGAGCAAGTTTACTCCCTGATAAGGATCAGTACAGATGATCACAATCAGCTATCAAAGACTCGCAAAGGTATACACCTCAGCGAGCAAACTCAGAGAAGTTAGAGTCAGACCATGATAAAGATTTAAAACATACCTTTTTAAGGGGTCATTTAGTCCCTAAAGTCGTATGTATTTGATCAAATATTGCCCTAAATCGTTTCTTTTTGCATTTTAGGTACTTTGGACGCAAAAGACGAAAACCGACCAGTTTTGGGCTAATTTGGACATGAAAGTGAAGAAAACGACCAAGTCGCAAATTTGTCAGGAAAGGGGACCTGACGGCGTCACAACTTTACAAGTGACGCCGTCACTTGTATTTGAAGACCAAGATTCAGAGTTAAATTTACACGTGACGGCTCAGACTTTTTATAAAGAGACGGCGTCAGACATCATGCCGGCTTCAGAGATCCAAGGCAACGCCGTCACAATGGCGATTCAGCAATAGACAAAACCCTAATGACGGCGGACTGACGGCGTCACAACCTATAACGTGACGCTGTCACCTTTGTAAATCTATAGATATTTTCGCATGTTTTTCATAACTCGTGTAACACTTTGGAGAGGTGATCTAACACCCCCAAAGTCAGATCGCAGCGGTAATAATATCTGCGGTGCTACTTAACTGGATCATAACATAACTAATAGAGATCGAATTTATCAAATTCGTTTTAAAAGCTTTATTGAATAAAACATCAGTTTTACATAATTGAGTTGCGGAAAAATAAGGCCCATTATTGTTATTAGTTGTCCCATTGTACAAAAACCCTGGTTATGAGTGTTATGTGCACACTCAAAAAGTGTGCATATGCCCCTGCCACGCACTGCCTTGCATCATCATATGTCAATCAATTATACACCTGAGAAAACATGCTAAAAGTGTCAACACAAAGGTTGGTGAGTTCATAGAGTTTACATAAAGCAGTAAAGTTGAACCAATAACTTTACGAGATAACATTATAATGTGTATAATATTATACAAAATAAGTTTGCGAGTTAACATTATAAATGTGTATAATGTTATAAAAAATAAGTTTACGAGTTAACATTATAAATGTGTATAATGTTATACAAAATAAGTTTACGAGTTAACATTATAAATGTGTATAATGTTATACAAAAAGGCTATTACGCTATGCTAAGTTTTATGTCACCGAAGCTACGACCAGTTGGCATGGAAAGTACTCATGTTATAATTTGCATGAGAGGTGCTCATGTTGTCAATACCCGGCAAGTGTGCTAATTCTAGTCACTTGAAATTCGACATGGTATACATCCGCTTGTCCTATCTGGACTGTTGTATCACAACACAGATGGAGGTGTCACCCTCAATAGATCTATTTATATCACTCGTGCTTCCCAGCAGGGAATTAACGGTACATATTCATGGGTATAAATGTAGTTCTTAGTCCAGCAGGTAATAGTTTTACAAACAAAAGTATGGTTTCAATGATTCATAAAGCAAACAGGTTTCTCATCCAACAGTAGTTCAAAGCATATGAAATCTCACAGTAATGTAAAGGTTTAGAGTACTTGTAAAAGTAAATAAATATAGTTGAGCGTGTATCTTCCCCAAAGAGTTTATAAAGTAATTAAAGAGTAAAAGTGGGGTTATGAAACTCACCGAGAGTGGATGATGTTTAAGAATATAATGAAATCGCTCGATAAGTCGAGAAAACATCTACGTGCAACCTAGAATAAATGTTGTGTCTCAGATTTGGAATAATGTTTAGGAAAACATAAACGAGTCTATATACGTCCTTATATCGATCATGATGTAGTACTTGGTAGTTTGTGTATGTTGTTTTATAGAAATGGGTTTATTCAACATTTATAGTTTAGTATCTCATTTGATATAAGTCCGAGTGATTTGAGTAATAGTCCAATGTCTAAAGTCTGAGTCTAATATGCCAAGTCACAGTCCGTATAATAAAGTCCGTCAAGTATATGCATTGTTCAAAACAATATGTCCAGTATGTGTCCACTATATCCGATAGTTCAATATAAGATAAATAGTCCATGTCTTAAATACGTCAAGTAAATCTAAATGTCTAATGAAATTTATATGATACTTGATTTAGTGTAAGTAACTTAAATGGTTTATAAGTTCTCGTCGTTTTACAAAAGTTTCTATTCCGAAGGTAAAATAAACTTAAGAAAGTTTATTTTGAATGAAGATTGTTATTTTTATGAAGTTCATTATGTTTAGTGAGTAATTAGTTTTGAAAATCACATGGTTCTTAATTACTTGTCTAGTGAAAACTAATTCATTTGACGCCGAAACTGTTTTACAATTTGAGACAGTAAATTGCCTTCATTTGGCATTTTCAGGCCGAGTTTCCTCTGGGTGGATGTAGAACATCATTCCGGACAACTTTCGTGTTTTAACTTTTTGATGAATCAGAATAGAAGTGCCTCGTGGACAGTAGGTTTTGGACAGTTTCAGTTTTTCGGTTTCCTTAACTTCTTTCGATCATAACTTTTGACTCGTGTACTCGTTTCGGGTGATTCAAATTGCTACTTTTTCCTTATAAAACCCTATATAACATTAAGTAATTTCACAAGGTCATGGGTATTTTATTTTGGTCATTTTTCATAGCATAAGTCACTAGTTTACTTATATAAGTTAATCATATAGGTCTTTCAACTTGTTTTAAAGGTTTTGTACATCATGATCCAATATAGAGAGCATATATAGCATAGATTAAGAATATGAAACATGTAAATAGAGTTGATCATGAGTGAGCTAGGTTTTCTTACAACTTTTGGCTTTCTATAAGAAAGGAAATCAAGAATCAAAGAACTAGAACAAGAACTAGTAACCCTAGCTTCCAAATTATTCAACCCAACCCTTGATAACCTTGATCTAACCATACTAAGAACACTTGTAAGAACCTTATAAGATAAGCCCCTATATCCTTGTGTAGCTCCTAATCCAACCATGGAATCACCAAATAAACTTAAGATTCATGTAGAGATCACTAAGGCCTTTAACTTTGGTGTATAATTTGTAGTATGAAAATCAGTGATGGATGGTGCTAGGGATTGTATGGTGGACGGAAACAAGAGGAGGAAAAGAAAAGAATGAGAAGTTCTTGGTGATACTTGACTAGTTATGGCAAGTTGTAAGGATAATATCTAGATTTTTAAAATCTAAGAGTCTTACATGATAAGATTGCATGAATCATCACCAAGATATGATTTCCTTGGTGATTCACTACGTATGTCGACCATGGGCTGTACTTAAGTGATAATATTGAGTCTTGATGTTATCTTGTGTTTACGGAGTGAGTTTTGGTCCCGATAATCACTAACTGTAAGCCGTTAAGTCACGAAACTTAAAATCGGGTATCTTAAAAATATAAAACTTATAAATTGGTTAAAACTTATCAATATACTCTATATTAGCATAAACTTATCAATATACTCTATATTAGCATATTAAATGAGTGATAAGTTTTGTCGAGGTGCTTAGTTGTCATGAAAACCTAAAACCGTAGGATTAAAACGCGCAAAACGCGTAAAACGTAAAACCGAAAAATGTAAAAATCCAAATCTTGTGGAAATGTCGTATGATGTGAAAAACACATATTTCTCTTGTTTGAAATTTTGTATGGACATATCGGGATGTTTAAATGACGTTTAAACCTTAACGTAAATCTCAGACACGGTTTAGCAAAACTTGCAAAAATGACCCGACGAGTGTCAAACTCCCGTGTTATCATGAAAATATGTTAACTTACAAGAATGTAGAATAGAATTTCTGGAGTGAATAGTAAAAATGAATAGTAAAAATGAATAGTAATCCAAAAATGCGAATTGTTACAGGTGAAACCCTAGATGATTTTCTGCTACTTTGTAAGGCTTTTTACAGCCACTTTATCCATGTTCTATTGAAGATAAGTAATTCATATTTAATTCATATTTAAGCTTTGGCACAGAAGGCTTGGTCATTTAAATTTCAAAACAATGAATAAATTGATTAAGGGAAACCTTGTAAGAGGTTTACCTTCAAAAGTTTTTGAAAATGTTGAAATCTTTGTTGCTTGTCAGAAGGGAAAGCAACACAGAGCTTCTTGTAAGACCAAGGCAGTTAACTCAATAGATTAGTCTTTACATTTGTTCCACATGGATTTATTTGGACCAACATTTGTGAGAAGTTTTATGAAAAAGATGTATTACATAGTTGTCACAGATGATTTTAGTAGATTTACTTGGGTTTTCTTTTTAGCAACTAAGGATGAAACCAGTGGCATTCTTAAGTCTTTCATAACCAGGATAGAAAACCTAGTTAATCATAAAGTGAAGGTAATAAGATGTGACAATGGAACTGAGTTCAAGAATAGGGATATGAACCAGTTTTGTGAGATGAACGGTATTAAGAGACAGTTTAGTGTAGCTATAACTCATCAACAAAATGGTGTTGCTGAGAGGAGGAATAGGACATTAATTGAGGCTGCTAGAACAATGTTAGCTGATTCTAAGTTACCTACTACTTTTTGGGCTGAAGCAGTTAATATTGCTTGTTATGTGCAGAATAGAAGTTTAGTAGTTAAGTCTTATAACAAGACACCTTATAAACTTTTACACGGTAGAAAACCAATGTTAGAGTTTTAAAGACCATTTGAGTGTCCTGTTACTATTCTCAATACCACAGATCACTTAGGCAAGTTTGATGGTAAGGCTGATGAAGGTTTCTTTGTTGGATACTCAATGAATAGCAAAGGTTTTAGAGTGTTTAATAGTAGAACCAGATTTGTGGAAGAGAACTTACATGTTAGGTTTAGTGAGAATTCACCTAATGTTGTAGGAAGTGGACCAAAGTGGTTGTTTGATATTGATTCACTAACCAAAATAATGAATTATGAGCCAGTTGTTGCAGGTACACAATCTAATGAGTATACAGGTACAAAAGCTAATACAGATGCAGGTACACAAGCTAGTAAGGAGACTGAACCTGCACAGAAGCACATCTTGCTACCCATATGGACTGCTGATCCACTTATCTCAACTCAAGAGTCAAAGAGTTCACAAGCAGATGAAAAATCCAAAAGATGATAAAGAAGATGGTGTTAAGTCTTCAAATGAGGAGGAAAAGCAAACTGATGAACCTCCAAGCAAAGAAAATGTGTTTGATGAATATGTTCAGGATGATAATATTGGCAGTTCTAATGATGTTAATGTTGCTAGTAAAGATAACATTACTAACAGCACTAACAATGATAAAACTGCTAATAATGCTGATAAGGAAGGCATTGCTTTTAATGAAGACAAATATCCAATTGATCCAAACATGCCTCCTTTGGAGAATATATATGCTAATACATATGATGAAACAGTTGGTGCAGAGGCTAACATAAACAACTTGGATGATACTATTCCTGTTAGTCCTATTCCAACTACCAGAATTTACAAGGATCATCCTAAAGAACAAATCATTGGAGAAGTGCAGTCTTCTGTTCAGACAAGAAGAATGACAAAGAATTTGGAGGAACAAGGTTTCTTTGCAAGATCCCTTCATCAAAGAAACAGTCATAAATACCTTCAAAATTGTTTGTTTGCTTGTTTTCTATCACAAGTAGAACCCAAGAATGCACATAAAGCATTGCAGGATCCAAGCTGGGTGGAGGCTATGCAAGAAGAGCTTCTATAATTCAAGCTACAAGAAGTTTGGACCTTAGTAGATTTGCCAAATGGGAAGAGGGCAATTAGTACTAAATGGGTTTTGAGATGCAAAAAGGATGAAAGAGGCATTATGATTAGAAACAAGGCAAGATTAGTTGGTCATGGATACACTCAAGAAGAAGGCATTGATTATGATGAAGTCTTTGCCCCAGTTGCAAGAATTGAAGCTATAAGGTTGTTATTGGCTTATGCTTCATATAAAGATTTTGTAGTGTATCAAATGGATGTAAAGAGTGCTTTTCTTTATGGGGAAATTGAGGAAGAAGTATATGTCTCTCAACCACCTGCATTTGAAGATCCTGAATTTCCTGATAAGTTATATAAGGTGGAAAAAGCACTTTATGGTTTACATCTAGCTCCTAGAGCTTGGTATGATACATTGTCAACATACCTGTTGAACAATGGTTTATGTAGAGGGAAGATTGGCAAGACTTTATTTATCAGAAGACAAAAAGATGATATCTTGCTAGTTCAAGTTTATGTTGATAATATTACCTTTGGATCAACAAACAAGGAGTTATGTGTTCAATTTGAGAAGCTTATGCATGAAAGGTTTCAGATAAGTTCTATGGGTGAACTCACATTCTTCTTAGGATTACAAGTCAAGCAGAAGGAGGTTGGCATATTTATCAGTCAAGATAAGTATGTAGCTAAAATTTTGAAGAAGTTTGGGTTTGCTGATGTAAAACCTGCAAAGACAACAATGGAAACTTCCAAGTCCCTGCCCAAAGATGAAGATGGTGGAGAAGTTGATGTTCACTTATATAGATCAATGATTGGTTCATTGATGTATCTTACAGCTTCAAGACCTGACATTATGTTTGCAGTGTATGCCTGTGCTAGATATCAAGTTACACCAAAAGTTTCACATCTTAATGCTGTGAAGAGAATTTTTAGATACTTAAAAGGTCAACCTAAATTGGGTATTTGGTATCTAAAAGATTCACCTTTTGATTTGGTAGCACACACTGATAGTGATTATGTTGGAGCTAGCTCGGATAGGAAATCCATAACAGGAGGTTGTTAATTTCTAGGATGTAAGTTGATTTCATGGCAGTGCAAGAAACAAACTGTGGTTGCAAATTCCATAACGAAAGCTGAGTATGTGGCTGCTTCAAGTTGTTGTGGACAAGTGCTCTGGATTCGAAATCAATTACTGGGTTATGGGGATAATTTTATGCATACCAAAATATTTATTGACAATAGCAGTACTATGTGCATAATTAAAAATCTTGTTTCTCATTCTAAAACAAAGCATATAGAGATAAGACATCATTTTATAAGAGATTGCTATGAAAAGAAGTTAATCCAAATAGTTAAAATTCATACAGACAAAAATGTTGCAGATTTGCTCACAAAAGCTTTTGATGTGGGTAGATTTCAATTTTTGATTGCCAGTATTGGAATGTTAAATCTTTGAAAATTCTTACCTCTTTGTGTTTTTGTAATATTTTGTTGGGATTAGTACTGCTATATATGTCAATAATTGTTTCTGTTGCTAAGTGTAATTAGTACTGCTAGTTATACTTAGAACTGCTAGTTTATACTACTTGTTATACTTAAAACTGCTAAGTATAATTGCATATGTGATTATTAGAGAATGTGTTTTTGTTTGTGTTTTGGTGTTTTTGGACTAATCTTTTGCAGGATAAGCAATAAAAAGTGTTGGAGTGCTGATAATTCAGTTGTTTGGAGTGAAAAACTGACTTAGTGCTGTTGAGTATAAGTTAGTGCTGCTAAGTGTAACTTACTACTGCTAGGTTTATGCTGCTATGTGTGAGAGTGCAGGGACGATTATGTAACTTCTTCACTTAATGGTTTAAATCCACAATTGGATCACTTAATCAATTTCACGCACTCGTAATTCTCTCTAATAACAAACCCTAACACATTTTTATTGTCTAATTTCAAAATCCCCAAATCACAAATCCTAACTCAAAATATCGTCACGCAAATTTGCTGAGAGTCATAACATGGTTGCCTTTCTTGATAAACCTAAAGAGTCTGAAGGGTTCATAGAAATCATTGATTTCTTGAATGCAAGCCCTATAAGGTTTGCAATAACTGTGAATCCTACTACATACATTTCTCACATTAACCAGTTTTGGTCTACTGCAAAGGCCATAACTATTAATGGAGAAGTACAGTTAAAGGCTAATGTAGAAGGCCAAGAAATACTTATCACTGAGTCATCTGTTAGAGAATCACTTCAACTAGCAGATGATAATGGTGTTGAGTGTCTCTTAAACTCTACAATTTTTGATGGTCTTGAAAACATGGGGTATGAGAAGAAAAATGACTTTTTGAAATTTTACAAAGGACTCTTCTCACCTCAATGGAAATTTTTAATCCATACATTCTTACATTGTTTAAGCCCTAAAACAACTGGCTGGTCTGTTGTAATATGCCTAACTACAGGACAGAAGTTTAACTTTTCTAAAATGATTTTGGAATGTTTGGTTAAGAACTTGGATACATCAAGCAACTATTTTCTATATCCAAGATTTTTGCAATGGTTTTTGGATCAACAACTTTCTCAATAGAAGGTTCACAAAAGAACATTTGATGCACCCTTGCTCACAAAGAAACTGTTTGCAAACATGAGAAGGGTGGGTAAAGATTTTTCTGGGAAAGTGACACCATTATTTCCTAATATGGTGGCACTTGTCCAATCTCAAAACCAGGGTGAAGGTTCAGTAATCCCAACTGAAATCCATCACACACCCACAATTTTACCATCCACATCATCACCTAAAAATACCTATACCCGTAGGTTCACCCAAAAGGGCACTCAGCTACCCCAGGCTAGTGCTAGTATGGTTGAAGATGAGGCTGTGCATAAGGAGAGGGGTCACAGATTGGTAAGGGCTGACACTACTACTGCTAGCTTAGATGCAAAGCAGGCCAGTGGTAACATAAGTAAGACCCAAACCAAGGCAACACTTAATGAGTCAAGTTCCTCTGGAACTAGATCAGGTCGTGGTCCTAGCTAACCGGATTCTATGGGGGGTATGGATGCTCAAACTGGGTTTAAGGTTATACCTAACACACCCAATGATGCATCACTCGGGAGAGGTAACACACTCCGAAGTGCTGAGGGTAGTCTTGAACTAAAGGAATTGATGGAATTGTGTATCAAATTGACAAAAGATGTTTTTGACCTCAAACAGACTACCACTTCTCAGGATATTGAAATTAAAAGATTGAAGAGAAGGGTTAGGTATCTTAAAGATGGGTACTGCTCAAAGGGTTGATTCTTCTAAAGATGCTAGTTTGGGGGAGGATGCCTCCAAATAGGGGAGGAGTGATAGCAAGGGTTCAGGGGAGGATACTCAGATGGATGAGCAGGTTGAGAGTGATGAGTTTGTTGTTGCTGATCAATGGGAAATGAAGTTGTTTCGGATGAAACTGCTAAGGTTGTTGTGGAAGAGCAGGTGGAACAACTTGAAACTACAAGTGTTGGCATTTTGAAGGTCATTAAAGTAGCTAAGTTAATGGTTGATAACTTGATACTGCTGATCTTAAAGCTGCTGATAATGAGGTTAATACTGCTAGTGAGCAAGTTAATGCTGCTAGTGAAAAAGTTTTAGCTGCTGGGTCAAAAGTTTCTACTGCTGCTTCAGAAGTTAGTGCTGCTGCTCAAGAAACAGCTGCTAGTGTTGCTAAAACAACTGAACTTGATGATGAAACCATCTTAGCTAAGGTTCTTACTATTCTCAAGAAGATTCCTCCACAAATCAAAGAAAGTTCAAGACCCAAAACTAAAGGTGTGACTATCAAAGAACCATCTGCAACAACAACACAAACAACAAAATCACAACCACCACCACAAGGCAAAGGCAAGGAAATTTTAGTTGAAGAGCCTGTGGTGAAACACTTATCATTGAAACAACAACAACAACAACTTGCTAAAGATGCAGAGTTTGCTAAAAAGCTTCAGCAAGAAGAGGAAGAAGAAGAAAGTCTAAGACTCCAAAAAGCTCAAGAAGAAGAACAAGCTACTCTTGCAGAGATCAACTCATGGGATGACATCCAAGCTAAATGTGAAGCTGATCACATGTTAGCTCAAAGGATGTGGCAAGAAGAGCAAGAGGAGCTATCTTTAGATGAGAAGTCTAAGTTGTTTATGAAGTTTTTAGCTGAACAGAAGAAGTTCTTTGCCAAGAAAAGATCTGAAGCAAAGAGGAATAAACCACCTACCATGGCACAACAAAAGTAGATCATGATATCCTATCTTAAAAATATGGGTGAATGGAAACAAGCTCAATTTAAAGGTATGAGCTATAACAGAATTAAAGAAGAGTTTTGATCCATTTGGAAGTACGTATAAAATAATATCGGATACGCGTGATACGCGGGGATCAACAAGCCAACCCTTTAGGAAAAAGGTTAACGTGCAAAACCCGTGAATACGATATGAGATACCGGGCAAGTGTTACCCGGGTCGTTTCCCGACGAGGTGTGAATCGAGGATTTCGTGTAAGGTTTGGAATTAAAGTGCTTGAAAGATGGAATTCGGATTTTTGTGTTTTTATAATTCTAATTGAGATATGAAAAGTGAGAAACAAAGCAAAATAAAGCTAAAAACAAATTACGCTAAAAACGTAAACGGGAATTCAAAAACGAGCCTAAAAACTAAAATCTTTAAAAATTAACCCTACGAGTGCAAATTTATTTTTCCTAAGTCCTAAATGGTAAAAGAAAATTTTAGAAAAATGAATTATATTTTTATTTTTTTTTACTTTTATATTTTTTATTATGAATTAAAAACTAATTTAAACTAATTAAATTATAATAAATACTAAAACTAATTGGAAAAATCTGAAATTATTATATAAACTACCTGATATTATAAGAAATGAAAGAAAAATAAATTAGAAGAAAAAGCTATTCAGAATAAGCAGGAATAAGCAGAAAAATCTAAATAAGCTAAAAGAAAAAGAAAATGGTTAAGTATTAAAGTTGGGAAGGATTAACTGAATAAAGACCCTAGGGCAGTTGGTGTTGGTGTGCCTTGTGAGTGTACAGACCAAGGTTCGAATCCCTGGTCTTGCACTTTTTGTTAACTTATTTTTTATTTTATTTTTTTCTTTTTGCAACTTAATAAGCACAAGAAAATAAGCTAATTTTATAACTAACACTATTTTTTAAAAACTACAAATAAGCTCAAAATAAGCAATTCTAATGGAAAAGTGGGCTTTTATAGAAAATAAGCTAAGGTTTTTAAGCTAAAGGACTGTTAAGCTATATTTAAGCTAAATTAAAACTGAAATAAGCTAAGTGACTAAGAATAAGCTAAAAAGGAAACAAGGCAACTGAATAAGCCACAAAGCACAAGCAGATAAGCACTTAATTACTTATAAGCAGTTAAGGTATGAGCTTGTGATGTGCAGGGTCAAGCAGGCCTACTGAGGTCATTTTAAGCTCAATAATAAGCACTAAGGAGATAAGCAAACCACATAAAATTAGAAGATAACTAAAATTCATACACTAATTAACTCAGAAACCAAAGTTCAGACCAAGAGAAGCTTATTTGCCTCTTAAAATAAGCTGAGAAGAAGCTTTCCTAGGCAAGCATACACTGATTACTCAGTGTATACGTGTCTAAAATGAGAATTTTAAGCTTAATTTTAAGCTCAAATAAGCTAGATAATGACCTGGAATTTGGAGATAAGTCATGATCAATATACAAACTACTTAAATGAAGAAGATCAAACACTAAAAACCTCAAATAAGCATTTAATCTAATTAGCTATAGCTACCGAGGTCTGCTGTGGTGCACAAGGCAAAAAAGGGGATTTTTAAGCTATGAAAAAGCTATTAAATGCTATTCTAAAAAATTCAGAAAAATATGTAACAACAAGATAAGCTACCCAATGGTAATTGTACCAAATTTTAGAGCATTTGAGCTTATATTGTGCTGATTAAAAATCAAAAACTATAACTAATTTGGACAAAATTATAAAAAATGCAGACTGTTTTAGGTTCTGTGACAATTAAGTTAGTCCAAATCCTATAAAGACCTATTGGATTTTGACCAACTCTTGAGACTCCCTTTAATACACTATTTTGAACTTGAAAAGGCCAAAAACAAGCACAAAATCTGCTTATCTCCAAGATAAGCAAATATGAGCAGTTAAAGATCTAAAAACTAGGAAAATCAACTCAAACTTGCAAAACCATTCAAATAAGCTTACAACTCACTACCAACAGCTTATCTAAGTTCCATTAAGCCAAATCAAAGTTCACAAGAGTGAAAATGAACAGTAACATCCAATTTGACCCATTTTGAAGCTTGACCCAAACACCCTTTTTGGGACTATTTTTTTGATTTCAAAACTAGATTAAGCCTAGTTAAGCTAAGAATCTTAAACACAAATGATTTACTAACTAAATTGAGCCCTAATGAACAACTTTTGACAGGAATTAAGCTCTGAATTAAGCTACTACTAAATTAGGCTAATTTTGGCTTTTTAATGAGATACTTTAGAAAACTTAAGCAAATGATTTTTAAACTACAAAAAATACATAAAGAGCAATAATAAACTACTAATAAGCAGATAAGAGATAAAATAAGCTAGAAATAAGCACATGAACAGTAACAGTGAAATATGAAGAAAAAAATTGGAAAAATAACTTACAATGGCATTTAGCTTAAAACAGAAGGTATGATCACCAAAAAAGCTAGAAATCCCATGTGCTTATCCATACCAGCTTATTTCCCACCAATTGCTTATTTTGACCCCGTGTTGACTTTCATTGACTTTTTGATATTTTGAATTTAAAACAGAATTAAACAAAATTGGAAACTCACAATAAGCTCAAAGGAGCTTATATAACCTTAATTAAACAGAGAGGAGAGCTTTTAAAGTTTAAACAACAATTAATTCGAATTACTGAATTAAAATTAATCTAGACTTTTATTAAAAATAAAAGCTTACAATGCTTATAAAAATAAACTGAGCTTGAAATGAAGATTACAATCATCTGAAAATAATCTAAACAACTAAAGCTTCCTTACATTTGACTTAATAACTAAATTACACTACTCCTAAATTTGACCTAGAATCTAACACCCAAATCTGTGTGAATAGGAGGCTATTTATAGCCTTCAAAAAACTTCTACGATTTCTCTGAGCTCATCTCAGCCCTTGGATTAGCTTCCATCTAATCACAGCCTTCAAAGTGGGTTATGGCGGGAAAAATGGTTGGGTGGATTTCCAGCTTGGCAATAGGTTGACTTTTAAGGATACGCATGGGGGGGGAGGGGGGAAATAGGCTGGAGCAGAGATGATCAGAGGGGACATGGTTATCTGGGAGCAGGGGAAGAAGGTGAGTGGGTTGCAGCTTTTGGCGGGTAAAGGAAAGGGAAAGGGGTTTGGGGATTTTTTTATTGTTTTGACTTGTTGACCGGGTTAGCTAATAAAAGGGGGATTGGGCTTTTGGGAATGGGCTGGAAAATATGGGGTATGAGAAGAAAAATGACCTTTTGAAATTTTACAAAGGACTCTTCTCACCTTAATGGAAATTTTTAATCCATACATTCTTACATTGTTTAAGCCCTAAAACAACTGGCTGGAATGAGTTTGGCACTATTATGGCTTCTGTTGTAATATGCCTAACTACATGACAGAAGTTTAACTTTTCTAAAATGATTTTGGAAGGTTTGGTTAAGAACTTGGATACATCAAGCAACTATTTTCTATATCCAATATTTTTGCAATGGTTTTTGGATCAACAACTTTCTCAACAAAAGGTTCACAAAAGAACATTTGATTAACCCTTGCTCACAAAGAAACTGTTTCCAAACATGAGAAGGGTGGGTAAAGATTTTTCTGGGAAAGTGACACCATTATTTCCTAATATGGTGGCACTTGTCCAATCTCAAAACCAGGGTGAAGGTTCAGTAATCCCAACTGAAATCCATCACACACCCACAATTTTACCATCTACATCATCACCTAAAAAGACCTATACCCGTAGGTTCACCCAAAAGGGCACTCAGCTACCTCAGGCTAGTGCTAGTATGGTTGAAGATGAGGCTGTGCATAAGGAGAGGGGTCACAGATTCGTAAGGGCTGCCACTACTGCTGCTAGCTTAGATGTAGAGCAGGCCAGTGGTAACATAAGTAAGACCCAAACCAAGGCAACACTTAATGAGTCAAGTTCCTCTGGAACTAGATCAGGTTGTGGTCCCAGCTAACCGGATTCTATGGGGGTTATGGATGCTCAAACTGGGTTTAAGATTATACCTAACACACCCAACGATGCTTCACTTGGGAGAGGTAACACACTCCGAAGTGCTGAGGGTAGTCTTGAACTAAAGGAATTGATGGAATTGTGTATCAAATTGACAAAAGATGTTTTTGACCTCAAACAGACTACCACTTCTCAGGATATTGAAATTAAAAGATTGAAGAGAAGGGTTAGGTATCTTGAAGGTGGGAACTGCTCAAAGGGTTGATTCTTCTAAAGATGCTAGTTTGGGGGAGGATGCCTCCAAACAGGGGAGGAGTGATAGCAAGGGTTCAGGGGAGGATACTCAGATGGATGAGCAGGTTGAGAGTGATGAGTTTGTTGTTGCTGATCAAATGGGAAATGAAGTGGTTTCGGATGAAACTGCTAAGGTTGTTGTGGAAGAGCAGGTAGAACAACTTGAAACTACAAGTGTTGGCATTTTGAAGGTCATTGAAGTAGCTAAGTTAATGGTTGATAACTTGATGCTGCTGATCTTAAAGCTGTTGATGATGAGGTTAATACTGCTAGTGAGCAAGTTAATGCTGCTAGTGAAAAAGTTTTAGCTGCTGGGTCAAAAGTTTCTACTGCTGCTTCAGAAGTTAGTGTTGCTGCTCAAGAAACAGCTGCTAGTGTTGCTAAAACAACTGAACTTGATGATGAAACCATCTTAGCTAAGGTTCTTACTAATCTAAAGAAGATTCCTCCATAAATCAAAGAAAGTTCAAGACCTAAAACTAAAGGTGTGACTATCAAATAACCATCTTCAACAACAACACAAACAACACAATCACAACCACCACCACAAGGCAAAGGCAAGGAAATTTTAGTTGAAGAGCCTGTGGTGAAACACTTATCATTGAAACAAAAACAACAACTTGCTAAAGATGCAGAGTTTGCTAGAAAGCTTCAGCAAGAAGAGGAAGAAGAAGAAAGTCTAAGACTCCAAAAAGCTCAAGAAGAAGAACAAGCTACTCTTGCAGAGATCAAATCATGGGATGACATCCAAGCTAAATGTGAAGCTGATCACATGTTAGCTCAAAGGATGTGGCAAGAAGAGCAAGAGGAGCTATATTTAGATGAGAAGTCTAAGTTGTTTATGAAGTTTTTAGCTGAACAGAAGAAGTTCTTAGCCAAGAAATGATCTGAAGCAAAGAGGAATAAACCACCTACCATGGCACAACAAAAGTAGATCATGATAACCTATCTGAAAAAATATGGGTGAATGGAAACAAGCTCAATTTAAAGGTATGAGCTATAACATAATTAAAGAAGAGTTTTGATCCGTTTGGAAGTACGTATAAAATAATATCGGATACGCGTGATACGCGGGGATCAACAAGCCAACCCTTTAGGACAAAGGTTAACGTGCAAAACCCGTGAATACGATATGAGATACCGGGCAAGTGTTACCCAGGTCGTTTCCCGATGAGGTGTGAATCGAGGATTTCGTGTAAGGTTTGGAATTAAAGTGCTTGAAAGATGGAATTTGGATTTTTGTGTTTTTATAATTCTAATTGAGATATGAAAAGTGAGAAACAAAGCAAAATAAAGCTAAAAACAAATTACGCTAAAAACGTAAACGGGAATTCAAAAACGAACCTAAAAACTAAAATCTTTAAAAATTAACCCTACAAGTGCAAATTTATTTTTCCTAAGTCCTAAATGGTAAAAGAAAATTTTAGAAAAAAGAATTATATTTTTTTTTACTTTTATATTTTTTATTATGAATTAAAAACTAATTTAAACTAATTAAATTATAAAAAACACTAAAACTAATTGGAAAAATCTGAAATTTTTATATAAACTACCTGATATTATAAGAAATGAAAGAAAAATAAATTGGAAGAAAAAGCTATTCAGAATAAGCAGGAATAAGCAGAAAAATCTAAATAAGCTAAAAGAAAAAGAAAAGGGTTAAGTATTAAAGTTGGGAAGGATTAACTGAATAAAGACCCTAGGGCAGTTGGTGTTGGTATGCCTTGTGAGTGTACAGACCAAGGTTCGAATCCCTGGTCTTGCACTTTTTGTTAACTTATTATTTATTTTTTTTTTTCTTTTTGCAACTTAATAAGCACAAGAAAGTAAGCTAATTTTATAACTAACACTATTTTTTAAAAACTACAAATAAGCTCAGAATAAGCAATTCTAATGGAAAAGTGGGCTTTTATAGAAAATAAGCTAAGGTTTTTAAGCTAAAGGACTGTGAAGCTATATTTAAGCTAAATTAAAACTGAAATAAGCTAAGTGACTAAGAATAAGCTAAAAAGGAAACAAGGCAACTGAATAAGCCACAAAGCACAAGCAGATAAGCACTTAATTACTTATAAGTAGTTAAGGTCTGAGCTTGTGATGTGCAGGGTCAAGCAGGCCTACTGAGGTCTTTTTAAGCTCAATAATAAGCACTAAGGAGATAAGCAAACCACATAAAATCAGAAGATAACTAAAATCCATACACCAATTAACTCAGAAACCAAAGTTCAAACCAAGAGAAGCTTATTTGCCTCTTAAAAATAAGCTGAGAATAAGCTTTCCTAGGCAAGCATACATTGATTGCTCAGTGTATACTTGTCTAAAATGAGAATTTTGAACTTAATTTTAAGCTCAAATAAGCTAGATAATGACCTGGAATTTGGAGATAAGTCAAGATCAATATACAAACTACTTAAATGAAGAAGATCAAACACTAAAAACCTCAAATAAGCATTTAATCTAATCAGCTATAGCTACTGAGGTCTGCTGTGGTGCACAGGGCAAAAAAGGAGATTTTTAAGCTATGAAAAAGCTATTAAATGCTATTATAAAAAATTCAGAAAAAATATGTAACAACTAGATAAGCTACCCAATGGTAATTGTACCAAATTTCAAAGAATTTGAGCTTATTTTGAGCTGATTAAAAATAAAAAAACTATAACTAATTTGGATAAAATTATAAAAAATGCAGACTGTTTTAGATTTTTTGACAAATAAGTTAGTCCAAATCCTATAAAGACCTATTGGATTTTGACCAACTCTTGAGACTCCCTTTAATACACTATTTTCAACTTGAAAAGGCCAAAAACAAGCACAAAATCTGCTTATCTCTAAGATAAGCAAATATGAGCAGTTAAAGATCTAAAAACTAGGAAAATCAACTCAAACTTGCAAAACCATTCAAATAAGCTTACAACTCACTACCAACAGCTTATCTAAGTTCCATTAAGCCAAATCAAAGTTCACAAGAGTGCAAATGAACAGTAACATCCAATTTGACCCATTTTGAAGCTTGACCCAAACACCCTTTTAAGGACTGTTTTTTTGATTTCAAAACTAAATTAAGCCTAGTTAAGCTAAGAATCTTAAACACAAATGATTTACTAACTAAATTGAGCCCTAATGAACAACTTTTGACAGGAATTAAGCTCTGAATTAAGCTACTACTAAATTAAGCTAATTTTGGCTTTTTAATGAGATACTTTAGAAAACTTAAGCAAATGATTTTTAAACTACAAAAAATACATAAAGAGCAATAATAAACTACTAATAAGCAGATAAGAGATAAAATAAGCTAGAAATAAGCACATGAACAGTAACAGTGAAATATGAAGAAAAAAAACTGGAAAAATAACTTACAATGGAATTTAGCTTAAAACAGAAGGTATGATCACCAAACAAGCTTAGCTTGTCAAAAACAAGCTAGAAATCCCATGTGCTTATCCATACCAGCTTATTTCCTACCAATTGCTTATTTTGACCCCGTGTTGACTTTCATTGACTTTTTGATATTTTGAATTTAAAACAGAATTAAACAAAATTGGATACTCACAATAAGCTAAAAGGAGCTTATATAAGCTTAATTAAACAGAGAGGAGAGCTTTTAAAGTTTAAACAACAATTAATTCGAATTACTGAATTAAAATTAATCTAGACTTTTATTAAAAATAAAAGCTTACAATGCTTATAAAAATAAACTGAGTTTGAAATGAAGATTACAATCATCTGAAAATAATCTAAACAACTAAAGCTTCCTTACATTTGACTTAATAACTAAATTACACTACTCCTAAATTCGACCTAGAATCTAACACCCAAATCTGTGTGAAGAGGAGGCTATTTATAGCCTTCAAAAAGCTTCTAGGGTTTCTCTGAGCTCATCCCAGCCCTTGGATTAGCTTCCATCTAATCACAGCCTTCAAAGTGGGTTTTGGCAGGAAAAATGGTTGGGTGGATTTCCAGCTTGGCAATAGGTTCACTTTTGAGGATGCGCATGGGGGGGGAATAGGCTGGAGCAGAGATGATCAGAGGGGACATGGTTGTCTGGGAGCAGGGGAAGAAGGTGAGTGGGTTGCAGCTTTTGGCGGGTAAAGGTAAGGGAAAGGGGTTTGGGGATTTTTTTATTGTTTTGGGAATGGGCTGGAAAATAGTTGGGTTGGGTTCTTTGGTTTTGAGTCCGATTTGATAGTTATTTAGGATAAGTTTTGGAATTAATTTCAAGTTTAGGGACCATCTTTGCCAATTCTGAAAATTCAAGGACCAATTATGCCAAATTTGAAAATTATTTCCAAGGACCATTTTTGACATTTTGATATTCTTGAGGGTTGACTTTTGACAACTTGAGCATAAATGTGATCCAAACTTGAAATTTCTTTCCCGGCTTCGGCTTTTGATGACTTTCCAATCTCGTGCTCGGTTTTGTCCATTTTGTCATCGTTTTTGTCCGTTTCTCACATATCCGTACCTGCACATGCATAAACACAAAAACACAACATATTTGACATATTTGGTTAGTTTTTGGTCTATTTGGTCCGTTTTATAAGGTAAAAGGTATGTGTAATTTAACACATACCAAGTTTGATATTGTTTTTAGAAGGGCTAACACTTTTATTGCCATGAATGAAGATAAGGTGGTAGGGGGTTCAAAGAGAGCTGGAGAAGAACTGGTATATGAAAGCAACAAGAAGTAGAAAACACATGAGCAAACAGAGCAAACATAGCAAGTCCAAGAAAGTGATGCAAATGAAATAGCTAATCTACAACAATTGATAGAAATTGCAAGTGATCATGATGAAGAAATTTTTGATGTTGTTCCTTTGAAGACTAAAGTACCTATCATAGATTGGAAAACTGGTTATCGTGGAAAGACTGCTTGGTGGGAGATAATCAGAGTTTGTGGACATTCTCAAAGGTTTGTCACTTTTGCTCAAATGCTCAGAAACTTTGACAGGGAAGATTTGGAGACCTTATGGGCATTAGTCAAAGAAAAGTATGGAGATTCTAGACCAGAAGACATTTTGGATGGAGTTCTCTGGGGTGACTTGAAGGTTATGTTTGAAACTTATCATGAAGATAGAGTTTGGCATGATCAATATAAAAATAAAGTTTTGCTTTGGAAGCTTTTTCAGTCATGTGGAGTTCATATTGTGATGATGAGAGGACTTCAAATCCACATGTTAGTGGAAAAAGACTATCCTGTAGCTAAGCATACACTTGACATGATGCTCAATGGTTCTGTCAAACTTCAAGTTGATTATTGGAGTGAAATGGTATATCAGCTTCTCAAGAAAATGGAGAAACAACTTTATGGGGCTAATTATAAGAAATTGAGGGAATAGTGTTTGGAAGCATCCTCCTGGTGAAGGAATATACTTTGAAGGAAACTTGATGATTTTATATTAAAATATCAAGTTTAGGGGAGGATTGTTAGGAATTAAAGCTTCCAAGAGTTGCTGATGCTTGAATGGTTAAGACTGCTCTAAGGAATTACAACTGTTCAGGTTTTACAATGAAAAAGCTCTAAGTATGTTTCTACTGTTGGTTATAGAGTTGCTGCTGCTAATGAAGGTTAAGACTGCTAGTGTATATTATAACTGTTGAGAACTTCAAGGGAATATACACTAAGTAGTTAGTGCTGCCAGGATTAATGTTAATGCTGCTAGTTCAGAGTTTCAACTGCTGAAGGATTACTGCTGCTAGAGTTAGAATTAAGACTGCTAGAGTATTTAGTTAATACTGCTGATAAGATAAGCTTGTATAGTCGGTTAGATAATTATAGAAAAGATTCTTTAAAGATTTATCTTGTATAGAAAGTTATTGTAAGCCGACTAGGACTCCTTAACCTATAAAAGGAGGTCCTAGGGCATAGAGTTCGACACACATTATTCATAATTTCAAGGTTGTAAACCCTAATACTTAAAGAGTATTCGTATTAATAATATTGAAGTTGTTGATTTGTTTACGATTGTGTTAACTGTTCTTCTTAATACTATTGTTTAGATTCCGCATAAACCTTAGTAATTCAACACAGTTTCTATACCTGGTTATGTAAATTCATCTAGCATAACTAAACCTTTACAAGCTAAGGGAGTCGATCAAGTGTATAGCTGGGATCAGCACGAAGAATTTACAAAACAGTACCCTGCACTCTCAAATACAGCAGCAGAAACCTAGCAGCATTAAGTTAAGCTTGGCAGCATTAACGCAATTTCCACTCCAAACTCCTTATTTATCAGCACTTCAACACTTGTCTTAGCTTATCCTGCAAAATATTAGTTCAAAAACCACAACACAAACAATAACACAATTCACAATAATCACATCATCATTTATACCTAGCAGTTGTAAGCACAACTAGCAGCAGAAACCAGCAGTTCTAAGTATAACTAGCATTACTAATCATACTTAGTAGCAGAAACTCTTATTGACTTAAATAACAGTACTAATCCATACAAAACTTTACAAAAACACAAAGAGATGAGAGATTTTTAAAGATTTAACATTTCAATACTTGCAATTAAAAATTGAAATCTACCCACGTCAAAGGTTTTTGTGAGCAAATCTGCAACATTATTGTCAGTATGGATTTTAACCATTTGAATACTTCTTTTCATTACAATCTCTTATAAAATGGTGTCTTATCTCTATATGCTTTATTTTTTAGTGATAAACAGGATTTCTAATTATGCACATAGTACTGCTATTATCAATAAATATTTTGGTATGCATAAAATTGTACCCATAATCCAGCAATTGATTCTGAATCCAGAGCACTTGTCCAAAGCAACTTGAAGCAGCTAGATATTCAGCTTCTTTTGTGGAGTTTGCAACTACAATTTGTTTCTTGCATTGCCATAAGATCAATCTACACCCAAGAAATTGACATCCACCTGTTGTAGATTTCCTATCCAAGCTTGCTCAAGCATAATCACTATCAGTGTATGATACCAAATCAAAAGATGAATATTTTGGATACTAAAGGCCCAATTTAGGTTGACCTTTTAAGTACCTAAAAATTCTCTTCACAGCATGAAGATGTGAAACTTTAGGACTAACTTGGTATCTAGCACAAACATGATGTCAGGTCTTGAAGAAGTAAGGTACATCAATGAACCAATCATTGATCTATACAAATGAACATCCACTTCTTCACCATCTTCATCCTTGAGCAAAGGCTTGCAAACTTCCATTGTTGTGCTTGCAGACTTAACATCTGTATATCCAAATTTCTTCAAAATCTCAACAACATATTTATCTTGACTGATAAATATGTCATCCTCCTTCTGTTTGACTTGTAATCCTAAAAAGAATGCAAGTTCTCTCATATAACTCATCTAAAACCTTTCATGCATCAATTTCTCAAACTCAATGCATAATTCCTTCTTTGTTGAACCAAAAATAATATCATCCACATAAACTTGGACTAGCAGGATATCATCTTTGTGTCTTCTAATGAACAAAGTCTTATAAATCTTGCCTCAGTGAAATCCATTGTCCAACAGATATGTTGACAATGTTTCATACCAAGCTCTGGGAGCTTGATGTAAACCATAAAGTGCCTTTTCCACCTTGTATACTTTGTTAGGAAAGTTAGGATCTTCAAACCCTAGTGGTTGACAAATATACACTTCTTCTTCAATTGTCCCATAAAGAAAAGCACTCTTCGCATCCATCTGATACACCACAAAGTATTTATATGAAGCATAAGCTAGAAACAGTCTTATAGCTTCAATTCTTGCAACAGGAGAAAAAACTTCATCATAATCAATCCCTTCTTCTTGTGTGTATCCCTGAGTAACTAATCTTGCTTCATTCCTTGCCACAATATCTCTTTCATCTTTCTTACATCTGAAAGCCCATTTAGTACCAATAGCCCTTTTTCCATTAGGCAAATCCACCAAAGTTCAAACTTCTTGTAGCTTGAATTGTAAAAGCTCATCCCACATAGCTTCTACCCAACTTGGATCATTTAGTGCTTGAATTGTCTTCTTGGGTTCTACTAGTGATAAGAAACAAGAAAACAAATAATTTTGAAGGTCTTTGTGACAGTTCCTTTTTTTAAGGGATCTAGCAAATAAACCTTTATCCTTCAAATCCTTTGTCATTCTTCTTGTTTGAACAGCAGACTTCACATCTCCAATGATTTGTTCTTGAGGATGATCTTTGTGAATTCTAGTAGTTGGAATAGGACTGACAGGGATAGTTTCATCCATGTTGTTTATGTCAGCCACTGCACCAACTTCTTCATCATCAGTATCAATATATATATTTTCCAAAGGAGACATGTTTGGATCAAATGGATATTCATCCTTATTAACAGCAATGCCTTCCTTGTCAGCAGTATTAACAGATTTATCTTTGTTAGTGCTGTTAGTGCTGTTACCATCACTATCAGCATTAACATCATTAGAACTGCTAACATTATCATCCTTCTTGTGTTCAACAAATTCTTGTTATTTTCTTGGCTCTTCATCATCCTGCTGTTCATCATTACATGAAGACTTAACTTCATCTTAGCCTGGGGGCTCCTGATCTAGGATCTTTGGTTCTTCATTTTGAGAACTCTTTGGACTTTGATAGAATAATGGATCAGCAGTCCATAATGGTAGCAAAATGCAATCTTTGTCATGTCATGTCTCCTTTGTAGCTTGACCTGCATCATTACTTGCTTTTGTACCTGCAAAATTTTTAGACTGTGTACCTGAAACAACTGGCTCATAATTCATTGTCTTTGTTAGTGCATCAATATCAAATAGCAAGTCTGGTCCACTACCTACAGCATTAGGTGTACTCTCACTAAACCTAACATGTAAGTTCTCTTCAACCATCCTAGTTCTACTATTGAATACTCTAAAGGCTTTACTATTCATTGAGTATCCAACAAAGAAACCTTCATCAGCCTTGTCATCAAACTTGCCTAAGTGATCTATGGTATTAAGGATAGTAACAGGACACCCAAATGGTCTTAGAAAGCCTAACATTGGAGTTGTACCATGTAAAAGTTCATAAGGGGTCTTGTTATGAAGCTTAACAACTATACTTATATTTTGCACATAGCAAGCAGTATTAACTACTTCAGCCAAAAAAGTAGTTGGTAACTTAGAATCAGCTAACATTGTTCTAGCAGACTCAATTAGTGTCCTATTTCTCCTCTCAGCAACACTATTTTGTTGAGGAGTTCTAACTACACTATACTGTCTCATAATACCCTTCACCTCACAAAACTGATTCAGATCCTTATTCTTGAATTCAGTTCCATTGTCACATCTTATCACCTTAACCTTATGATTAACTAGGTTTTCTATCCTTGTTATGAAAGACTTAAGGATTCCACTGGTTTCATCCTTAGTAGCTAAAAAGAAAACCCAAGTAAACCTGCTAAAATCATCTGTGACAACTAGGCAATACATCTTTTTCATTAAACTTTTCACAAATGTTGGTCCAAATAAATCCATGTGCAACATATGTAAAGGCTGACTTATAGAGTTCATAGTTTTGGTCTTATAAGAGGCTCTTTGTTGCTTTCCCTTCTGACAAGCAACACATGTTTCATCATTTTCAAAAACTTTTGAAGGTAATTCTCTCACAACATTTCCCTTAACTAGTTTATTCATTGTTTTGAAATTCAAGTGCCCAAGCCTTATATGCCAAAGTTTTAATTCATCAGATGTGGCTTTTACAAAGAGACAAGTTAAACCTCCTTTGGGAATCATATTCTTTAAATCAACATTGTATATATTGTCTCTTCTAGGAACTTTAAGCAAAACATGACTTTCATCAGTTAACTTAAAGTCAAGAGACAAGACAATGCATTCAGTGTCATTAAAGAGAACACTATTCTTTTTGTCACACATTTGTGAGACACTAAAGAGATTGAATTTTAGCTCTTTGACAAAATATGCATTCTCAAAATCAAGTTTACCAGTTCTTATAGTACCTTTGCCTGTGATTTTCCCTCCTTTAGAGTTACCTCCAAAGGCAACATATCCTCCATCAATAGCTTCAAAATCTGTAAGATAGGACATGTTTCTAGTCATGTGTCTTGAGTATCCACTGTCAATAACTCCTTTATCTTGTAATTTAACCTGTGGATTGCCCTGCACATAAAGTAAGAAAATTAGTTTCTCGTAGGGACCCAAGCCATTACTGAATTGGATCTGCCTTGTGCATCAACATAATCAAATCTTTTCAAGATTGATGCACTGTCATGTTTGGAAACATGGTCTAAAACTTTAATTTGTGGTTTCCAAAGCCAACAAGCTGAGGCCTTAACAACATGAATATAGTTTCCCTTAACAGCATTAACAACTAAATTTGCCTTAGCAGTAGAAACTACTGCTTTTGGCTTAGTAGTATTAAGTGTTGTTTTCTTTTGAATGGGCCTCTGAACATGTGAATGGGCTATTTTTGAAAAATAAGACATTGACCTTGCACCATTCACTGTTGTTTTGGTGTAAGCAGTATTAACTTGTCTGCCAGCATTAACAGATACTGCTGATTTTGAAAAGTTTTGTCTAGCAGTATTAAGTGATACTAGACCAGATCTCATTAGAACTGCCCTTGGAACCATATTCCTTTTAGCATTGGGGTGAGTATTTTTAGCAAAATTGGTATGATTCACCCTCTAAGAATAGTTCCAAACAGGTTTAACAGGATTAACCATCTTTGAATTTTGAAATTTATTTTGATGGTGCTGACAATTAACCTGCAAGTGTTCAAAACTACCACACACATAGAAAGTTTTATTAAACATCTGATAATTACTTCCTAGCCTATGTGACATCAAATTATTCCTGTTTCTCTTATTCCCTCTAGGACTGTGAGTGTGCACCCTAGGTTGCTCAACTTGGTTTGCAGTTTTCCTAGCATTTTGATTTTGTGAATTAGGTTTAACAAAATTTATCTTTTCAACACTAGGTTTAACTACTTTTTTTTCAACCTTAGGTTGAGACACTTCCTCATTCTCATCATCTGACTCCCAATCTTCAATAATTGGAGCATCATAATTCCTAACTTTCTTAGACTCTTCTACCTTAGTCATCTCAAGTTCTTAACTACAGGTTCCTTAAACTCTTCTAGACCAGTAAAAGACAAATCCTTTGTTGGAGGCAAAAGCTTTCTTGTAATTGGAGGAGGAACTTCTTTATAGCCTAGACCACTACCTTTCCTACATTTTTCAAAAGGGAAAATTCTAAAAGTAGACCAAACACAAATGGGCGGTTCCCTATCTACCCCAAAATCCGAAAATAATTTTGTTGCCCAGGGCAACTGGCAATTTTTTGGGCAACTGAAGGATTTTCAGTGTATTTTTTGGGCAACAATCGCCATTTTTTGGGCAACTGGAGACATTTTTTAGGCAACCGGAGTATGGGATAGACCATTTGGTGTTTGGTCTATTTTGGTAATTATCCCTTGTCAAAAATACGACAATCTATAATCTTGCTCACATTTTCAGATGCATGTTCATACTTATTAACTATAAGCTGAATACATTCTTTTTCCTTCTGAACTACATCTTTTTCCTTTTTAGCCACATCAATTCTTCTTCTAAGCTCTTCAATAAGTTCATCTCTTACTAAAATTTCACTCCTTAAAACACTAATCTTTTCAACTAACTCAAATTCATTTGTTACAAAGAATTCAAGTCTTTTCTCCACTGACTCTTGTCCTAATTTATAACCTAAACACATTAACTCAGACTTTCTTAAATCTACTATCAGTTTATTATTTTGAGCTTTAATGACTCAATATTATCTAAACAAGATTTATAAGAACAACCAGAATCATTAGACACCTCAGAGTCAGAACTTGAGCTTGAAGATGAATAAGCCATCAATGCATAGTTGGGTCCTTCTACAGCTTGGTCACTCTAATCATAGCCACCCAAACCATCACAAGATACCAAAGCTGTGGAATTACTTGTTTCCACAGGCACGGTTCTCCTTGAGATTTCTCCATTCTTGTAGTCTTGGCTCCTTGGTGCCCTGCATTCTCTAGCAAAATGACCCTTCCTGTGACAATTGTAGCATTCCACCTTAAACTTATCAAAGCCAATGTTATCATTCCTATTGACTGTCAGCTTTCTTCCAGTTTTCTTCAAGAATCTCCTAGCTCTCATTGTCAACATAGCCATCTGCCATCTTAAATCTATCTCTTCCACATCATCTGGATGAATTTGTTCCAAGTCCTCATTCATCAGTTGATGACTGTTGGGTTGACTAGCCAAGAAAACATAAACCACAGCATCACTCAATTTGTCAACATTAGTTGAATTAGCAGCAGTAATTTGAGTGCTAGCAGTAGTAACTCCATGAGCAGTAGTAACTGCTTCATTGGTACTACTAGTGTTGTTTGAGGAGGACACAAAAACCATGTTTTGTGTATGTGTACTAGAGGTAGATGATCCTTTGACCTCTGGTTCATAAACTTTGAGGTTGTTATAAAGATCATCCAGGCTCATTGTGTCAAGATCAAGTTTGTTTCTCCACACAACAACATGTGTGTTCCATTCAGAGGACAAGCTTCTCAAAAACTTTTGGTTCATATCTTCCTGAGAGATCTGCTCTCCTAAGATCTCTAGTTGACTTATAAGTTTTTGAATTCGATCAAAGGTTTGATCCAATATCTCAGAACCTTGAGCAGAGAAGTTTTCATACTGTTGTTTCTAAAGATTCTTCTTTGTCTTCTTTGTAGCATCATTACCTCCAAACCTCTTTTCAATAGCTTCCATTAGAGACTTAGCATCTTTAATGGAGTGGAACTTCAACTGATTTTCATTAGGAATGGCCATCATCAACATACTTCTTGCCTTAACTTCAAGTCTTCTTTGAGCTTTTTCCTCAGCAGTTGTAAGAGGCACAATTGTAGTAACACCTTCTGTAGATTTTGTTGTTTTTGGATTTTCGTTTGCATTCTCAATGATATCCCAGAGTTGGAAATCAATCATCTGAATGTACTGCTCAATTTGCATTCTCTAGATCTCATACTCATTAGCCTTGAGCATTGGAATCTTTGATGCAGTAACCATATGTGCAGAGTCTTGATCCATCCTTTTCAGCAAAATCTTGTGTGTTTAAACAGATTCTTCTTTATGTTGATTACAGCTTCTAGAACCACAAGCTCTGATACCACTTGTTGATCAAAGTTATATACTTGATCGAATCCCTTAGCTTGTAAGGGTTAAGTTATCTTAGATAAATCCAAAATAACTAGAATAGAAACTGTGTTTGAGCTTATCAAATACTATGCGGAATCTAGTACTTGATATTAAGAAGAACTTTGTGGAAACTTATTTTAGAGCGACTTACATCTACTAAAATAAGTTACGTGATCGTTTATGGACTCTAGGTTGTTACACCTTTGATCTAGGATTTTGTCTATGACTAGCATGATGATAATATGGACAGAATATTCTAATGAAAGAAACAATACTATCACAACAAGGTTTTGCCAAACTTTCTCTTTGTTATTAAACTCAGCCCCAATGCTATGTGATCAAATATAGCACGGTTACTCTACAACAATAACAGGGATCAAGGAAAACCTTGATTACCTTGAGGCTTAACAAAACTAAACAACATTAGACCCCATGTCTAATGTTCCCATACACACTCTTTCTTTTTGATTACATTTGAACACACTTGGTGTTTTAGTTCTAAGCACTCTTTTAGAGTCTTTGTAAATCACACATTTTATCTAAGGGTATGATCTCCCTTTTATAGTACAAAGGAGATCATTACAAAGTTGATAAGACTTGGTCTACTACTTGCTTGTTATGTCAGTCAATAAGATACAACATGTATCTTATACAATTTGTTGACTGAAAACATATCTAGATATTATCTATTTGATATACTAGACTTAAATACAAAATATCTTCTTCATCCTTATCCATCCAGCAGTAGTATGACTCACTGATCAGCAGCTTCATTTGAACTAGCAGTACTAACTGTTTGCACTAGCAGTTCCAACTGCTACCTTCTTTGCACTAGCAGTTCTAACTGTTTGCACTAGCAGTTCCAACTGCTACCACTAGCAGTACTAACTGCTTGGTGTATTTTGCTTATCATTTCAGTAATCCTTATGTTTCATTCTTACTTGTTTTGTATCATTAAATCTATGAAAATATAATTCCCAACAATCTTCCCCTATTTGATGATTACAAAACAAACACATTCTTGTACGAATTTCCCTAGACGAAGTAGAGAAATTGAGATAATTAAATCTCACCATGAATGAAACCATACTGTCTTCCCCTTAATCTATGCTATCCACCACGTGTCTTCCCCTTTTTGTTATCAACAAATAAAGAATATTACAAATATGATCTTTACAACTACAAACTAATATTACAAATCCAATCTATCCTTCTAATATCTCAAATTACCCTCCATTAAGCTTTCCGCACTAAAAATGAACTTGAGACACTAAAATTTTAAACCATCAGTAGCAATACTAATCAACAGTAATAAAAATCAATAACTTTCCTTTGTGGTGATGCATAAGTATAATAAATGGTTAAACACTTGAACATTTAAGCTTCCCCTGAAACCCATATGTTAACCATTCGAATCTCCAATTCTGTAGGCTTTAATGACTGATGAAGAAAAACCAACCATTACTAACTTGATGATGAAACAGAATAAACCATCCTTGTGTCTTATATCTTGAACTAAATTTGACTTAGAACGTATACCCAACTTTCTTTTATAGGGAGACCGCAATCTCTTGAAAATAAACTCATCTTCTATGAGACACTGAGCACTACAACGTTACTCCTTTAAGTGTTTGTCAATTCGTAGTCACTTGAACGAACGAACAAGTTATCTTTAAAGTGTAGTCAACCACTTTAAGATATGATCAGAACACAATTTTGAAAAATTCAACTTTAACTTCAAATAAGCAACAAATAATCTTTTTCACCAATAATAACTTGATAAACAAGCCTTTAATCTTTTAAGAATCAACTCTCTTCTGTGTGTGATTCTTCCCCTTTGTGTGTGAACCTTGAAAGAAAACCAAAAATTCGACTATACCTCAACTGTTTCTGCAGCAGTTTTCAACGATGCATATCTTGCAACCTAAGGCTCAGATTGAAGATCCTTCCGGTGAGAATCTACCTTGATATACCAAGAATCTCCAGTAAAAATTTCAGCCCGATCCAAAGGTTAACGAAGGAGTTATCGCCTTTTGAAAACAGCCCTGCAGTGAGTTACGAAAATACGAACCAGATCCGAATTTTTCTTCTTTCTTTAGTTAAAACCTTTTCTTTTCCTAGATCCAGATCCCCCCGCTCTGATACCAACTGTGGAAACTTATTTTAGAGCGACTTACATCTACTAAAATAAGTTACGTGATCGTTTATGGACTCTAGGTTGTTACACCTTTGATCTAGGATTTTGTCTATGACTAGCATGATGATAATATTGACAGAATATTCTTATGAAAGAAACAATACTATCACAACAAGGTTTTGCCAAACTTTCTCTTTATTATTAAACTCAGCCCCAATGCTATGTGATCAAATATAGCACGGTTACTCTACAACAATAACAGGGATCAAGGAAAACCTTGATTACCTTGAGGCTTAACAAAACTAAACAACATTAGACCCCATGTCTAATGTTCCCATACACACTCTTTCTTTTTGATTACATTTGAACACACTTGGTGTTTTAGTTCTAAGCACTCTTTTAGAGTCTTTGTAAATCACACATTTTATCTAAGGGTATGATCTCCCTTTTATAGTATAAAGGAGTTCATTACAAAGTTGATAAGACTTGGTCTACTACTTGCTTGTTATGTCAGTCAATAAGATACAACATGTATCTTTTACAATTTGTTGACTGAAAACATATTCTAGATATTATCTATTTGATATACTTGACTTAAATACAAAATATCTTCTTCATCCTTATCCATCCAGCAGTAGTATGACTCACTGATCAGCAGCTTCATTTGAACTAGCAGTACTAACTATTTGCACTAGCAGTTCCAACTGCTACCTTCTTTGCACTAGCAGTTCTAACTGTTTGCACTAGCAGTTCCAACTGCTACCACTAGCAGTACTAACTGCTTGGTGTATTTTGCTTATCATTTCAGTAATCCTTATGTTTCATTCTTACTTGTTTTGTATCATTAAATCTATGAAAATATAATTCCCAACAATCTTCCCCTATTTGATGATTACAAAACAAACACATTCTTGTACGAATTTCCCTAGACGAAGTAGAGAAATTGAGATAATTAAATCTCACCATGAATGAAACAATACTGTCTTCCCCTTAATCTATGCTATCCACCACGTGTCTTCCCCTTTTTGTTATCAACAAACAGAGAATATTACAAATATGATCTTTACAACTACAAACTAATATTACAAATCCAATCTATCCTTCTAATATCTCAAATTACCCTCCATTAAGCTTTCCGCACTAAAAATGAACTTGAGACACTAAAATTTTAAACCATCAGTAGCAATACTAATCAACAGTAATAAAAATCAATAACTTTCCTTTGTGGTGATGCATAAATATAATAAATGGTTAAACACTTGAACATTTAAGCTTCCCCTGAAACCCATATGTTAACCATTCGAATCTCCAATTCTGTAGGCTTTAATGACTGATGAAGAAAAACCAACCATTACTAACTTGATGATGAAACAGAATAAACCATCCTTGTGTCTTATATCTTGTACTAAATTTGACTTAGAACGTATACCTAACTTTCTTGTATAGGGAGACCGCAATCTCTTGAAAATAAACTCATCTTCTATGAGACACTGAGCACTACAACGTTACTCCTTTAAGTGTTTGTCAATTCGTAGTCACTTGAACGAACGAACAAGTTATCTTTAAAGTGTAGTCAACCACTTTAAGATATGATAAGAACACAATTTTAAAAAATTCAACTTTAACTTCAAATAAGCAACAAATAATCTTTTTCACCAATAATAACTTGATAAACAAGCCTTTAATCTTTTAAGAACCAACTCTCTTCTGTGTGTGATTCTTCCCCTTTGTGTGTGAACCTTGAAAGAAAACCAAAAATTCGACTATACCTCAACTGTTTCTGCAGCAGTTTTCAACGATGCATATCTTGCAACCTAAGGCTCAGTTTGAAGATCCCTCCGGTGAGAATCTACCTTGATATACCAAGAATCTCTAGTAAAAATTTCAGCCCGATCCAACGGTTAACGAAGGAGTTATCGCCTTTTGAAAACAGCCCTGCAGTGAGTTACGAAAATACGAACCAGATCCGAATTTTTCTTCTTTCTTTAGTTAAAACCTTTTCTTTTCCTAGATCCAGAGCCCCCCGCTCTGATACCAACTGTGGAAACTTATTTTAGATCGACTTACATCTACTAAAATAAGTTACGTGATCGTTTATGGACTCTAGGTTGTTACACCTTTGATCTAGGATTTTGTCTATGACTAGCATGATGATAATATTGACAGAATATTCTTATGAAAGAAACAATACTATCACAACAAGGTTTTGCCAAACTTTCTCTTTGTTATTAAACTCAGCCCCAATGCTATGTGATCAAATATAGCACGGTTACTCTACAACAATAACAGGGATCAAGGAAAACCTTGATTACCTTGAGGCTTAACAAAACTAAACAACATTAGACCCCATGTCTAATGTTCCCATACACACTCTTTCTTTGTGATTACATTTGAACACACTTGGTGTTTTAGTTCTAAGCACTCTTTTAGAGTCTTTGTAAATCACACATTTTATCTAAGGGTATGATCTCCCTTTTATAGTACAAAGGAGATCATTACAAAGTTGATAAGACTTGGTCTACTACTTGCTTGTTATGTCAGTCAATAAGATACAACATGTATCTTTTACAATTTGTTTACTGAAAACATATCTAGATATTATCTATTTGATATACTTGACTTAAATACAAAATATCTTCTTCATCCTTATCCATCCAGCAGTAGTATGACTCACTGATCAGCAGCTTCATTTGAACCAGCAGTACTAACTGTTTGCACTAGCAGTTCCAACTGCTACCTTCTTTGCACTAGCAGTTCTAACTGTTTGCACTAGCAGTTCCAACTGCTACCACTAGCAGTACTAACTGCTTGGTGTATTTTGCTTATCATTTCAGTAATCCTTATGTTTCATTCTTACTTGTTTTGTATCTTTAAATCTATGAAAATATAATTCCCAACAATCTTCCCCTATTTGATGATTACAAAACAAACACATTCTTGTACGAATTTCCCTAGACGAAGTAGAGAAATTGAGATAATTAAATCTCACCATGAATGAAACCATACTGTCTTCCCTTTAATCTATGCTATCCACCACGTGTCTTCCCCTTTTTGTTATCAACAAATAGAGAATATTACAAATATGATCTTTACAACTACAAACTAATATTACAAATCCAATCTATCCTTCTAATATCTCAAATTACCCTCCATTAAGCTTTCCGCACTAAAAATGAACTTGAGACACTAAAATTTTAAACCATCAGTAGCAATACTAATCAACAGTAATAAAAATCAATAACTTTCCTTTGTGGTGATGCATAAGTATAATAAATGGTTAAACACTTGAACATTTAAGCTTCCCCTGAAACCCATATGTTAACCATTCGAATCTCCAATTCTGTAGGCTTTAATGACTGATGAAGAAAAACCAACCATTACTAACTTGATGATGAAACAGAATAAACCATCCTTGTGTCTTATATCTTGTACTAAATTTGACTTAGAACGTATACCCAACTTTCTTGTATAGGGAGACCGCAATCTCTTGAAAATAAACTCATCTTCTATGAGACACTGAGCACTACAACGTTACTCCTTTAAGTGTTTGTCAATTCGTAGTCACTTGAACGAACAAACAAGTTATCTTTAAAGTGTAGTCAACCACTTTAAGATATGATAAGAACACAATTTTGAAAAATTCAACTTTAACTTCAAATAAGCAACAAATAATCTTTTTCACCAATACTAACTTGATAAACAAGCCTTTAATCTTTTAAGAACCAACTCTCTTCTGTGTGTGATTCTTCCCCTTTGTGTGTGAACCTTGAAAGAAAACCAAAAATTCGACTATACCTCAACTGTTTCTGCAGCAGTTTTCAACGATGCATATCTTGCAACCTAAGGCTCAGATTGAAGATCCCTCCGGTGAGAATCTACCTTGATATACCAAGAATCTCCAGTAAAAATTTCAGCCTGATCCAAAGGTTAACGAAGGAGTTATCGCCTTTTGAAAACAGCGCTGCAGTGAGTTACGAAAATACGAACCAGATCCGAATTTTTCTTCTTTCTTTAGTTAAAACCTTTTCTTTTCCTAGATCCAGAGCCCCCCGCTCTGATACCAACTGTGGAAACTTATTTTAGAGCGACTTACATCTACTAAAATAAGTTACGTGATCGTTTATGGACTCTAGGTTGTTACACCTTTGATCTAGGATTTTGTCTATGACTAGCATGATGATAATATTGACAGAATATTCTTATGAAAGAAACAATACTATCACAACAAGGTTTTGCCAAACTTTCTCTTTGTTATTAAACTCAGCCCCAATGCTATGTGATCAAATATAGCACGGTTACTCTACAACAATAACAGGGATCAAGGAAAACCTTGATTACCTTGAGGCTTAACAAAACTAAACAACATTAGACCCCATGTCTAATGTTCCCATACACACTCTTTCTTTGTGATTACATTTGAACACACTTGGTGTTTTAGTTCTAAGCACTCTTTTAGAGTCTTTGTAAATCACACATTTTATCTAAGGGTATGATCTCCCTTTTATAGTACAAAGGAGATCATTACAAAGTTGATAAGACTTGGTCTACTACTTGCTTGTTATGTCAGTCAATAAGATACAACATGTATCTTTTACAATTTGTTGACTGAAAACATATCTAGATATTATCTATTTGATATACTTGACTTAAATACAAAATATCTTCTTCATCCTTATCCATCCAGCAGTAGTATGACTCACTGATCAGCAGCTTCATTTGAACCAGCAGTACTAACTGTTTGCACTAGCAGTTCCAACTGCTACCTTCTTTGCACTAGCAGTACTAACTGTTTGCACTAGCAGTTCCAACTGCTACCTTCTTTGCACTAGCAGTTCCAACTGCTACCACTAGCAGTACTAACTGCTTGGTGTATTTTGCTTATCATTTCAGTAATCCTTATGTTTCATTCTTACTTGTTTTGTATCATTAAATCTATGAAAATATAATTCCCAACAATCTTCCCCTATTTGATGATTACAAAACAAACACATTCTTGTACGAATTTCCCTAGACGAAGTAGAGAAATTGAGATAATTAAATCTCACCATGAAAGAAACCATACTGTCTTCCCCTTAATTAAATCTCACCATTAAATCTCTGATACCACTTGTTAGGATTGGACACACGGTTAAGGTGGTTAAACCTTTTGTTCTTTGTGTGTATGATATATTGAGTTAATATGATTAAGTACGCGGAATTTACTTAACCACAATTAGAAGGTGATTTGTGTTGTGGAAATGGAATGGTTGTGTTAGTTCTATGACAATGAACAATGAAAGATTAACACCAAATGATTCAATATTATTAATGATAATAATACGAGTGATCTTGAATTATCACTAGGGTCACAACCTTGAATCTTAAGTTTTTACAACTTGTGATATTCTTGTGTTTGTTCTATATCTTAACAGTTATGGGTTCTAATAAAAACATTCACTTTTTAACACATACTTATCACTAGTCTAAGATCTTCTTTTATAGTCCAAGAAGATCTTTACATATTGCTTAAAGTCTAGCCGAACTACTTGTTAACTTATCTTGAGTGTGTCAGTACATAAGATACAACATGTATCTGTGTACACAACTTATTAACTAAGCACATGGGGTAAGATATTATCTACCGTGTATTGTTGACCAAAATACAAATAATTTCTTTTCAATACTTATCCATCTAGCAGTCTCAACTCAACAGTATCAACTAGCAGTCCCTTCTTTGTTCTACCAGTTAGAACGGTTAGTTATAACTTGAGCAGTCCTAAGATATACATCAGCAGTTGGAACTGTTAGAGAATTCTTCTCAGCAGTTGGAACTGTTAATACTTTGTAATTCTTAATACTTAATCTTCAGAATATTTAATTCCCAACAAACTTTGTATCAATGTAACAGTAAACTAAGAACACAATTAAATAAACAAAACGCTTCAATATTATTGATGAATAATACGAATACTCTCTTAGTATTAGGGTTTACAACCTTGAAGCTATATAAAACGTACGTCTATCTCAATGCCCTAGGACCTCCTTTTATAGACTAAGGAGTCCTAGTCGGCTTACAATGACTTTCTATACAAGATAAATCTTTTCTATATTTATCTAAATGTGTTACACGGTATTACTATACTTATCTTACACATAAATTGACTTAATCTCTTTAGCAGCACAAATAACTAACCATCAACACTAATCTTTAACTCTTGCAGCATTAATTCTTTAGCAGTAGTAAGTTAGTAGTATTAGCACTAACTTTTCTTCTAGCAGCATTAACTACTTGGTGTATTTCCTAGAAGTTCTTCAGCATTACCAGCAGTCTTAATATTTATACCAGCAGTAGAAACATTCTTAGAAGATTTTCATTTGAGTACCTGAGCAGTCTTAATCACATTGGCAGCAGTAATCATCAACAGCAGTAACTAGTCTTTGAATACCAACAGGAAGGGATCCGTCGGATCCCGGTGAACACTGCTCAAAATTGCCTATAAATAGTGAGCCATTCCTCTCTTGTTTCTCACCCCACTTAGATATATCTTCTCTCTATATTCTAAGTTCTCTAACCTCAGATCTAAAGATCATTCTTGTAGCTTTCTTTCTCTTGTGTTCTCAAGGTTCTTCTTACAAGACGAGATCACACTTTCTAAGCATACGAGCCATTATTCTCTTCAAGTTACTCGAACTTATCATAACCTCAAGACCACTGAGTTGTCTCTTGTTGTTGATACTTCTTCTTGTATTCTCAAAGTTGTTGTGTTAGTTGTGTTAGTTGTGTTGTTGTGTTGGATTGGTCTTCCGTGTAAAGGACTCGGTATTTAGCTTTGTACCGAAAAAAGTGTAAGCGACGTTGTGAGTTTCTCCACCGGTTGAAGGAGCTTGTTGACATAGTGTTTACAAACTCTCGAGTTGGGTACTCGAGGAGTGGAGTAGGGCAAGGAAGGTGTCCTTGTATCCGAACCACTATAAACCATTGTGTCTCACTTCTATCCTTTTATCTCTTTACTTTCATCATATTTATTTCTTTTCAAGCAACTTGCATTATCCATATCTCAACATCCAATGGTTTCACATACTATCGATCTAAAGTTTTATAAACTAAATTTAAATCGGTAAAAACTATTCAACCCCCCTTCTAGTTTTCTACAGTATATAGATTCTAGAACTTGTTTTTGTGATGCATCCCGAGATCGCTAGTGAGACTACATTCGTGTAGTTAGGATTGACTAAATGATAAGAGGAATTAGGATAACCCTTGTTTTAAACCTGTTTTTATAAGTACATTGGCTTCATTGGTCAAGTAATTCTCCCACACCTTTGGTATGTACTCATTTTTAGTACAAGATACCCCTAGTACACCCCTCAGAGCCTATCCTTCTCGCAGTTCGCGTGATATTTCGGTGGATTCCAAAATATTAATAAAGAGCATTGTTTACAATCCAACCCTAAATGTCAGTACAGTAAAGCAACCCTTGCCACACAAATGCACATGTACCTTACTTCCAGTTTGCTTCATCACTATTCTCTCGTAACTACTAATAGTGTATCTCACTAGTATATAAAGGAAGGATAGTAGAAGTGATAAGCAATCGACTCCACAACAACTTGAATCTTCCTCCGCTTCTAGTGTGGAATATTCCTCTTCATAACTTGAAGAGTAACATTTGTCATTACCAGGGATAGTATTCCGCAACTATCCCTCGTAAAGCCTTCACCTTAACTTCTAAGTGAGACTGATACAGTTGTAATGTACAAGTGGGTATTATTACTAGTAGCAGGTCAAGATTGTGTAAACATTTCCTAATATCTAATGATCATCAGTTATTTTCATATGCTCAAACTGTTGTTCATACGACTCATGGTTTTGCACAAAAATATCAGACCAACAAGTGGTATCAGAGTGGGTGGATCACTTCCATGATCTAGATCCATTCTTGAATGACTACTAATAATACCAAACGGGTTTGAACATTGGCATATACTATTCAAACCTGATCCTCAACAAAACCCCACAAAATTATTCCCCCTCCATAACATCCTCGAGCGTCTTTTCAAAAAAGATTGGTCACATCAAACCGTTCTTGTGCGAAAAGAAGTTCCAACTGCCTACTCTCAACCCATTTATCCACACCACTTTTAGTGCCACTGTTTCTCTAGAGTTTCAAGTAACTTTGATCAAAAACATGTTTATCTGGACATACACGTCCTGCATAAATGTGTTAATCTTCAAATGTAACAAAGATGGCGAGAGCTTTATGAGTACTCAGTCTCTCATAAGCCATAAAAGTGGTAACATTTAGAAATGTTACATGGTTGATCCTAGTAACAACTAACAATGGAAGAGAGTAATCAGAGGCTATTGGAAAGGGGGAATATAAAGACAAGAAAGGGAAGAGGGTGTGTCTTATGGATAGGTATAAATAGTACATCATGGAGTATTCAGTAAATGAAATAGTCCCTGTTCTTCCACCACTTAAGATGGAAAGCAACAAAGGATGAAAATCAATGATTTCCTCCAAACTTTGTTGTAACTCAGCTTGTAAGTAAGAGGCTGGAAAGCCTGCTTACAGCCGAGTAAAAGTAGGGCTATTCTATGTTCAAATTAGGGAAGACTGGGAAATGCCACCTAAGTGTCTCTAACCATTAGCTAAACTAGCATTTAAAACAACGGTCCCTGAACCTAGGACCTCTGATCTAGAATCAGAGAGTGAATCAACCAGTTTAGTTCGGGGATTGGGATGTACTGATCAGGTAAGGAAATACCACCTGATTTAATGAAGTTTTTGACAAGAGTGGTTGCTGAATAATCAAAGATGAGTACTATTACCAGATGTTGAACCACTAAGACTCTAAGAAAGTTGTACAGCTTAAAAGAATCAAAAGCTCAGAATCTATATCTTTCAGCGACATCAATAGAATTAACTTTGCATTTTCTAGCATAATAATTCCTTGATGTAAAAGTCAATATGTAAGAAGAAGCCGCTATACTCACTTAGCACTGATTTAAATTAAGCTATGTATACATCTAGATAAAGGGAGATTTCAGAGTCAAATTGTGACCCACTCACCTCTTTCACATGTTAAACATAATGTAGTCTAAACTCATTCACTGACTCTCATTGAATCAAATAAAATCACTCACTGATACTCCTTTTAAAGTATCATTTCATCACTCTCTGATAAACTATCAGAGACAACAAATTTTCTGATAGTATAGAAGTCTATTAACCTGATTGTCTAGGGATAAGTGTAACCAGGATACTATCAGATCAATGAAGAAGGGCTATAGGCATATACACCAATTATCTATATGATATCAATTACCATCACAAATCAGACCAGGCTTCAATAAGTAATAGACAAAACATAGTCATTGAGTACTAGTGACCAGTTTAAAAGCTTGGAAACAAACGAACTTCAGGGACACAACCCTAAATCAGGGGTCTCTGAATACATATAAGACAAAATCCAAGAAAGAACTCAAAGGATGAACCAAGCATCAGAATACCTCTGAAGATTCAGACGTCTGTTTATATATATATATATATATATATATATATATATATATATATATATATATATATATATATATATATATATATATATATATATATATATATATATATATATATATAATATTGGTTCTTGAAAAAAGTACCATTTGGTGGAAAAGTGGGAAAAGTATACAAATCACCCCTTCTCCTTCCTCTCCCTTTTTTCACACCAAACTACAGGGACCTTATTGTATTTTCATTTATTCTTTAAGGGAGGGTTTTGTAAATCCACACCTTTCATATATAATGCCTAATTTTTTTTCATTTTTTCTTTCTCTAATTCCACGACCTGACCTTTTTTTCTCTCAGTGCCAGATTCACTAATATTCACGAAATCACCACCACTAAGATTCACAAAATCATATCGTGTTATCAGATTCAATATCATTTCATCATAATTTGTACCGATTATTGTTGGTTATGAGTTATGGTTTTGTTTTACAAGTTATGGTTTTGTTTTACGAGTTTTGATTCGGTAATCATAATGTTTGTTCATAGATGTATCGATTTTAAGAGTTTCTGACATAATGCACTATATAGATGAGTTATTTGAAGCAAATTTGAGAGAAAAAAAGACTTGGAAACGTGTTTGCAAAACCTGCACACAAGGTGTTTGATAAATTTCCTAAATGAAATTTCATAACTTTGATGCACTGATTTTACAATGTGATTTGTGCTTCTGATTTTCAGGTGATTACTCTCGATATGGGTCTACTTGTTGTTGGCACAAAGTATCGTGGAGATTTCGAGGAGAGACTAAAGAAGCTGATGGAAGAAATCAAGCAAAGTGATGAAATAATCCTCTTTATCGATGCTGTTAACATATTGAAATAATTCACTGTAACCGAAGCTGACATTCAGCACATCGTCTTGTCTTGGGCCAACATATCAGTTCAGAAAGTCTCAACATACCAGCACATCCAAGGTAAATTCTTCTTTCCGTTGACTCTGAAATCCATTGTTGTCTGGTTATTTGTGCTAGTGCTGCTCCGTCCTCATCATTTCTTATTCTTTTGTTTTGCAGGTAGCTTATAAGTCCTAAAGTAATTATATTTATATGATGATTGGTGGTGCAAGTTGTGATAATTCCTTTATATGATCATTCATATATGACCATCATTTGGTAATGAACGTCTTCTCTTGAATGGCTTTGTGTGTTTTTTGATATTAATACTAACAATTGCTGTGTTTTTTAAGGTACGATGCACCACCACATGGTGTGGTTTGGAGTTGGACTGGAACGTAGTTGTGATGCTTTTTTGTGGCCTCGACGACATCCGAAAGACATTACTTTTCCATGTGACCCACGAAGACCCATTGATATAATGAGTACTTTGTATATACATTGATGCACCTTTTTTTTAAACATTGATGCACCATTATTTCAACATTGATGCACCCTTTTTTTTAAAACATTGTTCATGGTTGTGACATTTCCCTTCTTTGAAAACCATTTAAAGTCATTTATAATTTCAAAAATTAGTCTTCTCAGAACTTTGAAGAAAAAAAAATTATTTCTGCTAATACAAATAGAGATATTTGCATTTTAAGCTTATAACGACATTACTCGAGCTGAATACTGGTGTGTTTACAGGTGGGAATATTCATCGGAGTGTTCATAATGTTAGCATCAACCATCGGTGGGTTTGATGACAGGTGCTTATCTGGTGCATGATCTGTGTGAAGACGGTTGAGTTGCTCCATTAGTTAAACTATTTTTACATTAGCAAGATCAACGTAGTTTCTTAGTTTATTGTTTTAGGATCTGCTATACAAAGAATATGGATATCAAAGGAAGTGTTTTGATGGAAAGATACGAGTTAGGGAGATTACTTGGCCAGTGGACCTTTGCAAAGGTGTACTATGCTAGGAATACGAGTACAGGCTAAGTTGTTGCAATTAAAGTAATAGTCAAAGACAAGGTTTTAAGGGTCGGGCTTATTACTCAAATCAAGCGAGAGATATCTATTATGAGACTGGCGAGACACCCTAATGTCCTACAGCCTTTTGAAGTTATGGCCACCAAAACCAAAATATATTTCGCATTAGATTATGCCAAAGGGGGTGAGCTTTTCGACAAAGTGTCGAAAGGAAGGTTAAAGGAAAACATTGCTCGTAAATATTTCCAAAAATTAATCAATGATGTTGATTTTTGTCATAGCAGGGGGTTTATCACCGCGATCTGAAACCTGAGAACTTACTATTGGATGAGAATGATAATTTAAAGGTTTTCAATTTTGGGTTAAGTGCTCTTGCTGAATCTAATCATCAAGATGGGCTACTTCACACGTATGTGGCACCTGAAGTTATTAACAGACGAGGCTATGATGGGGGTAAAGCTGATATCTGAACCAACTCGTGTTAGAGATCCGGATCTAATATATACTGTAGCGAACCTTAATCAGCATAATGACTTGGATGTCAAGACTGTTGGTGTAACTGGAACAACTCAAGAAGGTGATTTTGAGCCTCAAGGTTCTACATCAGAACACAAGGAAAAATATTTTAGCCCACAAGTGTCTGATCTTGGGTTTGGGCAGGCCAGAGATCACAGTGGAACTTATTTTGTTGACGGTACAGAAGAAAGCAAGACAATGGTTCAAATCTTAAATGCTCAGGACGAATTTCGAGATGTGGGAAATGATCTCTTGGAGCAAATGAGAGTTAAATCCCCAACGCCCTTAAAAGGCAAAAAGAACAGAGGAAAGAATGCTCAAGGGTCAGGTCCATCTTCACCTTCTCTAAATGGTTTCAATTCAATCGATTCTTCTATCGAACCAGTTGTTGTTTCAAGCACTTCGTCTGCCGAAGTCATACTTTCACAACTGCAGTCCATGCAAGAAACTATCTCTCAGGTAAATTCATGAACATAATGACTGATTTTCTCTTTTTATCATTTGAGATAGTGATTCCGTAATTTAGCTTGTGTTTTAAATCCTCTGATTGGAGGTTTTAATCAATCAAAAGGAAATCCTTAAGCAGATCCCAGTCCTGTTTACTGTTACAATTACAAAGGAAGGCCGAAGAATCGAGGTAGCTATAGCAAAGAGCATGGAGAAGGCATGTAAAGCTAACGCGGATGCTCAATGGGCCCGTACTCAAGAAGAATCGGTGGGTTCAGGAATATAATTGCCGACTCCTCAAGCTATGACTTTTATCAGTAAATTATCAATTTAAATGATATTTGTATCATTGTATGTATGACTACATGTTTCAACATTGATGCACCTTTTATTTTAACATTGATGCACCATTATTTCAACATTGATGCACCTTTTATTTTAACATTGATGCACCATTATTTCAACATTGTTGCACCTTTTATTTTGTCATTGGAAGTTCAATATTTATACTAAAAAAGTGAAGAGGTGTATTAATGCTTGTGGTCGATGATTTGCTTTGTATGGCCATAAAAGCTTCAGAAACCATGTGTAATTGACAAAAACAAGATCTAAGATGCTTGCCATCCTTGCTTCCCTACCGATTCAAACCCATTTCCACACCCACGCCCATGTGCCATATCCAACGGCGAATTACAAGTAAACCACGTTTCAGTCAGATTAAACACTCCCAAAAAACACTATGGCCGTTCGTTTCTCTCTACCTCTTTAGGTGTGGTTTCCTTATGTGTCCCCTTCTCGACGGCATCCACTCAAGAGTGAATCTTGCCGTATATCAAACTTGAGGAAAATGTAAAATATTTTTAAGATAAACTTGATGCACAAAATCTGTGCAACTTGAGGAAAATGTGAAATATTTTAGATACTTGTTAAATATGTTAACCTACCACAATCAACATGTTTATTCCTGCCATCTACTTTAGTAACAATCAAGAAACCTGAAGCTCATAAATTAGTGAAATTACAAACAATTTAGAGCATACACTAACCAAGTACTAACTGTTAGGCGGGTAACAAGACTAAAGGGGTTAAATCATGTACGCTAGCAAGAGGAAGGACAATATTTACAACTGACATTCATAAAAAAAATATCACAACATTGACATTAAAAACAACAAATTTAACCGAAACCCGTTGATTAGCTCACAATGGGGAAGTTGCTAACCCATCAAATTTTGCAGCAACTTCCCTTAATTCTAGCTCAATTGCTTCTTCAATTGCTTTCCTTGCATCAACCTCTAAATTTTCCATTTTTCCTTCTTTAGTACACCTTCTCCAAATGCCTTATCTGTCTATCAATTTCATCAACCTCATCATCGATTGTCTTTTCTTGTATCTTTTTCTCCTTTATTTTCTCTACAACTCCTTTTTACCGATCTGCCAGCTCCTCCTGTTTGTCCTTTACTTGTCTGATGATTGTGGACACCAGGTGCCAATTTCCCTTCCACTTGGAGACGGACTTTCACTAGATCAATTGGACCCGCAACAGATATTCTAAGAGCACCTAAGAAAACCAAATAATAATTAATCATCAATAGTTGATACTTGGTGTGGACCATATATAATTCATCCCCAAATTCTTACATACCCGTTGTGAGACCAGTTAGTATTTCAGTGGTCAAAAGAACATCCCCAACAAAGTTATCACCAACATACAAGTTTTTAATCTGTTTAGCAAGAAGCAGAATGCGTATGATTAGCTTTAAGCAGAAAATGGATACGAGAATGGATGCACTAATATCTAAATACGCAAATGGATGCACTAATATCTAATGAAAGAGGCAATGATGAAAATACCATCTTCATAACTAGATTTAGATAGGGGTCAATAATGATGTCCTTCAAGGAATAGTTCTTCAAACAAATAGGGCATTGCCACTGGAAAGAGAAAAAATAAGAAAAAAAATTATCTTAGGCAAAATCTAATTATGTAAGAAAAGGAATGGCTAATTACATAAAAAGCGAACCAACTAATTAAGGCCAAAAGGAACCCATCAATATAGAAAATAATTATTTAACATGACCAACTTCCAGTAAGTCTGAGATTAGGTAACTTTTTACCATGTTGACTATGGCTTATGTGTCATCTAAAATCCGATTCTTAAATAAAATTACATACCCAAAACAGTGATCAGATCAAAATTGGTCCCCTGAATATGCAATTAACCTGAAAAGTAAGTCTAAATACAGAACAGTAAAATATAGCAAGGACTTACCTTTCTAGACCGTTGGTTAATCTAAACAAGAGTATGGAGATCAAAACCTACTAGATGAGCACATCCTTTAAACCTAGCTGCACTTTTCATCCGACACCCACTCATCTGCCATTAGAATCAACAAAAGGCAAAACTATAACAAAAACACCAGGCACAGTAGCTCATGGCAATTTCTTAATGGTTAAATCGGTATACTAAGAGCAGCACAAAGAAGCTAATGATGCTAAGCACAAACCATATAGAACCTTGCAACTGAGTTCACAGTTAGATACAGAGTTTAATATCAAAGGCATAGAGATCGTATTTTTTTGTTGAGGAAAAAATCATGAAAATAAAGACAGCTGAGTAGTTAAGCACCAGCTATCAGATACAGTTTGTTCACATTTATCACTAAGACCACATGTGGAAAGTTCAGAAGACTTACAGGGCAACGCAGATTAACTGTGACGTTGTCCGCAATAACATCCAAATCACTACTGCTGTCATCATTAGCAGCAGCAGCTCCACGACCAACACAGCGATAAACACGGGCAACAGCTTCACTAAAGGATTCACCTTCTTGTTGACTAGGAATGAAGCTGATGACCTTCGAAGGAAGTGAACAAATGACTAACGGAATATGAAGTGGAAGGAAATTAACATGTGAAACAAAAATACAAAACTTACAAAAAGTCAGATGACAATCATGTTATTAGAGTGTTCAGTATAATAACAATAAGAATTCAGACATCATATGCAAAAAGTCAGATGACAATCATGTTATTAGATGGTATCTTCAGTAAATACTATTGGCTTAATCACCTATAGTTCAACTAGCACGAGTCTTTTATTATTTACTTATAAGTCAACTGTTAGCACGAGTATCAAACGGACACTATGATACAAACGGATGCACTAAAGTACCTCTAACGGATGCACTAGAGTATTTTCAAACGGATGCACTAAAGACATCAAACGGGTGCACTAAAGTACCTCCCGATATGTACATTAAACATGATTAACAAACTAGATAGTTAGACTCTAAGCTTTTAAATAAAAAACAAAATCTACGAGGTTGTATATAAGAAATAAAGAAATGACACTTTGGATGAAATATGACCTGTTTGCCCCATTTCATTTTATCTAATGTTCTCGAATTTTGACATGTTTACCACTAGTATCACTACTGATCATATACAACAGGTCTTTCATCTCTCTTTTATTATTTCTTATAAGTCAACTGTTCAAGTCGACGCTAAATAAAACTATTGGCTTAATCACCTATAGTTCAGCTAGCACGAGTCTTTTATTATTTACTTATAAGTCAATTGTTAGCACGAGTCTCAAACGGATACTATGATACAAACGGATGCACTAAAACAGAGATGCGCCAATATCAATTTTCAATCTCTAAAAGAAGAGTAAACATACCTTTTACTACAAGTTGGCACATGCATCCAAGAATACCAGCAACTAAAGAACTATCAGCTCCACTTGAGAGTGGAAGAAGGAAACCAATATGTCTAAGAATGCACCGATCATAATCATTGATGCCCTAACCTTACTCACCGATGCTCTAATATGGTCAACGATGCACTGAACATATAGACATTCAAACTTATGCATCAAACACAATCACAGATGCACTAATATAATATGATGCCCTAACATGTAATCACAATTAACCTGATGCAGCAACCACAAACACAGATGCACTAATACAATATGATGCCCTAACTTGTAATTCTGAGGCTGCAAATATACACACAAATGCACTAATACATATGCAACAACCACAAACACAGATGCACTAATACAATCTGATGCCCTAACTTGAAATTTTAATGCCGCAAATAAACACACATATGCCCTAAGATGTCATATCATTCAAAATTAAACACATTTGCTGCAAATTAGTGCATCTTAGTTATAAAATCTTACTCAAGCATTTTATCAAACACCTGGTGTGCAATTTTAATAAACACATTATTCATGCATTTTCTCATCAAATTTGATTCCATATTTTGTAGAAAACATGATGATATGATGATAAACTTTCAACAAAACTTAAAAAAATCATTACAACATTGATTTAAATTTGATCAATAACCAAAATTAGTGCACTTACAGGTTAAATCTTGTTTCTTCTTCATTATCAGATGATTCAATGTTCAAAATTCACCAATATTTCAGTGGATTGTTGATCAGGTTATCAAATTATTGCATCCACGACGGAAGACGGTGGTGACGGTAGTGTTGGTGGCGGTGAGTCGCCTCATGTTTGGGCGTCGGTGTGACGATGGCGGAGTAAAGATTGACGTGGTGGTTGCACGACGGAAGACGGCGGCGACGGTGGTGGTGGTGGTGGTGACGGTTAGTTTGAATCGGTGAGTGTATGTGTTTGAATCAGGGATGTGTGTTTGGATTTGATTAACAAAGCTGGTTCCTATTTTATTCTTTTTTACCCCAAAGTTTGACATGTTATCATAATCTACCCTGTAACTTTTTTTCTCACTTTTCTATCTAATTACACTTTTCTCTAGAACCGCACCCTATATATATATATATATATATATATATATAATTTGTTGTAATTCAGAGTGTAAGAAGAAACCTTTATGCAAACTTACCTCTGATAAAATTAGACCACCTTAATCAGATGTGTATATTCTTATATGTAAATCAGAGAGTAAGAAGAAGCCATTATGCTCAATTACCTCTGATAAATTTAGACCACCTTAAGATCAGATGTTTATGTTGTTTTCATTCTTAGTTGTAATTCAGAATGTAAGAAGAAGCTGTTATGCTCACTTACTTCTGATAAAACTTAGTCTACTTTTATGTTTAAATAGGGGGAGATTGTTGAGTCAAAATGTGACCAAATTATCCCTCACAAGTATTTGAAACATAAAATACAGCCTAAGTCACTAGCTGATAAAATCAGAGAACCAGTTCTCTATCTGATAAAGTCAAAATGTAAACCATGAGCAAGTTTACTCCCTGACAAGAATCAGTACAACTAATCACAATCAGCTATCAAAGACTCGTAAAGGTATACACCTCAGCGAGCAAACTCAGAGAAGTTAGAGTCAGACCAATTGATATATATTCAACCACTAAGTGACTTCACATATCAGAGCAAAATGAATCAGATATAATGTATACTTCTTGGTAAATACAGTCAAACTTCAAAGAAGTCGAAGACTAAACTGAATAAATACTTTGTAAACCTGATGCGGAGTCAGCTAGGAAAGAACGAAGAGTTACATACAACTAGAGTCTTGGAGGACTGAAAAATGTCTCTAGGACTCTGAAATACTTATCAACTTACACCATTCTAAAGAACCATGCAGCCTGACAAGTTAAACACTGATCAGATACATTTAGCATATACTTAAGGAAACTTGCTAAATATGAAGAAGGATCTGGCTGAAGTTCTTAGACACACTTAGGCGGGAGAAATTTGAGATAAAGTAAAGCGGAAAAACCCTTGGGAAGATAAGGACTCGTCGATAGCTGGGAAAGCAACTTGCATGTACAAAAGTTGTCAGCACAGTAAAGCAACCCTAGCCACACAAATGCACGTGTACCTTAATTCTAGTTTACTTCTAGTTTGAAAATCACTATTCTCTCGTAACTACTAACAATGTATCTCCCTAGTATATAAAGGGATGATAGTAGAAGTGATAAGCAATTGACTCCACAACAACTAGAATCATCCTCCTCTTCTAGTGTGGAAGCTTCCTCTTCATAACTTGAAGAGTAAAATTTGTCATTACCAAGGAAGCTTCCACAACTATCCCTCGTAAAGCCTTCACCTTAACTTCTAAGTGAGACTGATACAGTTGTAATGTACAAGTGGGTATTATTAGTAGTAGCAGGTCAAGATTGTGTAAACATGCCCTTATTTCTAATGATCATCAGTTATTTTCATATGCTCAAACTATTGTTCATACGACTCATGGTTTTGCACAAAAATATGGGACCAACATATGAGTTCGGTTCTGTAGATGATGTTAGGTTGAAGTTCAACTTCTTAATAGTACGTTTGAAAAATTGCATGTGTTAATCCAAATATCGCGTAAAAACATTATTTATATTTTACGGTCTCTTAAAGTTTTGATAATGACAAATATAAAATTATAAGACGTAAAAGTTTACGTAACCAAGTTATTAGTCGTAAGTTTTCATTCCGAAGACAATCACTTAAGGTATGAACAATGGGATTATAACGCCCGTTCAATGATCAAATAACCCAATTGTATACATATTCATTAAACGTGTACTTACACAAGTTCAAAACAAGTGTTTTCTTAATTAAACAAGCTTAAACAACTAACCATATAGGAAAGATATCTAGCTACTTTATACAAAATCTAACTAGTTTCCTAAAATAACTAAGTTTCTAGAAGCTAAATCTTTTGGAAAGATTTTGGCTAAACACTTGTTAATAAACTAGACAAAAAGGTGTCTTTAGACGCTCCGCGAATCCGTATTTTACACGGACGGATCCTTAAATAAGGATCCGCAGATCCGCTGAAACCAATATTTTGGGCAGAAATATTTGCCTATAAATAAAACCCATATATTTCATTTTTGGCTAACTTTTTGTACATTCTCTCTAACATACTTTCATACAGTAACTACTAATCATTCATTACACATCTTTGATCATTCAACTTGCTAAATAACTCATCACAAGTGATCCTCCAATTACCACTTTGTCTATAAGTGAAAAACACAAGAAGATCTCCAAGCTTCTAAGTGTTATAGTTGTTAGTGTGTACTTATATACATAGTTGCTTAACTTTGTATATTATTGTTGTGTCATTATACTCCACTATCATACACTAAAGTTGTTAGTCATCATCATACACCAACGTAGAGGGATCGGTTAGTATTTTAGGCCTCAAAATACATTGTGAAGTAAGGTTGGTCTTGCCTTGGTAAAAGACTCGATATCTAGCTTACTATCGGTAAAGAAGTTAAGTGACGTTGTAAGGTTTTCTTCGCCGAAAGGGAGCTTGTTGATATGGTGCTTACGAACTCTCGAGTTGGGTACTCGGGGAGTGGAGTAGGTCGAGGAAGGAATCTTGGTGCCGAACCACTATAAATCACCGTGTCTTTGGTTTGCTCATTCCGCTATAAATCATCGATATAAAGGTTTTCTAGGAAGCGAGCAAGAGAAATTCAGTATTAAAATAATAATAATAATAATAAAATTAAAAAAAAAAAAAAAAAAAAAAAAAAAAAAAAAAAAAAAAATCTGCCTAACGTTATTCCATCACATAAGTTCGCCTAGCAAGCGTCCTAGAAAACCTTGATATCATCTTCTCCTAATCTCCTTACCCTTAACCTTTGTATGTCAATTTCGCGTACACTGGATAGCCTGAATAAAAAAAAATGAACAATTCATTAGTAACTTGAATTAGGATATGTATACTCTGGCTCGGATATTTTATTGGTTACAGACTAATATTAAGACGCATAGGGTGTCTGAATCATCATAGCCAAGCAACTATTATCCAAATTAGATATACATTAACAACCTACTAAAAGCACGGTAATCTTAAATGCAATCCAACAACCAAACTTAACATGAAATCAATAAATATCATTCCTCAACAAATCCATATAGTCATGCCAACCAAGCCCGAGTGTTTGCTGGTGAAAATTCACCTTTGACCATCATATATAACCATTATATCAATTTCTCACATCCTCCACAATGAACATTATTATATGTAGCTGACATTTCTTGTATAACCTAAATACAAAATAAAACAATATATTAATAATTGTATCAATTATATTTATGTATAAGGTCAGATATTGTATTGGATACACAATGAGGGCACATTTAATGGACCTAAATCAAATGAACACTTCACAATGTAAAGCATATGTGTAAATAAAAACAATCTGCACCTGTGCTGCAATCCTTCTTTCTGGTAAAAACTTTTCGTTGTCCAATGCACAGAATTCACATGATAACAACACTAATGTCAACCTGAAAAGATAAATTCAAATACAAAAACAATCAAATCCCTTTTTTAATTAATAGTATATATGAAATCAGCAGTTATGACCACAACTTATACACAACGTGTAAAATCAGCACCTATGACTACGTTCCACTCTTTAAAAGATATCAGGAATCACTCACTCTGCAAACCCCAAAAATAGCCTAAAACAATTTTGAGCAACCTATTGCCAACATCTGACAACAAAAGGGTGTGATTTAAAAATTACGAATTTCACTCCTGCAGAAATACTTTGCCAAAAAATGAAATATAACACTGCATTGAAACCCCAGAACAAATAGGAAAATATATATACAAAATGGTGCATGCTACATACCTGAAATATAAAGTAATTCTGAAAATGCATTACAAAATGCATGATCGTGTTTTGTGAGATGTATGGATCATAAACCCCTAACGATATTCAAGAAATGAAAACAACTACTCGCAATTGAATTAGATAACGCAGTTTAAAACATGTAATATCAATAAAAAATTTCAAACCTAAACGCAAAATCAAGAAACAGAATTTAACAACTGTGATTCAAAATAAAATGCACCAACACATAACCAAAACCCCAATACCTAGATTGGGTTACCTAAAAAGCTATGAGACGTTGGTTAGACCACTTGATATGGCACTCATACTTGCTATTTAGAATAATAACATATATAAGTAACATATCAAGTGACCTAACCAGCGTCTCATGATCCTATTATTTCACATTAAGTTTTTACGCAACTTGCTTTGTGACCATAGTTTTGAAAGGCTCGAGGCGCACTAAGGCGCAAAGGGGGTCAAAGAGCCTCGAGGCGAGGCGCACTCCAAGGTGCGGGATTCATGAATACGAGGCGCACTAAATACATTAAGTTTTTTATAACATATATGACCATTTATGTAGCTTAAATAATACAAAATAACATTAAAATACTTAAGAGATGACACATATTGTCGTTATAAAGATTAAAATGGACCAGTTGTCACTTCTCAAATGGATCAACTCTTTGGCTCGATGAACTATATAGAGATTAAAATTCATATCAGACTAAATATGCTTGTTTCCTACACTTGCAGACTTACATTTAACAAAGCTCACAATTTAACCCAAAATATCAAGCAAGCAACGTATTTATACTCAAGTCATAATGCCACATTTTCATGATAATATATAATAAAGAAAAATACTTAATGAAACAAAGTAATTTCTTAAAGAAAATTTCAATCAATAAAATAAACATAAAATCAGTTTAAATTTACAAATCATACAAATACTCACCCTATGACTTAAAAGGCCCATGTATATAACTTATAAGGCCCATGTATCTTATCTTAATATTTAGAAAAAAAGCCCAAAAACCTGTTACATCTCCTAGGCGCAAAAATCCCCAAGGCACAAAGGCCCAAAAAGCCCCAAGGCGCTGCACTTTTTGTGGGATTCATGAATGTCGTGAGCCTCGATCTAAAAAAAGCCCAAAGGCTAGAGCCTCGTGCGCCTTAGCGCGCCTTAGGCGCGATTTTTAAAACTTTGTTTGTGACAGTCATTGAAATCCAAAATCTAGTACCTTTGCTCAGATATCAATCCGGCTGTAAAAATATAGTTACATTGTATACCATACAACTTCGCCACACCAAAAGTATAGTTGGCAACGTCACTTCGGAAAACTCAAGTCCTGAAACAACCATGCATTTAACTGACATATCAAAAAACATCCAAAAACATCAAACATTAATTGCATGAACATACCACACATAATGAACTAACAAACTAAAAATATGGAAAAAAAATTATAACCAAGTACTACCCATATACAAAGTTTAAACAAACACAAATACATATACAGAAATCTACTAATAGTATCAAAAGATCATAACTGCCAAATAAAACGCCACTTGTAGCAACCATATAAAATCAGCTCTTATAATCACACATCAGATTTAGGACAAAGCTTATACGAACACAAACACATATCCACAACTCTACAAACTAAAAAATGAAATCGGAATACCCTAATTAATGAATCAGAAGGCAATGAAACCTCGCTATCGATTCTTGAAACACTAAAACCATAAACGATCACCACTCTTTTAGATGTAACCCAACTTAATAAAACAACTTGTATGTGTGTTTAGAGAGAGAAATTAGGGACTAAAAAATGAACCAGCAAATGAAATTGTAAATGGCTCTACCATTGATAATGGAAAATATGTGTATTACATGCAACGAACCCTATGAAACTGGCGATTAATCTAATGGAAAACATGTATACAACATGCAACGAACCCTAACAACTAATTGCCAAGTAAGTGCAAAACCAACTAATTTTTTTTAATTCCTCTAAGCTGACGGCTCAGCGTGTGAACAGTACCGGCTCGAGCCACGGCTCCACTTCAATAAATATTATATATTTTAACTAACTGCCCACTTAATTTCAATCAAAATAAATTTAAGAGGGCATTTGGTTCGCTGAAATTCAGTGTAATCTATTGTGATTGTAATCTGAATTATATTCCAATTTTGTTTGGTTGGCAGAATGGATTATACTTTAGATTACATTATATTGATTGTTTGGCTTGCAAAAGAACGTAATTAAATTACAACTAATTATGTCCGTTGAAGGAATTCAGATTACTCAACAAACTAGATGAAATGTTATGAATTATGTTGTAATTCAGAATTTATAACTCACGTGGCATAATATGCAACCACATTATACAATGACAAAAACAATAACTTAGAAACAAATTATACATATATATTATGTCGCGTTTTAAACATTGTCATTTCGATCAGCCCATTAACAGGATCAGAAAGTGGATGCCTTTTAGTTTGGCGCAATAAGTTTTAGGCCCTCTTTTCCCTTTTTTTTCCTTAACAAATAAATATAAGAAATGGGGATCTATGGAAGCCTTCTTTTAAACCCTAGATCACACCATCTTCTCCCACCTTCCAGAAACTGCTTATATCAACTTACATTCAGTTTCCTCACCCAAACCAAAAATATGGTAGTATCTTCAAAGGTGCTAACAAGATTATTATCTTCATCTTGAACGATTCTTGATCAAAATAATTATTCCGTTTTCTATACAAAATTGGGGAAAGCTGAATCTTACTTTAGATCGGAAAATTTAACCCTTTGTTTTAAAGATAAATTTTTGGTAAATAATTTGTGTGACTTAGGATGAAATAAAGGTTTTTGATACTATATCTCTATAATTGTACATTTATTATAGAGGGGGGCTTTATTTTCAGAACCCTCTTAAGTGCGGGAACTGCGAGAACCCACTTATGTACTACTAATAATACACAATGTACATCATTTAATGCTCCATAGCATTTTGTTATTTTTATTTAATTCAAAAGGGTATAATAGTAAAAGACATTTTCATATTATTTTTGTTTTTTTATAATTTCCGTTTTTTATAAATTTTAAAATTCGGATTTTATTTTATTTTATTTTTTTTTTCAAATTGGCAAAGGTGCATTCATGTTTTTTTTTTTTTTTTTTTTATTTATTTTTTTTCTCAAATAGCCAAGGTTCATATATGTTTTCAATTAGCTAAAGTGCATACATGTTTTTTCTCCAAATAGTCAAGGTACATACATATTTTTTCTCCAAATAGTCAAGGTGCATACATGTTTTTTTTAGCTAACACTTTTTTTTATGATCATTATTTTCTTTGAAAGTTTGAAACACATATTAAAGAACATAAATCATTATAAAAAGAAAAACAAGATTGATAGAATTAAATGTTAGATTTCACTTGATTACAAGTACAAAAATACAAGCCATAATCATATATCTCCAAAAGTCGCAAATTATCTTCATGTATATTCGTGTTCATCCACTTCCCGGTCTTAAATGATATCATCTTCATCAATCAATCTGAAACAAACATGCACAAAAACAATTAAACCACAAATAAATAAGAAACGAAAATTAATCACAACTAGAATAACATGTATGTTCTATGAAAACAAAAATGTGTACTGAGTAACATGTATGTTAATAACATGAAAAACAGCCATGTTCAATGTAAAAACAATTATGTTCAATGAATAACATGTATGTTCTATGAAAACCAAAATGTGTACTCAAAAACAAGTATGTTCACCGAAAAAACAAGTATGTTCAAACACGAATTCCACGTTTAATCTAGACATGCATTATTTACACATGAAAAACAGCCATGTTCAATGTAAAAAACAAGTATGTTCACTGAAAAACGAGTATGTTCATATTGCAAACGACAACAATTGAAAAAAATATATGTACGCCCCTTGAAACACATATAAACGATTATAACACATTATCACCCAAATCAGAAATTTTCCACAAACCCATAACAAGAAGAAATATATACACAGGTTCCAACAAATTTACAAACGACAACAATTGAAAAAAAAATTAAAAAAATGATACGCCGGTGATTGAATTTATAAATAGTGATATGATAAACACATTTACAATAATTAACGAATTGATACATTAACGAATCAAAAGCATGCTAAAACAAATAAATTCCAAAATACAATCACATATCTGGAAACAAAAACAGGTCGAAATACTTTAATAAAACCCTCACCGGAAAATATCTACTGGTTTCGACATGTAGTGTATAATAAAAAATACCATTAACCAAAAAGAACATACCGGTGACACAGGAGTACGAGCACCACCATCGTTGATCTGGTGATGACGGAGCTTAGACGATAAAAAACAGACTGATCTTCAAAATAGTCAACGTCCCATGGAAGTGACGGTTTGTTTTGACCACCACCGTTTGTGATTGAACGTGGCTTCACCAAACATTAGAACGTGGATCCAGACGAACCAGCGGTGACGCATCTTGGTGCGGCAGCAGTTAATATGATGGTGGTAGGAGGCGGTTACGTGAGAAAGAGAGAGGGTGGCTTCTTCATTTTTTCAACCGAACAAATAACAAGAGAAAGAGAGGCGGCAGCTTTTTGGGTGAGGGAGAAGAGAGGCGGCAGTTAGGGTTGAAAAAATGAATCGTGTATTTTTTTTACCTTGTTATGTTCCTTAATTAGTGGGAAGATTTAGTAATAAGCAGATTACTATAATACCCTTTGTGCTTTACAAATGACTACCACATCTTTTAATTAATTACACTAATGGCACAAGTTATCTCATCCATTGATGAAATGATCTAACGGTCTTAGATGGGTTCTCGCAGTTCCCGCACTTAAGAGGGTTCTGAAAATAAAGTTACACTTATTATAGATGATCCATATTATTTAATTTTGTAAGTATATGCTTATCTACGTGTAGATATTGTTTGTAGTTGACTTTTAGTCTATGCAAAGTTTATTTTGCTGTTTGCTAGCACATTGTTAGTAATTGTATTTAGCTAAATGATGTGTCAGTCATATTTGGTGTAATCAGGGACGTCCGACATGAGTGTCATATCAGGTGGTTAAGCAACGTGTCATATGTATTTAACTTTCCCTACTTCACGTTTACGTTTTCTTCATGTATTTTGTTGGTGATAAAAATTGTTAGATTCATAGGCTGTGTAAGTATCTAATGCTTCATTGTATGTATATTAGGTTTTTTTACTAGATAAATGTATAATTGTATAGTCATATGCATTTGTTCTATGTGTAGAAAGTCAATTTTTTCTTTCGCGAGATTGATTTGCTGAAATCCTAGGTTAGTATATTATTTGATACGCGTTTTTGTGTATTTTGGGGTCCTAACAACCATGTATAGGGGTTAAACACGGTTTGCTGCATTGTTCTTTGTTGTTCTCAGTAGTTTGTAGTTTTGATGTACCAAATATACAACAACATGACGGTATCTAGGGGTTAAATATGGTTTGTCACCCTGTCAATTATCAAAACTACATCGTTTAAAACGTGCCATAATATATATATGTATACTCATCACATATACATGACATGAGAATGATGTACGCCTTGGCATCGCAAGTTACTACATTTGTGGCCATGGCAGACATAAAAATGATGTCATATGGAATGATAAATGAATCGTCATATTGATTATAAGAAGAAATCATGACTGTAGTGGTAGGGTAGATTAAACATGCAATTGTCTATGTCTTGGCACGGCAAGTTACTAGATTTGCAGTCATGGCAGACGGACCATCTTTTTTTGGTGTTTTACCTTTCGGGCGCTCATACACATTTTTTTTGGGTTTCATTTGTTGCCTTTGATGTCCCTGCATTGCACCTTTGATGTTATCTAATCAATGTTAAAGAGGCTCTGATGAGTGTGTGCAGGTCCGGTTAAAGCTAAGATTTTCTGGATCTTGACAGGACAACCTATTAGGTTTGTAGCCATGGAGGGGTATCCTCTTTTTCTCAGTGGGTTCCCTATCTGAGCCTGATAGTTGCATTTTTTATCTGATTGATGATAGCCTTCGTACTAAACCGAGCGCAAAAGGCAATTTTCTTTTAAAAAAAATGAACGGTATTTCTACAGTGCATTAACAGAATGGAACAACTACTTGTTGGTATATATATACATATAAGTTTTGTGTTTTAAACGTTGTTGTTTCGATAAGCCCATTAACTGGTGCAGAATGTAGATGTATTTTAGAATGTTAAAGAGGCTATGATGAGTCTGAATGGGTTCAATTAAGGGTGAGATTATCGGCAACTTAGGAGGGCAACCTATTAGGTTTGCAGCCATGGCAGGTGTATCCTCTTTTTCTCAATAAATTCCCTATTTGAGCCTAACAGTTATATTTGTTATTTGATTAATGGTAGTCGTTGTACTAAGGCACATGCAGCAGCCAATTTAAAAAAACATGGACAGTATTTTTTTAGTGCATTAGTTACACATGGTATAGCGTATCTACCATATAGTTGTTATCGTATTGTGACGTTTGGTGTTCAGCTAAAAAACAAAATACACTCTAAATTGAAACATCATTTGCTACTGAATGCTTGTCATATTTCTTTTTGTGTTGAACATTGAACATCACAAACGAAGACGACATGTATGTGTACTTTACCACTTGCCTTTTGGCAGGTCTTTTAGAATGTTAAAGAGGCTATGATGAGCCTGAATAGGTTTGATTAAAGGTGAGATATCCACAACTTGGTAGGGCAACCTATTAGTTTGCAGCCATGGTGGGTGTATCCTCTTTTTCTCAATGAGTTCCCTATCTGAGCCTGACAGTTACATTTGTTATCTGATTAGTGGTAGCTGATGTACTAAGGCGCATGCAGCAGCCAATTATACATATATATTATGACGTGTTTTAAACGTTGTCATTTCGATCAGACTATTAACGGCCTTAGAAAGTGGATGTCTTTAAGTTCGGCCCAATAAGTTTTAGGCCCACTTTTCTTTTCTTTTTTCTCTTTTTTTTTCTTAACAAAGAAATATAAGAAATGGGGATCCCACTTGCCACTTACACACCTGCATATCCAATAGTTTCTAACCCTTTCTGGAAGCCTCCTTTCTTCTTTGCTACGATTTCCTTGGATTCATTTGGTATGTATGTTCCTAAACCTCGTACTTTTTGTATGCGTGGACTCATTTTTAGCTACGTTTAGCGTTTCTCTTTGTTGTGAATGTTGATGATATATACTTATTAGTTGAGAACTGAATGTTTAACAATGACTGCATGCTTTAAGAGTAGTTGTTTATGCGTTTGTAACTGTCGTCCATACATATTTTGTGTTTTTATTTCTATGTTTAGAAAAACATGGACGGTGTTTATGCAGTGCATTACTTACACATGGTATAGCGTATCTACCATTTAGTTGTTATTGTATTGTGACATTTAGTGTTCAGCCCCAAAACAAAATGCACTCTAAATCGAAACATCATCTTTTGGGAATTAAACTAACAGTTAGTACCGTCAGGCTAAATGTTACAACTGCTGGAGTATAACACTAACAGTACTAAGTCAGTTAGTACTGCTAGCACAAGAAGTTTGTACTGCTTATGTGATGAAGACAAAGATGAAGACGCGTGTGAAGATATTTATAGAATTGATTTGGTATATATCTTATACTTATTGATTGATACGTATATTGTAGTTTACTTATACAGGACTCCTTGTGCTATAAAAGGAGGTCCTATGTTAGGTTAAATATATCTTTTGTCATACGAATAGATTCAAGGTTGTAAACCCTAGTGATAGTCTAAGATCACTCGTATCATTATCTATAATATTGAATCTTTTGGTGTTAAACATTGTCTTCATTGTTCATATTGTTCCATCACTCAAACAATCAAATAATCTTCTAAGTATAATCAAGTAGATTCCGCATACTTGGTTATATCATCTCAAAGTATCATTATACATGTTAACAGGACTAACATCCTAAGTGTATCATCAATCCTATCAAGTGGTATCAGAGACAGGTTGATACTATTGAACTTTAGAAGAAGCAATGGGCATGGAGACTTCTACAACTAATGTGGCTGCAAAGTTACCAATGTTAAAGCAAAATGAGTTTGACATGTGGAGGCTACGTATTGAACAATACTTCCAAGTGCATGACTATGCACTCTGGGAAATCATTGAAGAAGGGAATTCATTCAAGCCTACAACCACAACATCAACAGTTGAGGGTAAAGTTGTGACAACTATGCAGACAAAGCCAATAACAGCAGAAGAAAGGGTTCTGATAAAGAATGACATCAAGGCAAGGAGTATGCTAATGATGACAATACCTAATGATCAACTCTTGAAATTTAGCAAGTTCAAGGATGTCAAGTCATTGTTTGAGGGCATTGTTGCAAGATTTGGTGGGAATGAAGCCACCAAAAAGACTCAAAAGACACTCCTCAAGCAAAATTTCGAGAACTTTTCTGCAACAAGAAATGAATCATTGGACCACATGTTTAACATACTTCAGAAACTTGTGACCCAACTTGCAGTTCTTGGAATTGATATACCTCAGGAAGACCTCAACTCAAAATTTCTGAGAAGTCTACCATCTGAATGGGCTATGCATGTTGTTGTCTGGAAGAATAAGCCAGATATTGATTCTATGAGCTTGATGGATCTGTATAGCAACTTCAAGATTTTAGAACAAGATGTGAAGAAGGTTGCTGGAACAAGCTCAAGTACTGGGAATATGGCATTTGTGTCATCTCCTAGTAACTCAAGTCCTGAAGAAGTGAAGGTTGGTGCAGCATTTGGTACTGCTAGCACATCAAGCAGTACTAAAGGCATTATGGATGAGACTACTTGTTGTGCATTCCTGACTACCTAGCATAATGGATCCATGTTAACATATGAAGACCTCCAAGAGATCAATGATGATGATCTGGAGGAGATGGATATCAAATGGCAAATTTCTCTTCTTAGCATGAGGGCTAGGAAATTCCATCTGAGGACAGGAAAGAAGATTACCATAAACAGCAATGATACGGCTGGTTATGATAAGTCAAAGATAGAATGCTATAATTGCCATAAGATGGGTTATATCTTAAGGGAGTGCAGAAGGCCAAGACAACAAGATGGCAATAGCAGAGGCTATGGAAGCAAGACCAAGGAAGTGGAGATTACTGATTCAAGCTCAAAGGCTATGGTGGCCATTGATGATTTGGATTTTGATTGGAGCTTTATGGAAGAGGAGGAAGCAGCACCTACTGAGATGGCACTCATGGCTTTCTCTGATTCTGAGGTATAAGTTGCTAAATGTTCTATGTCATGTGTTGCTTTAAAAGAACTAGAAACTCTTAGAAAACAATATGATGAACAAAGAATAGAGCTAAACAAGACTATTTTTAATTTAGCAAATCATAAGAGAGGTTTAGCTGTTCTAGAGGAGCAAATTGTTCACTATAAGAAAAATGAATCTAGTTTTGCTGATGACATAGATGTGCTTAAAAGGGACATATTTTTTAGAGATGCTGAAATTAGTTTTTTGAGAGCTGAGTTTGATAAGCTTAAAAAGGATAAAGAAAACATTCAATTAAGTGTTGAGACACTAGAATATGCATCTAAAGGTGTTAATAAAATAATTGAGTGTCAAATCATCAACAAGGCTAAATCAGGTCTTGGGTATAACTCTGTTCCACTTCCTCATAGAGGAATACCTGCACCTCCAGGTATAGACCCAGAACACACAGGTTTGCCTGAATTTCAACTACCCAAGCTAGAATATGGTCCTCAACAAAAAGAGAATGTAGTAGTTGACAAGCCTGTAGAAGTAAGTGAAACCTTTAAGAGTGCAAGTGATACTTCACTCACTGAGGACAAGGTGTCCTCTGGTAGGAATTCAGATGCTCCAACCATAGAGGATTGGACTTCTGATGATGATGATGAGGATGATCAGGTTAAGGTTAAACCTGATATTTCTAAGGTAGAAGGAACAAGAGTTCCTAAGGTGGTCAAAGTTAATACTGTTAGGCCTAAAACCAATGTTAAACAAGTTAGGCAACCAGTAAGGTATAGAGAAATGTATAGAACCACACATAAGCCCAGAGGTAACCAAAGAAATTGGAACAACCTCAAGTCTCACCAACTAGGTGATGACTTTGTCTTTCATAAGAAAGCTTGTTTTAATTGTGGAGAGTTTGACCATCTTGCAGCTTATTGCAACAAAAGGGTAACTGGGTATTCAAACCATAGAGTGAACTTAGGAAGACCTCAAAATCACTCTAACCTTGCTAGAATGACACCCAGAGCAGTTCTTCTTAAGTCTGGCCCAAAACAAGTTCCTACTGCTAGACAAAGAGTTCATACTGCTAGACCATTTAGGCCTGTTTACCCAAGACCAGCAGTTCAAAGTGCAAAAATATTTTTCAAATCTGCACCATCAACTGCTAATAGGCCATTTCATAACAATGCAGTGATCAAGAAACAAATTTGAAAACCTAAGGTTACAACTGCAAAGCCAGCAGTCCATACTACTTAATACTGGTAGTTTTAAAAATATTGCTAAGGAAAATATGGGCAATGGTATTAAACCATCAGCATGTTGGGTTTGGAGACCACTTCAATCCAATGGAGCATCAACTGTTCTAAAAAGGTTTAATTATATTGATGCAAGAGGCAAACCAAAGTCAGTAATGGCTTGGGTTTCACAAGGAAACTAATTTCCTTGTTTATGTGGAATGTTAGTCATATGCTTATATGTTATGAGACAAGTTCTTTGCACTTTGTTTTCTTATTTTTGGACTAATAATTGCAGGTTGATTGAGCAAATTACTTGAAGTTTGTGAATTAAGTAATTGATGCTTTGGAATGTATAGTGCTTTGGAGCTTCTGGTGTGTGATATGTACACACAATAAATGGTAATTGGTTCACTATGTCTAACCCACATCAAGAACCAACTAGTCCAGAGCAAACAGTTTCTGGTAAAGACTTCTCAAATCCGTTTATGGTTGATAGTTTACCAAAAACTATATGGTTATCAACTTACTATACTTCACAGTGAATAGTTGGCTAGTCCAAAGTAAACGGCTATTGGTAAAGACACATCAAATCCGTTGATAGCTGATAGTTTGCTAAAAACTATGAATGGGCAGTATTGTTTTTAAATCAATATTGAGTTTATACTGCTCTTTAAAATTTTTCTTAAAAATTAGTACTGCTAGTGCAAAGTTAGTACTGGTAGTGAAAACTTTGTATTGCTGAACTAGCCATTGTAACTGTTGTGTCAGTAACAAATTTTCAACATAGCCATTGGGTAAATTCAGTTTCTTACCATATATATAGGGTTTTTATTAGGAAAATTATCTTCTTTTTAAATATTACTTTCCTTTAAGATAATTCTTATCCTTCACGCAAAAATCTCAAACCCTAACTGTTCATCTATAAAAACCCAATTGGCTATTCACACCTTCAATTGAACCACAAACGATCACTTTTCTTGCTTAACTTGCTTAAATACTCATAGCTAACTTGGAATTTGTCAAGACTCATAATCAGGTTGACTTTTTGGAGAAAACAGAGCAGGGTGATGGACCTATTTTTCATGAGATTGTGGACTTCTTGAACACAACTCACATAAGGTATGCTCTTTCAATTAACCCTACTCTATTTGTTTCTCAAATCACAGAGTTTTGGCAGACTGCAATTGTCATAACTAGTGAAAATGGAAACATAGAATTACATTCTAATGTGGATGATATAAATTTCATTGTTATTGAAAATTCTATTAGGAGACATCTTAAATTAGAAGATTCAGATGGTATCAATGATTTGCCAAACACTGAAATTTGGCAAGAAATTGCTAAAATGGGGTATGATACATCCAACCATAAACTAACTTTTCAAAAGGGATGTTTCTCACCTCAATGGAGGTTTTTAATCCATACTCTCTTACACTGTTTGAGTCCTAAAAGAACATCATGGGAGCAATTCAGTAGCAATATTGCTATTGCTCTCATCTGCTTATCAACAAACAAAGTTTTTAACTTTTCAAAATTCATCTTTGAGAGTATGATAAACAATGTGAAAAGTAAAACTAAGTTTTTGATGTATCCAAGATTTGTGCAAGTATTTTTGAACAAGAAAAAGAATGTGTTAAAGAAACATAAGAAAATCTTTCCAACACCATGCCTGCAACAAAAGGTTTTTCAAAACATGGCAATGGCAACAAGACTTTTCAATGGGGTAGTAATACCTCTTTTTCCTGAAATGTTGGAAAGAATACAAATTTTTTAGGGTGAAGGGTCAGTCATCCCAACTGAGCCCCAGCACACACCCATTGTGGTTCCAGAAGTTACTCATACACCCCAGTAATCACAACCTATAGCAGAAGAACCAGAATGGAGACTATGGTCCCTCAGCCTAGTCCTCCTACTCAGACCTTTGTAGCAGATGGGGCTATCAATTTTGATAGTATGGATGGGGCTTACACTACTGTTTCAGGCTTAGTAGCTGGGCAGGCCAGTGTAAACATCATTAAGACCCCTACCATGGCAACATCTAATGTGCCAAGTCTTCAAAGACTTTCCACAGGTGATGTAACCCCAAGCCAAAATGGAATACATGGGTGGTTCAGGAGTACTACCTAGTCCAACTAGGGAAGAAACTGAGCCTATGCCCTAAGATTCACCTCTCTTAGCAGGTAACACAACTAGAAGTGATAAGGGCAGTTCTAAACTTAATGAATTGATGGAATTATGTATCAAGTTGTCTGACAAGATGGTAAGTCTGGAGGATGAGCTCAAAAGTCATAAAAGGAACTTTGCCCTGGCGTATACAAAGTTGTTTACAAGAGTGAGGAAATTGGAAGCTCAAGTAAAGAGGAATAAGGGCAAAAGATCTAAGTTAGTGATTTCTACAACTTCTTCAAGTTCTGACTCAGATGATGGTGATGATTCTCCCAAACAGGGGAGGAAAGATACTCAGAAGAAAGATACTCAGATGAAAACAGGGTCAGAAACTCAGGGGAGGCAATTGGATTTTGATGAAGGTACTTCAGGTATTGGTGGTGATAATGTTGATATGGGAAGTGATCAAGCTACAGAACCTGTGGATCTTGAAGATAAAGGTATAGAATTGGTTAATCTTGAAGAGTTGGAGGATGTCCATGATACTGCTACAAGTTTTCAAAAAGGTACTGCTGAGATAGAGGTAGCAGTACAAATTGCTAGTATGGAAGAAGGTACTGCTGAGGTACATCCAACTGCTCAAGATAAGGGTAAAGGTATTATGATTGAAGATGAGCCACAACCAAAGAAAGTAAAGCCAAGAACTCAAGCTCAGATAGATTTTGATGAAGAAATGGCAAGGAAGTTTCATGAAGAAGAAGTGGCAAGCTTTATGGAAACTCAAAGATTGGAGAAGGAAAGAGTTGCTTCAGATGCTATTATTGCTCAACAATCATATGAAGAGCAAATTCAACATTTTATTGATAATGATCCAAGAGTGAAGGAAAAAGCTATAGAACTGATTGCAGATGAAAGTCTAAGTGTTGAAGAAAGGTCAGTTCTACATATTGATTTTATTAACAAAAAGAATGATGAAGGAGCTTTGGATGAGATAATGCAGAATATTAGAACGATTCAAGGTCAGAAGAGAAAAAGAAAACCAACAAAAGCTCATATCATAAGTGGAATGAAGCTGTATCTTAGGAATCAAGCTAGTTGGAAGGCAACTCAGTTGAAGGGAAAATCAAATGAAGAAATAGAACTTTTGTATTGCAATGCATACAGAAGAGCTCAAATAAAGTTTCCTTTGGACATAGAGAAAAGATCTTCAAAAAGACTTAAGACTTTTGAAAAAGAACAAACTGAGAAAGTGGAAGCACAAGCAGAAAAAGTGGAATTATCACAAGAACAGATGAGCAATTTGCTTGTTACTGTGCCAGAAGATTTATGTGTTGATCCAATTCAAGCTAGACATCCAGTAGTGGATTGGAAGATTTTCAAGGACAAATTTGGAAAAGCTTAGAAGATTGCCAAAGTTGGTGGAGAGACAATAGTTTTCAAGAATTTTGAAAATTTGCTAAGAGCTTGTGATAGAGAAGATCTAAATACATTGTGGAGATTAGTTCAAGAGAAGCTCAAAACAAAGAAGAAGACAAATGTGAAAGAACAAGAACTTTGGGTTGAATTCAAGAGATTGTATGAACCAGATCCTACAGATGTGTATTGGAATTTTCCTATTTATGTTCTGACTACTTCATGGGAATTTTATGGTTCTTGTAATGTGCATCATCTGTCAACACAGAGTGGAGTGGATATCATTATGTTAGCAAAATTGGAGTATCCATTAAGTGCAGATGTACTTGCAGTGATAATTTCTTCAAAGCTAAGATGTGAAGAAAATACTGAGGAAGTTCAGAATCTGATTTAGAGGATATATGATCAATTTGAAAGGAAGAGACATAAGTAAGTGAAATGTTTGGAAGAATCCCCCCATCATTTACAAAGTTGAAGTTTAACTAAGAAACTTAGTGATTTGTAGAGAAATCATAAGTTTAGGGAAAGATTGTTGGGAATTAAACTAACAGTTAGTACTGCCAGGCTAAATGTTACAACTGCTAGAGTATAACACTAATAGTACTAAGTCAGTTAGTACTGCTAGCACAAGAAGTTTGTACTGCTTATGTGATGAAGACAAAGATGAAGACGCGTGTGAAGATATTTATAGAATAGATTTGGTATATATCTTATACTTATTGATTGATACATATATTGTAGTTTACTTGTACAGGACTCCTTGTGCTATAAAAGGAGGTCCTAGGTTAGGTTAAATATATCTTTTGTCATACGAATAGATTCAAGGTTGTAAACCCTAGTGATAGTCTAAGATCACTCGTATCATTATCTATAATATTGAATCTTTTGGTGTTAAACATTGTCTTCATTGTTCATATTGTTCCATCACTCAAACAATCAAATAATCTTCTAAGTATAATCAAGTAGATTCCGCATACTTGGTTATATCATCTCAAAGTATCATTATACACGTTAACAGGACTAACATCCTAAGTGTATCATCAATCCTATCATCATCTACTACTGAATGGTTGTTGTATTTCTTTTTGTGTTGAACATTGAATGTCACAAAGATGACAGGTATGCATACTTTACCATTTGCCTTTTGGCAGGGTAAGCCTTACCCAAATTATTGCTCTTGGTTGTTAAACGTTGTTAGTTTGTTTAATCTTATGTTTTCTAAAAGCAAGGTTACAATTTTTTGTCACAAGTTTTTCCTTTTGGATGTTAAATGCTATTATTGGAAAGCATATTGTGCAAAGAAAATACTTGGTGCCTGGATATTATGATATGCTAATGCTTCCACATGGTACTATTGATTATCATACGCTATGATGAATCTGAGTGGGTATGAATAAAACTGAGATACCTTGCATGTTGGCAGGCCAACATACTATTGCAGCCACAATGGGTGTATCCTGTTTTATCAATAGGCTATGATGAGTCTCATTGAGTTTGAATAAAACAGAGATACGATGCATGTTAGCAGGGCAACATACTATGTTTTCAGCCACAGTGGGTGTGTCCTACTTTATCCATTACTTACCTACCTGAGCCTTATTGTTACATTTATCTACTTAGTTGTTAACATAGTGGTAATAGTTGTTTAAGAAAACGACGTGGTTTTGGGGAAATTGTCATTTTCATCGCGTTTTGTTCTTGATCAATGGCCATAGCCTGTCATTTTGACTTTGTAATACTTTTATCTATAACCAACATTTTCCCCACTCACAATTTAACCTAGAATACCACCACATGGTGCATTGATTATCATAGGTTGTGATGAATCTTAGTTAGTTTCGATAAAACTGAGATACGCTACATGTTGGTAGGGCAACATACTATGTTTGCAGCCACATCGGGTGTGTCTTATTTTATCGATTACTTGCCTACCTGAGCCTTATTATTACATTTGTCTATTTAGTTGTTATACATAATGTTAATACCTGTTCAAAAAAGGCATTGTTTCGCGTTATGGGTTGTCATTTAATTTTGTGGCTATATCTTTCTGAGGCGTTCGCAGATACCGTATCAACTTTCTATATGGTGAGTCGATATTGGTTCATACAAAGATAGCAATATGTTTGCAATTAACCTATGCAACTGATCCTATATTGTTTCGTCTCTAAATTCCTGTAGGATTAGTTGTTCCTATTAAATAGTCGTTTTCGACAGAAGGTTGTACTAAACAGGGACAACTGATTCTACAGAAACCTTCAAGACAATTTTAGAGAAAGAATAAACATTCGCACTGAAGATTATGCATGTTTCATTTGCATTCATAGGAAACCAAGGTATGTTATTCTGCATTGTTTTGTTGTGGATTTGTTACAGTCGCATCTACCCTGAGCCCTATACTCAATCGATGTTGTTTATTTTTCCCGATTGACGATGTTCAATCAAAGATGTTCAATTGATGTTATTCAATTGACGATGTTCAACCGACGTTGTACCTTCCGCTTTAAGTACTGAGTACAGTATCGAGTCAACCGACTGATTGCTAGTAGAAATTAGTATCCTCTTTCAGAGTCGTACTCTGAACTTGTTAAACTTCCCGTTCAATAGAGATCATATGCCCAACGGAAATCTTAAGACTCCAAGGAGTAATCTCAACCGCGTTCTTTAGAACAGACACCTAATCCTTCACTCGTCTCTTGGAAGTACCTGTGATCCTTGCTACCCTCTTACCGGTCAATAAACTATCTCATAAACGAAACCCTAGAAGTAAATCCCGCGCCTCTACCTGAGTAATTGTTGATGATCCTACCCAACTTACTTACCTGCTGCCAATCAGCGAAACGGAAAGTATGGGCAACCTTGCTCGTCTATACGTGAAGGAGATCGTTGCACGTCATAGAGTACCAATTCCCCACCATCTCTGATCGTAATAGTCGTTTCACATCAAGTTCCTGGCAATCACTCCTAAGAGCCATGAGAACAGACCTGGATATGAGTACTGTGTATCATTCCCAGACTGATGGTCGGGGTGAAGAAATCATTCAAGCATTATAGGACATATTGTGTGACTGCGTAATTGAGTTTGGCAATGGTTGGGATAGACATCGTCCGTTGGCCAAATCCTCTTATAACGATACCTACAACTCCAGTATTTCAACGGCACCTTAAGAGACACCTTATGGTCGTAAGTGTCGATCGCCGATTTGTTGGGTAGAAGTGGAGATACCCAACTTACTGACCCTGAACCTGTTCCTGAAACTACCGAGGAGATCGTTCGAAGGCGAAACGGAGATGCAAGCTGCTCGCGAATCGTTAGAAGCACAGATGCAGTAAACCTCTCGAATCCCCAGATAAAGCCTAGATTTTGCTTAAAGATTCACCATGAGAATGTGTGAAGCGTTTAGTAAACGTGGAAAGCTTAATCCTTGCTATATTAATCCTTTCAAATCCTTGCTAGAGTTGGATCGGTAGCTCACAGACTCGAGCCACCGTCAAGACTCTACAGTGTTCGCGACATTTTCAGGTGCCTAATCTGAAGAAATGACTTGCTGATGAGGCAGTTGTTATTCTGCTATAAAAGATCCAGATCTTTGAACATTCAAACCTTGTTAACCTATCAAAATCTTAGACCGTGAAGTCAAACGACCTTAGAGAAGTCCTGAATTTACGTAGGGAACATGAAGATGAATCCTCGTGTGTATATACTCATTTCTTTTTGACCGTAACGGGTAACTTGAATTGAATTGCGAGGACGCGATTCCGTTTAAGGAGGTGACACTGTAATACCCTGTAATTTTCCCGACATGTTTTTATTCGGAGAACCGACGATTTATTTTGAGTTTGGTATTATTTCGAGAAACTAGGCGTATATATAGTCGATTTTATTTGAAATATTATTCTGAGCGCATGGCGTAATTTTCGTGTCTTGAATCTACCGTTTGCTACCCTAAACGACCCCCGATTCACTAAATTCCAAAAGATAACAAAAATTACAACAATGGTCCCTGTATTCTAATTACACCGCCACCCCTGAATTTGCTAAGGTTTACAAGAATAGTCCCTTGTGCTAGTATATAAAGAATAAGATAGGGTTTCACCCTCATTTTTGATACCTCCTCCCTCCTCCCCCATATCCAGCCACCATCCACTGCCTCGCCACTGCTACTGCCGCCGTGAGCCACCATCTCCATCCTCATTCTTTGAAGATCCAAGGCGTGGGCGATGTAGATCGTGAAGATTTCTACGAGTTAGATAGAAGGTTCGCGGCTAGGGTTTGGTGGTTCAAGTTGTACTCGTGAAGACACCACCACCGTCGCCTTCAAATCTCTCCCCCTCTTCTTCTCTTGTCTCTTTTGGGTAAGCCGAAGGTCCAAATCCATTTTGTTACTTTTACTTAAAAACTTATTAGTGTTGTTGTTATAAGATTTCGTGGATATTAAACTAGGGTTAAAATGTGATTAAAACGAATTAAAACATGTTTTTGAGATCTTTTTGTGTGGTAAACGAATTAAATAAGGGTTTGTTTAATTTATTTTAGTCTCGGTTGGGTTGATTTTGTTTTTTTTGGTGTTACCTTGGTCTCTATAGTCAAGGAGAACCCACGTAGGGTCTCGATTTGGTCTCGTGAGCTTGTTTCTTGTTGTTTGTTGTGTTCATTTTCTGGGCAGCAAAAACAACCATGAGGAGTGTTAGTTTGCGCTTATATGTCGACTTACTATTTTGGTGGCCTCGGTTTAGCAATGACATCAAAGGGTTTTGGTTTTGGTCAAAGTTCATCTCAAATCTGAGTTATGATATAGAATTGGTAATATTGTAGTCGTTTCTTTGGTTTAGTTTTGCTATTTTCATTTGGTCACGTCTCGGTTGTGTTTGGATAACGAGTCACCACAAGGGTGGTGCTCGTTTGAGTTGGTCTCGTGCTTGAAACGACTTGGGTAGCAAACTCGTAAGGGTGTGTCTATTGGTTTATTTTGGTTACAACCCATGTGGGTGCATCTCGGTTTGGTCAGCGACACACCAAGGAGATGTGTTCGCTTGGTTTCTTTTGTTTCCTTTTTTCGAATTACCACAGGGGGTGTTAAATTTTTGTTAAAGTTTATAAGTTTGTTTGTGAGTAAGAGTTCCCTTGTATATGCGTGTGTTAACAGTTTCCATAGGGTGCGTTGGTTTTGATTAATGGGCTTACAAGCCCATAAAATGAAAAAGGGTGCGTTTGGGTTGTCTATTGGGCTCCAAGGCCCACCGGTGAATAAGAGTGTGTTAGTTACTTGTCTTGGGCCTCAAGCCCGCTAATAAACAAAAAGATGGTGTTTAGTTTTACATAGGTTAAAAGTAGTTTATTTTTTAAAAAGGTAAACTTAACTTATATTTAAACATTAACTAACGTAGCTAATTGTTTTGGCTTTGGTGTTCATTGGTATGTTTTGGGATTGATACATGATATTGGGCGATACAAAATATTTAATGGATTATATACATTGGGCTATTACCTGACACAAGGGATGTAAAACCCCAAAATTAAAACAATCTGAAATGACAAAAATACCCTCAAATTTGAATTTTAAGAACTTATGGAAATCATGCAAGTAACCTCATTTGAACTTAACTTAAGTTACCAAGCAAATTTAGTTAATGTAAACTATACACTATAAGAAAAATGTGAATTAATAAAGGAACCTTATGATATAAAGTTAACACATTAACATGTCACATTTGGGTCCAACTTAATTGAAAGTCATGTACAAATAAATTAGAGATAAGTATGAATCATTGGTAAATTAGGAAGGAGATAATTCTCCCTTATGTTCACTCCCCAAAATTTCGGTAATTCATTCCCTTAATCACCCAATATTCGGTATTCCCTTCCCCATAATTTCCCTAAAACCGTGTGTATGCTACACATTCCAAAACAAATCCATAAAACCTAAAAACCCTACTCTCCCTCTCATTCATTGTCGGCAGCCAACAAGAAGAAAAACAAAAGAAACGAAACCCTAACTCTTGTTCTCTCCCATTCGATCCAGTTGCAGCAGAAAAAGGAGGCTTGTGATCATCACCTTCTCATATAACTCGTATCATAACAAGGTAATCTTATTCCTCCATTGATTCATTCGAACTGTGGAGACAAGACTCTAATCGACCTTGTGTTCTTCTTTTGTTTCTGCCAATTCGTATCACACAAGAAGGAAGGAGGAAAGGAGTCGTTGATTCGATCGTGCGGTTCTTTTGTATTTTGATCACGCTTCAAGGGAATTTTATAATCCATTCTTGTCATTCTTGTAAATATGGAATCACATATGATCATAAAAGAAGCCACATGAAATCATAAGTCATCCACATAAAATAACAACCTTAAAAGATAATTATGAATCGACTTCTATGTATGAATCTGAATTTTAATGATATGAACACGTTAAGAACTATGTAAGGATCGACCTAGACATGTTATAAACATAACTATAATCGTTTTGTATCAAGAAAGGACCATTGGAATGAAAACCCTAGTGATTACACAAAAAAAATAATGAAACCGTTTTCTGATCTGGAAATTTGTCCGACTTTAATCACTTGTATTTTGATGATAAAGAAGTATATTTAGGTGGTTTTTGAGTCTAGAAACAATTTCAATGAAAGAGATTTCTGGAAAAATTTATCTTGTAATTTTTAGAGGCCTGGAAGACCACTTTTTGATTTTTAGAAAATTAAGTGTCAAATCGGATTCGAATGTCTGGAAAAACAGTCTGGGTTTTTTATTTATCATTTACAAACCATAAGGAACTGGAAGCTTTCCTTTGAACTGGGTAATATTTAGGATGTCTATTACTTCCTGGAATTTTTGTAGATTTTTTTGAATTTTTATTAAAAGGTTTCTAATTAATAACTTTTCGTATAGCGAAATTAATCAGAAATCTGGACGAGTTGGTTTAAGTGAATTTTAATCCATAGCTATGTTACTTAATAAAATCTGGAAAAATTAGATAAAATACTTAAGACATTAAAGTATCTCTGGGAATTTTTGGGGAATTTATTTCTGAGTTCTTATATAATTTTCTGTTTATAGAAAACCTAACAATTTCAAGCTTAAAACTGTTAGAACCTGATGAAAGGTATAAAAAGGGTTTTGAAAGGTGTTTCGTGTTATTTTAAAAACTAAAGGGACTAAATGTGTAATTTTATGAAACTTGAGGGTTTGATTCGTGCCACACTTATATTTGAGAGTATAATCTGCAATTTAGTAAATATGAGGGTTAGTTGAGTAATGATGAACATAATAAAGGTTGAAGTGTAACTTGTATAATTATAAGGTTTATTTTGTGATTTTGGTAAATCAAGGGTGTAATGTGTAAACTATAAAACTTAAAGGACGGGAGATGTGATTCTGAATAAATGATGTACTTAAATTAGTAGTTGCAATATTTTCATTCAAGACCCTTAACTTTGGGATGTTGCAATTAAAAACCCTAACTTATGGAAACGTGTCATATTTAACCTTGAACTTATGTAAAGGCATTTTGAACCTTAACCTACTAACATGGTCATCTTTAATAAGTTGATAAACAGGAATGATAATAACTAAAGTTACTGAATGTGTAAAGTTACTTAAGATGGAGAGAAACTAAAATGAAACCTTATGATTAAGAAACTATGAAATCATAAAGCTATGAAACTTATAAGTACAATTATAATTCATGTAGATTCACTGAAGCGGGAGTAATCCGGTGTTTTATGATCTGCCTTTGGTTTGTTTTGCTATCGGATAAGGTACGGATACTCTACCCTTTTTAGTAAGGGTGTCTTTTCACCTATGCATTGATGTTGAGCTATGATTTAAACCTTTGCCATGAACCTTTTGACATGAACCTTTTGATATGACTTTGAGATATACTTTCTGATTATGACCTTGAGATGCACTTTGAAATGACATTGAGACCTGACTCTTAGTTTGATACCCGAGCCATTTTATGTTACCTAGCCAGGAAGGTAACCTGGCCATGTCTGTGATGCACCACTGGCATGACTCCCGTGTGAGGGAGTGATTTCTCACACCGTCCCTTTTATGATTATCTGCCATGGCTACTATGATTTTGAGATGACTTTGAGTTTGGGGGCGTATGGGTTGCAATCCTAGATTTGTATGTTTAGTGGATTTAACTATGACTTTGAGTTATGACTTTGAGGTGACTGGTACTGTGTGCAATACATGCCTTTCACATTTTCTGGGAGCTGATCACTCCACTATTATGATACATGAGGACACCCCTCATATTATCTGGTTGCCTAAGAGGTATCCCCTCTGATTGTGAGACTATGACTTTGAGATTTTGACTTTGAGTTTCTGGGCTCGTGGTAGATGACTATCCTATATTTTCCTTACTATTCTTTTGCTTTGATTATGCCTTATGATATTTCCAGTGCTTCATTATATTTCTGTTTCGTTAGTCTTTGCTTTGTATATGTATCTGTTCACTGAGCTTTTTAAGCTCAGCCGCACGTTTTCTTTTCGTGTGCGGCAGGTAATAAGCAGGACGATGGGTTTTGGGTATGAGTGAAGAGACTTTTGGACTTAGAAGACTTTGATAGTTATTCTGAAGTAGAGACCGTTAGAAGGAGTTGCTTTGGCAGACTTAGTAATTAGCTTTTGTTTCCCTTGTAACCTTGTGTATTCAGTATTTTATTGTAACCTTTGAGAATCTTTGTATTGCTATTGAATGTATGTTTTGTTGATCTGATATGAAGCCATTAATGTGATACTTCTACCCTTGCTGGGTTGGGGTGTTACAAGGGATTTCGAATTGGATAAATTGGAAAACTATTGGACATATATCGACATCTATTGGACATTGGACAATTTGGACTTATTGGACTTGAAACGAATACAATATATTAGACTCAAGACGAATTTAATATATTTGATTCGCGACAAATATACAATAAAAAAATAATGTCAAATAACCAATGAATACTTTTATTAGTTTTCTATTTAATTAGCTCAAAAAAATTAATTTAGTAAAGTCACGATAATTTAGGAACGTTGTATAAACGGACGCGTAAAGCCAAAATTTATAAAACGTTCCAACCTAATATCTTTATTTCAAATGACTTTTATTATAAAGACCTAAATGACTTTTCTAAGCTATTTGGGATTATGGGGAAAATACCGAAACTACCAATTGACCTATATATTTTTTGATTACCTTGAGTTTTGTGAGTATTTTTCATGACTATGTCGATGTTTTTTCCTCTTTGGCGTGAGTTATAGTCAGTATTTCTCGACTATGCCGATGTCTTTCCCTCTTTGGCGTAAGTTGTGTTATGAGTCTACGTTTTCTTACTACCACACGAAAAGTTGATATTTAAACTTTTATAAGTAATAGTAAGAGTAATCCACAAAAACTAAGACACGTCGTCTTTTGTAGACTTAATTATTGTGTGAGCCGTATTTTGAGATAGTTATATATGTATTAGGTTGCGCCGTTTCCGTACCGTTGTGCCTGTCTTCTGGATACCGTTGTGATTAGCTAGATTGCCAGTTGTGATAGTTGCTTTGTTGTGGCTAAGGTGAGTTAATGGCCTCTACTTTTACTGGTTTTATAACTGTTTTGGAGGAGATACATGCTTGTTTTTAATTAACTTAAAGGTTGTTTATTTGGGTATGTGAAATATCTATTCCAGATTTGATTTGTTTGACAAGAGTATTTGGGTTTGGTTATTTTATGGTTTTGTTAACGTTTGCTATGTTAGCTAGCTAGCTAAGGTTGGTATGTGAAAGCTGCAATGTATAGGGTTATTATAATACGGCTGCAAACCATGTAGGTTATAATAACATGCTGCAAGTATAGGATAGTACTATTGTGTGCACCTATAGGAAGTTACGTTGGTTATTGACACACTTCGGTGTGGGTTGAGAGGTTGGTTAGTGCCTTAGTCTAGTATAGCAAACTTATGCGTTTTGGTCAAATGTTATGTTATGTTATGTTTTGGTGTCTAAACCTATGAACTCACTAGCGTTAGCTGACATTTTAGCATGTATTCTCAGGTTTAAGGCGATAGCTTACTTATGGAGGCGCTTGGCAAGGGACATGGTAATAGGCGATTCTAATAAACATTTGAGACCGCTTTATTTATTTTATGGGCCTAATTTCCACACTATTTTTGGATAATGTAAATTTAATGCTTTTTTATAATAATTTTATTCTAAATGAAAGAGGTAAAAACCGTCCTTTGTAATTGTGTTGTGATACCAATTGAGTAGCACCCCAGTGACATGTATGTTTCCGCTGGACCCGATTTTGGGGGTGTTACATAAACAAAGACGCGAACTAAAAGAGGATGACGTTTAAATAAATTTGGTGCAAATTCTTTTGCCACGTCCTGTTTTGTTTCCCTTTTCTCATTCTATAAGTTTAATTGATTATCGATCTTTGGCTTTTTATCGATTTGAATATAAACTCTTATAAAAGAATGAAGTTACTAATTTTCCATTTCAAAATTGAGATACATTCAGCACTATCATTATCGCTATCATATTTTATAATCTTATTACATATTATAAGCTAATTTCATAACTATTAGGAAATATCGAATCAGGCAACTTAATTTACTTATGAAATTTCAGGTATAAAGAACAACTATTTGAAAAAATATTGATACATTAATCAACATTAAACTATTTGAAGGGAGCTGGTAGATGACGAGAAAACAAATATTAAAATCGATATAGTTGTTTTGGTACCCACGCAACGTCGGCAGAGCCTTTCTGGAACCAACATTAATTTTTGTATTTGTAAACATGACAAGTAGATATAACAATAAAATTCGTGCATATGCACTACTGCTGCTTATTGCATTCTATGAAAGTATCTTTACATAAAATTTCGTCACACAAGAAACGCATATAGTACACCTGCGTGATTAAAAATATATCTAAAAAACTTAGTAGAACATTTTCTCACTCACACTAAACATACAGAAACGTTTAAGCCAAATAAAAGAGGACGTTTACATAATAAAAACGTAACCGGCCCAAAAAAAACGTACTCCCTCCGTCTCAAAATTATTGCTATATTTTCTTTTAGGGATGTCTCAAAATAATTGTCCACTTTCCTTTTTAAGTAAAACTAGAGAATAAATTAATGGAATATTCTCTTTGAGTGGTTGAAAACTAAAGCGACGCCACTTTTATTAAATTATGTGATTTCTCTCTCATGAAAATAATTTTGAGACGGAGGGAGTAACATGTTACACAAAAACAAAACCGAAAATATAAAAAACTAAACTGAATATGCAAAATCAATACAGAAAAAATTAGTTCCTAACAATAAAAGTTGTATCTTAAAAAAAATTACAAAACCAAAATTTTACAGCCTAAAAAAAATTACACACATTGAGAATAAATAAATAAATAAGCTCAGCCATAACGCAGCGGGTGCCTATTTACTCGTTTCTAATTGTATACTACGTATTACATAAATGAACCAGAGAAACAACCAATAATCTATATTTAAATAAGGGTTGTGTTATCCTAACACCCCCAAAAAATACAAACCGCACACCCCTTAATTTTTTCCTTTTTCTTATTTTTTTTTATTATTTTTTTATTTTTATAATTTTGTTTATATAAAAAAACTATAAACCTGAAAGTGCGGAACAGAAAATATAAAGTTTAATAAGTCAAACGCTTAAAATTGTCAGAAATACGGAGCAGGAACTGACAAAAAACTGTGATGTACTGTAAATAAAAGGGAGACAAAAGGAATAAAGTACAAAATACCCCCTGATTTGACATCATAGGGGGTGTTTGTATAATAGAGGCCAATAATAAAGACAAGATTAGAAAAGGGGCTCTACTATACATACACCCCCCTCCCCTGATGTCAAATCAGGGGGTTTTTGTCCTTTATTCCCTTTGTCTCCTTTTTATTTACAGTATATCACAGTTTTTTGTCAGTTTCTGTTCCGTATTTTTGACAGTTTTAAGTATTTGACTTATTAAACTTTATATTTTCTGTTCCGCACTTTCAGGTTTATAGGTTTTTGATATAAACAAAATTATAAAAATAAAAAAAAAAAAAAATAAAAAAATAAAAAAAAAAAAAAAAAAAAGGCAAAAAAATAAGAGGGGTGCAGTTGGTCTTTTTTGAGAGGTTTGGATAACTCATCCCATAGAAAAGTCTATAAAGTCCAAATAATATTTAATAATTTCATTAAGTACAATTATGTCAACTTGTGATTGGATTATTATCTTCAAGGCCCCGACACTTTAATTAAGACCTCTAAAATAATAAAGACGTTTAGAACATTAGCCATGTGATCCAGAGTGAAGCATGCAAAACTTTTACTGTAATAATCTCTTCTTGGGATCTGTTTTTCCCTTTGACAAAATGTTGAATTAACGTAATGTTTCGTTTTTAGACTACTCACATGACTTATATCATTTTACCTTCCACTTCAGTGTTACATTAGATTTCTCTCTCCTATCACTTTTCACTCTCAATTAGGAGTGAAAACGAGCCGAGCCGAGCTTGAACTCAGCTCGTTTAAGTTTTATAAAGCTCGAGCTCAAGCTAGGCTCGGTTCGAGCCTTATTTTTTAAACTCGAGCTCGGCTCGTGGTATATTATATAGGCTCGGGCTCGGCTCGTTTATATGATTTGGAAATGAAAAATTAAAATTTGGCTCGAGCTCGTTTAGGCTCGGCTCATTCGAGTTTTTAAGAGATCCGATCTCGAGTTTTTCACGAGCGGCTTGGTTGATATGCACTTCATCAACGGGCTCGGCTCCCAATAACTCACACAATTTTACCTTTCAACCTATTTATTTTATTTATTAAAAACTAAAACTTTTATTCATTAAATTAAAAACATTGCATTAAATATAAAAAATGTCGTAAATATAAAAACTAAAACTACATATTGCGAGAAAGGTGTTCGGTCAGATCGGCACGAAGGTTTTGATGCATTTGTGGCGATTTGATAAATCTATGCCTTTCTTTTTGCGATAGTATGGGGTCGTCCGGTTGATATGCTTCCTCTGTATAATAATCGGGAGATATCGCCAACCCTTGGTCTTTTATAATCATATTATGTCATATAATGCATGTATACATCATATTCCTTATTTTGTTTTCATGAAACGGTCTTGCGGGATTTGCTAATACAACTCATTTCTTCTTTAGAACACCAAATGCCCTGTTCCATATCTTTCCTTGTCGATTCTTGCATTCGTTTGAGTTCCATCAACGCCTGGTTTTCTTATCGTCTTAACCAAAGTTGCTCATTCCGGATATATCCCGTCAGTAAGATAATATCCGAATAGGTAAGTTACGCCGTTAGCCACAAACGGAATCTCTGGTGTTTTTCCGTCTTTGATATCGTTGACTATAGGGGATTGATGTATAACGTTGATGTCTTTGTTCTCCCCAGCAGCACCAAAGAAAGCATGTCATATCCATAAGTCTTGTGACTCAACAGCTTCCAGCATAATGAATGGAGTCAAACCATGATCACGTCTACAATATTGCCCTTTAAGTGTGTTCAGACAACCATGCCACGCTCAATGTATACAATCAAGGCTTACTAACATTCCCAAAAACTCGTGCTTTTGTTCGTGAAACGTGTATATCTTTTCAAAATTGGTGATAGTAGTTTTAGAAAAATACTCTGCTCTAAAATTTTCCATAACAGGCGTACAAAAAAATTCAAGACATAGACGAGAAGTTTCTCTGCCCATTTGAAAATATTCATCAAGGGCGTTAGGAACGGTGTCGTATGCCAATTGACAAATTGCGGAGGTGCACTTCATCAACGGGGAAATGCCTTGTCTTCCGGCACAGTCAGTAGTATCACCAAAGTATGTAGAATGAATACGTATTTCTTCAACTATCCATGTGACTAACGTTCGACTCATTTGGAACCTCTCCTTGAAAGTTGCTTGTGGAAACATGGGATTCGCACTAAAATAAGCTTTGACTAAACGATTATGAGTACCATAACAATCTCGGATTATGATGATTTTTTTTTGGTAGATTTGCTTGTCGTCTATTCATAATAAACGACACCGCTTTGCTAAAAAATAACTTCTTCTTCTTTCGATGAGTCTGTGAATATTATTGTTTCAGTTATATCCTCCATAAGTTTTGTTAGGTATTAATAAGAGAGAAGAAAGTATAATTTGAAGTTGTATTTAAAATGGTGAAGTTTATGGGGTATTTATAGGTAAAAATGAGGTATTGAATTATTATTATTATTATTATTATTATTATTATTATTATTATTATTATTATTATTATTATTATTATTATTTTATTTTTTTATTTTTTTAAGAATGCAACGGATATAATTTTTGTGGGGCCCACAAATGCACAAGTTCATATGTAGTGAACCACTTAGTGTTCGTCCTCCGTCCCGTCGTGAACCCTCCCCCTCCTAGCAAGCTTGCCGCATGAGCACCATGCTCACGGAAGCCTTGTCGAACTTACTGGCACTAGTCATAGGGTATCCACAATATAAAAAAGTTTTGATGATTTTTTCTTTGCCAAATCATATTTTCACAATCTTATACCTATTACAACTAAATGAATACATTGCTAAAAGCTTTTCAAAAAGCTTCTTATCCATTATATTAACAATTTATTGCATTACCTCTTAAAAGATTAATAGGAAAGAAAATGGTTAAACTAAAAATTTTATGTAAAAATTCATTTCGTGAATCCTCGAGTCAAGTCTTTGAGGAAAACAAAACATCGTTCCAATGGGAAAAGGCCGAAAAGCTATTCAAAATCTTTTTCTACCAAAAAAAGCTTTCCTTTTAAACGCCCATACAAAATAACTTTTGACTTAGTTTTATATTATATAAGTGATTTATTAAAAGAAAGTTCACATTTTCTGCTGCGATGACAATACTTCTAACTAGCTTACCCATGCATATACAGTGTTATGTTATGAAGATCAGTTTACTTTAATAATTTTGCTCTATTTTGATATTTATAACTTGTGTGCATATACAGTAGTTTATTTGGACGCATGTTGTAAATTCAAATATATTACTTAAACTTCCAAAATGAAAAGAGTTAATAGTCTTCCCTTAATATCAAATATTTACTATTCATTTCATATTTATGATTTAACTCCTTTAACTTTATAATTTTTTTACTTCATATTTAAACTTATTTAAATACCCTAATATTAATTATCAAAAAGTTTACTTTTGAGAATATCTTCTTCTGCACTTTGTATTCTTGATGCGGTAGTTAAGAGAATATCATTATCACACTCAAAATCACGAGGTCAATTTATGATATCTTATGTTTAAAAAGAGAAACTTACACGAATATATTTTGACATTATTATAATAAAATTGTTGCATTATAAACTTAAGCATACCGTTTTTGTATTACTTAGAAATAATAATAACAAGTTGCTCATAAAGACTCGTGAAAATCATAGGGTAGCATGGGGTTTTGGTATTAAAATCACTTTAACATCGCACTTTCATTTTCATATTTATAACCTTTTTCGTATCAGTATCGGGGTTTTTGGCACTCCTCTATCTCAAATTATAAGTCTGCATGTTATATTTATGTCAAAAAATTAGTCTCCACTTTCAATTTCAATCAGTCAAAATTATATATATTGTTGATGCAAATAATGTTCTAAAAACGTTATTTATATCTTTCGATTACTTCACGTTTTGAGGATGACAAAATGTGAAATCACGTTACGTTAAAATTAATGTAAACAAGTTTTTAATCGGAAGATCCCGGTTCTACGCAAAACACTCTAGAACAAATTTACAACTTGACAAATGATCAAAGAAGTGAATTTGTGTTTTATGACTTCACATTTTAATGTGACAAAACATTTTTTCAAAAATACACATGACAAATTATTTTTGAATAATTAAGAAATGTTTTAATGGAAAAATATGTTTAAAAATCATAACAGCTATTTTTCCCTCAAAATCAGCTCCAAACTTTCCCAAATAAGTTTTCACCAGAAAAGACAAAAAATGAAGCGTCTTTGTCTGGGACGGCTCCACGGTTCAACTAAATTTAGTAGAGCCGTGGGTCATTTTGTGGAGCCGTCTCACTGTAACGTTCAAATTTTTTTCTGCCTATAAATACCAACCCACTTCACAGTTTTTAGGCACCCTTTCACACACAGAAACTTCTGAGTTTAAATCCCTCACACCATTTTATTTTCTTGATCATTTAGTTTAGTTTTTCTTTTGTTCAAGAGTGATCCAATCATCCAACTTAGAGATCCTCTCCATTCCTCTTCAATAGCAAGAGAAGAACACAAAGTATCCAAGTTGATACAAGGTGTTGTCATTCCTCTTCAAGTGCAAGAGAAGAACTCAAGGTATCCCAGAAGATACAAGAGTTATAGTTGTTAGGTTGTTTGTAACACTTGTTACATAGTTGATTGTATCATAGCATACATCGAGATCAATTTTCTTTTATGAGAGTGTGAGTGAAGATCATTGTGATCTTATAAGAGATAGTGAACATCTCTTGAAGCCATTGGGCTTGTGTGATTGATCAAGAAGATCAAGGGTCATTAGGATAGTGTTAGTCAAGTGAGTGTTGATCATTGTGATCGTGTTGAGATCTTGGTGATCTCTTGAAGCCATTGGGCTTGAGTGTTTGATCAAGTGGATCATGGTAGATTAGTGCTAGCTAAGATTAGCACTCGACATCTAGCTTAGTGTCGAAAATAGGATAAGCGACGTGTAGGGTTTTCTCCGCCTTAAGGGAGGTTGTTGACATAGTGCTTGAAACTCTCGAGTGTGGTACTCGGGGAATGGAGTAGGGCGAAGAGGTGCTTCGTAGCCTAACCACTATAAATCCTTTTTTCCCGGTTTGATCTTTCCAACTTTTCTTTTTACTTACTTTACTTATTATTGGTTAGTTTAGTGTGTAGTTCATATTGGTGTTGATTGATTACACATAAGATTCGAATCAAGGTTTTTAATAAGTAAACTTTTAAGAAGATCTCAAAAGAACTTAAAAACCGGTAAAACTATTCAACCCTCCCTTCTAGTTTTCCACAATTGGTATCAGAAGCCACGTCAGTCAAGATTTTTAAGTATATTGTATTTTAAAACTTGAATCGATCAATGGATTCCGACAAATATCTAGAAGGGCAATCTATGCAAAGACCATCACTTTTCGAAACCGATTGTTTTATTTATTGGAAAATAAGATTCGAAACGTATGTGAAATCAAAAGACATTGATCTTTGGCATGTTATTACCGAGGGTGCCTTTGAACCAATTCAAATAAATCCGTAAACTAAAACGGAAGAAATAGTTTCTTATGATAAACAAAGTGATGAACTTAAAAGAAAACTAGCCAAAAATAATGAGGCTAAAATGATGATTTACAATGTTTTGCCTAAAAAGGAATTTGAAAGAATTTTCATGTGTAATATGGCAAAAGATATTTGAAAAACTTTGTTAGTCACTCACCAAGGTAATAATCAAGTCAAAGAGAACAAGATTGATCTTCTTGTTCAACAATATGAACAATTTTCCATTTCGGAAGATGAGTTAATAGATAATGCTTTTGCTAGATTTAATACTATTATCACTAGTCTTAAAGCTCTTGATGAAGGTTACTCTAGCAAGAATTATGTTAGGAAGTTTCTTAGGGCTCTACATCCTAAATGGAGAGCAAAGGTCACCGCCATTGAAGAGTCAAAGGACTTGGCGACACTGTCACTCGATGAACTAATAGGAAACTTAAAAGTTCACGAGATGATAATCAAGAAAGACTCCGAAATAGTCAAAGGCAAAAGCGAGAGAGTTAGATCTCTAGCATTGAAAGCCAAGAAGGAGTCTAGTGATGAGGAATGTTCGAGTTCCGATAGTGAAGATGAAGATTATGCACTAGCCGTTAGGAACTTTAGAAAGTTCTTTAGGAGGAAAGGTAGATTTCCTAGACAACCTCGCGACGTAAATAGGTCATTCCAAAAGAACCATGATGAAAGGAAAGGGACAAGTGATAGGAAATGCTATAGATGCGGAGATCCTAATCACCTCATAGGAGAGTGTCCCAAACCACCGAAGCCAAACAACCAAAGAGCTTTCATAGGAGGCTCTTGGAGTGATAGCAGTGAAGAAGAAGAGAAGAAGCCCAACGATGAAACATGCCTAATGGCTCAAGCTTCTAATGAGGTACATTCAGACTCTTCTTATTATAGTGATAATAATTCGTCAATAGATGACAATAGGTTACATGATGAATATAATAAACTGTGCGAAGTTAGTACTAAGATTTTAGGTAGAAACACAAAACTGAAATTAAAATTACAAGAACTTGAAATACAAATCTTAGAACTAAAAGATCATGTCAAAAGACTTGAGAGAAACAAAGATGTAGACTTAGGATGTGGGTCATGCATAAGTCTTCAAGTAGAAAATGAAAAACTTAAAGATAATGCTTTAAGAATCATTAAGTTTGATGAAGGAACCAAAGCACTTAATGATATGCTTGAAAACATTAGACATAATGAACATGACCGTGCAGGTTTAGGATTTGACCCGAATCAGGCTTCTACAAGTGGTACTAGACAAGTAAAATTTGTAATGCTTGAAATGTCTAAGTCTGAAGGTGACGGAACCACTAAAGGTACCGACGGCACCACTAAATTTAGTGGTACCGTGGTACCGTCTGGTGCTAAAGTCAGAACTGGGTCAATCTTGAAAAATAACGTAAGTCCTAAACCAAGTCACATAGTTGTAGATGGTACTAAAGTACCTATTGCTAGCATAGAGGAAGTCAAAAGCTTTTACAAATCCCCGTCAACTCCTGAACTTGGATTTGTAAAACCCGACACTAGGTCAACGACTCCTCCACCTAGAAAAATAAATTCACCCAAACCTAGGTCTATAACTCCTCTACCGAGAGGTAACTTTAGAAGACAAAATCATCCAAGTGACTTTCCCGTGACTTGGAGTAACCGTCAATCTCAAAGTTACCTACCATGGGAAATGTGTCCTCCATTCTCACATCCTAAACAAATGCAGCGAATGCGTAGGATGTTTAGCACAAACAACTTTGGACCCATGAGATATTGGGGACCAGATGTTTGAACTTCTATTTTGCTAGATAAGCATGGTTGTAAATAAAGTTGAAGTCTAACAAATGGAGAATGATTTGTGATCAAACAAATCTTGTGACGCAAAGTCAAGTCGTGTTTCATATGTCTAGCTTTCAATAAAGGTAGTCTAGTCTTCGAGTTTTAAGGGCAATACCTCAGGCTCAGGTACGCTTTCTTAAAACACCCTTTATTAGTAGACATGCTAAGCATATAGTGTATTTAGAATCTAACATGATAGGCACTGTAACACAGAAACTAAATTCACATCTCATCATGACAAACTCAACTTGTCCAGAAATGTACAATGATCGTTCAAAGATCATGCGTGACAAGTATGAGATGAGCAATGATGAGTGAATCAAGTTTCTTCCCTAGCCCGTATATAATGCTACCTGAAGAAAGTATCCCCATAAACTTAAGTATACTATATGTATAAGATACATAGCTTAGAAAAATCTTAATCAACATTAACGCCCATATCCGCAAAAACTAATCTCACAAGAGACGATGAATGTGAGTGCGCGGATATCACTAGGTTAGGGGCATGATAGGTAAATTGGTTTACCTAACGGCAAGTAGGCCTATTGTCATGTCTAGTGTCTGGCTTTGTGCTCACTTGTAAGAAGGATCCTAAAACTTCTTACCTTAAAGTGTTTGATGTATCTTCTGATGCATTAAGGGCACTATACACTTGAGATTATGATATCTCAAGGGGATTGATGTACAAATTGTTGTCTATATCAACCATGATAATGCGGGAAAGAATGTAGAATGAAAAAGAGTGAAGTTTGCACCTTCATAGGTTGTTTCCTAACTTCTTGATTCTTCAAGAACAAACAACTCTTGTTATCTCCACAACCGAAGCCGAATACGTAAGCGCCAGAAAGGCATGACAACAAGCATTATGGATGTGACAAGCTCCAATCAAATGAGGCGTCCATCTCAACAACACTCCAGTGAAGAGTAACAGCCGAGATGCAAATAGACTTGACCGAGAACCCCGTGGTTTGCTCATGAACGAAGCTCATCAAAGTACGTCATCTCCTCCGTCACGACAATGTCCAAAAATAAATCTTTTCTTTGGAAAAGTTTTCCTCTAAGAACAACATCGTTGATATTCTAACCAACACATCCTTCACATCCCGCTCATGACTATTTGAATATTTCACTGGAAGTATTAAAGTCATCTCTTACGTTTTATCTTGTGACTTACTCAATATTAAGTCACTCATCTCGTCCTTCTAATGACCACTCAATTATTTCATTGGAAATATTGAAGTCATTCCCGACGTATCGCCTCATGACTTTTCAAGTCATCTCTTTTACTACTCTCATGACTATTAGACATTTCTCTTGAAATTCTAAGTCATTTCCCCACGTCTCGTCACATGACCTTTGAATATTTCACTGGAAATACTAAGGTCATTCCTTGTCCTCCCGCCTAATCGTTTTCGTCAAAAAGTTTATTAGGTATAAACTTCTTCCTCGCGTCAAAAAGTCTTGCTAAATAAGTAAGATTAATCAGTCAAGAGTCGAAACAGAACAAAAATGGGCCTTACAGACCCACGGCACCACTAATGTTTAGTGGTACCGTGTATCTGAGAAAATGCCCGTTTTTCTTCCACTTTCCTCTGCACACTCATTTCAAACAAACAAACTCATTCCCTCCTGCTGTCACAAACCAAACCCACAACCTAAATCCATTTACACACTTGCTAATCAAGTTCAAGACATTAGAATCAACATATCCTAATCAATTCAACACAATTTGTAAGTCAATTATCTTTAATTTCTTTTCAATTTGAGTCTAGGGTTTGTTCATATGCATAAATTCGAATTGGGGATTTTAAATTTTTGATGAACTTTTGTGAAATTAGGACTAGGATTAGACAATGTAGTACTTACATGATTCCCTAAACCTAGGATTTTCATAAACCCACTTATATTGCATAATCTAGTCCGAATTTTCCTATTTAAATTGGATTAAGATTAATTGTTTTCAATGGAATCATGACTAGGATGATTAAAAATGGATTAGGAATGATTAACTTTGAGGCTTTTCAATTTTTAGATTTTTGGCGCCACATTGAGCCGTTTGCCAAACACCCCAATTCCATTGTTTTCAAAAAGGTTCACGAGTCTAGGATCATGAAACATTTTTTCGTGCATTGTTGATACAAATTAAAAACGTTTTAGGCATGCATACATGAACTCTCAAATATGGATCGACCTACATAATTAATATGTATTATTCGACATATTTGATTGAGCAAAAGTGAAGTTAGGAGTGTTTGGGTAATCCCATTAGGTTTATTTTAGAGTCGAGATTACCGCACCTCCACATCGTTTGCATTTAGGCACACACACACATTAAAGTTGTGATCACTAAAATGCAACAAGTTAACATATATAAAATTATATTTTTGTAGGTAACGATGCCTCGTACTGATTACCAAGATACCAAACCCTACATTCCCCGTCTTGTAGACGATCCAAACATCCCCATTGAACAAAAAGCATATCTTGCTAAAGTCCAAGATCGATATATACACGAAGGTCGTGTAGTCGATGCTCATTACGTTCTCTTGGATAACATCCAAGTTTGTTTCCCCACTATTGACTTTGATTGTTTATACAAAATAAACAATCAAATTTGTCCTCGTTTTGTCCTCGAGTTTTATAGTCGAGTCCGTACCTTCACTGATGTGGATGGTAATGCCTTCCTTGATTTTTGGATCCAAAACCAAAATATCATCCTGTCCGTCTCCGAGATTGGTGAAATTCTCGGTGTTCCCTCGTATGGTCAGTGTGCATACACTGAAGACCATTCCCTCGAGTCTCTCTTCTACAATCTAGAAAATCAAGGTACTTATCGTACCAAACTCCCCGACGTCGAGTCCATCAAACGTGTCATCCAAACACCTCGAGTCGTCCACACGTACCAAAAACGTAATGGTTCCATTGTCCACCTTGACCCCAACCGCATCTACCTCAAAGAACTCCTTCCCGACCTCAGAAGTTGGGAACTTCTTCTACGTGAGAACATGTTGAGCCTTGCTGGCAACCGTGATCACGTTTCGGCGAGTCTCGCCCACATGCTCTACTATCTTAGTATCGAGGAACCATATAACCTCGCATACTATATGGTCAAACGAATGGCCAATATTCATAGTCGTTCGGATAAGCTCATGCCATATGGTATGTTGCTTACTCGTCTTTTCAACTGGGTCATGGAAACTTTTCCTAATCTCCGTAGTGTCGACTATGTCCTAGTCAATCTGGTCATGAAACCTCTTGCTGGACCACAACGTTGCACAAAGCAACGTAAAGACAAAGGGTCCAAACGTGATCGTAAATCCACTTCTGATATTTCCCTCTCTTCCTCCTCCTTCGATCACGGTTCGTCTTCTCAACCTATGGATGAGGATGATGATGAGGTGAACGAAGAAGGAACTTCTCGTCCTAATACTCCCTCTCCCGACACCTTCTTTCGTAACCTTGACACCTCATCTTTCACACAAACCTTCGATGTTGAATTCGGACAAACCAACTTATCCACGATGATGAGAAGGCAAACAACCATGTACAATCGACAAGTCTCGATGCATGAGCAAACAATTGGGGGGTTCAAGTCCATTGGCAAGGCGATCAAAGGGCTTGGGAACAAGATTAAAAAATTGGGGAAGAGAAGAGACTAGATAGGATTAGCTTAAGTAGTACTATTAACTTAAGTATTATTAAGCTATTATAAATAAAGCCATGGCAATGTCCATTTAACATAAACTAGCTTGAAGTGCCTTAACATTCACTACTTGAAATTGGTTACTTTTATTAGTTAATCAATCTTGATATTTTATGAGCTTTGTTTAGTTCATAAATTTTTTTTATTGCATGCACTAGATGATAAAAATGCTTGGAATGATGCATGCTTGCTAGTTGCCTAAACTTAGAAGATCACATGATAATGTTAGTTTCTAGTTTAGACTAGTGTTAGGAAATTTATGTGATTCCTTCTCTAGTAGATTGAGGCTTTGAGATTTGCAGAAAATTGATTCCCCAGAATTTCCCAGTATAGGCAGCCTAGAATCTGCAGACCTGGAAAAAGGGTCAACTGGAGGCCATGGCTCCACTAAATATGAGATGGCTCCACTAAATTTAGTGGTGTCGTGGTACCTTTAGTGGTACCGTGCCCTTGGAAGACGAAATTAACAGTTCTCTTCCACTTTTTGACTTTCTTTTTCCTGGAAATCTGCAAACATAACCTGATTCCCATGCACCCAAATCCCCAAATCCAACATCCTCTTCAACCTTGCATGTTTTGATTTGGCTATATAAGCTAACATCATACATTGCCATCCTTACCTCTATCACACTCACCATACAACCATCATGTCTTCCACCATTGCCACTACTTCACACAAGGCCAAGAAACCAAGGCTTAACATCAAACCAACAAATGAAACCACTCTTATTGATCAATGGATCAAAAGTGTTCACACACCACAAGCCTCAACCAAACCAACCATCAAAGGGATAACTTTTATTGATCTCACATTGGATGATGAAGATGATCTAAACACACCCAAAACCTCAACCAAATCATCATCTTCCATCACTACACCCCAAGCTCCATCCAAGGCAACCTCAACCAAACCAACATCTTCATCCTCCACCACCATTAGAACCAACACACCTTTATCTCAACCAAGTCCTCCTCAACCACTAGCTTTAACCTTCACCCAATCACCATCAAACTCTTTTGGACTTGGTACTAACACATCATCCACTTCACTATCACCATCACCACAACCTTTGGCTCTCACACTAACCCTATCACCTACATCACCCTTTGAACTTGACACTAACACATCATCCTCATCACTATCACCATCACCACAACCTTTAATGGGTTATCCCATTCTTTATCCCCTACAACCACATACCTTGAGTTGTGCTTGTTGCCACCACAACCAAAATCTCATCATGAGCCTTAGAGATGAGTTAACCTTTAGGTTCTCATACCTTGAGCATCTCCTCACACCACCAATAGGCCTCATCATCCTTCCACCTCCACCACTACACAATAGCCCAAACTAAACATACTTATGTTTAGTTGTTCCAATAAATACTTAGGAACCTTTTGAAGTTGGAAGCAAATCTTGAAGCCTCATACTACTATTGATGTTTATGTGTCTTCTAGTTATTTAATTTGCTTCATTGTTGTAGTCATACTCATGTATGACATTTATTTTATGTTTATGTAATGGGCTTTAATGTGGTTGTTTCATGTTTATGTGGCTACTTAGCTAATTTTTGTTGGATATTTGTCAAAAGTGCTACTTGTTAGATATTGCATATATGTCTTCTAACTTTGTTTTGTAGCACGAATCATTGCTCGATTCCTTGGTGTTCTCCAAATGAGGGGGAGTATACATCAAGGGGGAGCCTTGCAACCTTTTTGCTTCGACAAAAAGGGGGAGAAATGGGAGTAAACTCATTAAAAACTTGTTAAAACTAATTTTAACTTAAAATGAGTTTATGTTTTGTCATCATCAAAAAGGGGGAGATTGTTGATGCAAATAATGTTCTAAAAACGTTATTTATATCTTTCGATTACTTCACGTTTTGAGGATGACAAAATGTGAAATCACGTTACGTTAAAATTAATGTAAACAAGTTTTTAATAGGAAGATCCCGGTTCTACGCAAAACACTCTAGAACAAATTTACAACTTGACAAATGATCAAAGAAGTGAATTTGTGTTTTATGACTTTACATTTTAATGTGACAAAACATTTTTTCAAAAATACACATGACAAATTATTTTTGAATAATTAAGAAATGTTTTAATGGAAAAATATGTTTAAAAATCATAACAGCTATTTTTCCCCCCAAAATCAGCTCCAAACTTCCCCAAATAAGTTTTCACCAGAAAAGACAAAAAATGGAGCGTCTTTGTCTGGGACGGCTCCACGGTTCCACTAAATTTAGTGGAGCCGTGGGTCATTTAGTGGAGCCGTCCCACTGTAACGTTCAAATTTTTCTGCCTATAAATACCAACCCACTTCACAGTTTTTAGGCACCCTTTCACACACAGAAACTTCTGAGTTTAAATCCCTCACACCATTTTCTTTTCTTGATCATTTAGTTTAGTTTTTCTTTTGTTCAAGAGTGATCCAATCATCCAACTTAGAGATCCTCTTCATTCCTCTTCAATAGCAAGAGAAGAACACAAAGTATCCAAGTTGATACAAGGTGTTGTCATTCCTCGTCAAGTGCAAGAGAAGAACTCAATGTATCCAAGAAGATACAAGAGTTATAGTTGTTAGGTTGTTTGTAACACTTGTTACATACTTGATTGTATCATAGCATACATCGAGATCATTTTTCTTTTGTGAGAGTGTGAGTGAAGATCATTGTGATCTTATAAGAGATAGTGAACATCTCTTGAAGCCATTGGGCTTGTGTGATTGATCAAGAAGATCAAGGGTCATTAGGATAGTGTTAGTCAAGTGAGTGTTGATCATTGTGATCGTGTCGAGATCTTGGTGATCTCTTGAAGCCATTGGGCTTGAGTGTTTGATCAAGTGGATCGTGGTAGATTGGTGCTAGCTAATATTAGCACTCGACATCTAGCTTAGTGTCGGAAATAGGATAAGCGACGTGTACGGTTTTCTCCGCCTTAAGGGAGGTTGTTGACATAGTGCTTGAAACTCTCGAGTGTGGTACTCGGGGAGTGGAGTAAGGCGAAGAGGTGCTTCGTAGCCTAACCACTATAAATCCTTTTGTCCCGGTTTGATCTTTCCAACTTTTCTTTTTACTTACTTTACTTATTATTGGTTAGTTTAGTGTGTAGTTCATATTGGTGTTGATTGATTACACATAAGATTCGAATCAAGGTTTTTAATAAGTAAACTTTTAAGAAGATTTCAAAAGAACTTAAAAACCGGTAAAACTATTCAACCCCCCCCCCTTCTAGTTTTTCACATATATATATATATATATCTATATATATATATATATATATATATATATATATATATATATATATATATATATATATATATATATATATATATATATATATATATATATATCTATTTGCCAAGAGGTGGGGTGCATCAATGTGTTGTTTGCAACAGTGCTAATAACAGTAACCATGCTTCTAACATTTGTACTGCAGCGTGTGTGGCTGTAACATTAGGAGGTCATTGTTATTACAACTGTTCATTGATTAAAAAAATAATAATTGTATACTTTAAAAATACAAAATATTATTACCCAGTTCTTGCTTAGCACATCCTTTCGCCAAAAAAAATCTCTCCTCCCCACTTCCACCGCCTTAAAACAATCACTCAATTCAATCTCTTAACATCAAAATCATTTGATCAACAACCGATCTATATCCTATCCAAAAAAGAAACAGATGATGTGAATTTATAACTTTTTTTTCTAGATGTACGTGTTAGGAATATGAATATTCAGTTGAAAACTCGGTCACCCCGAGTACTTAGTAGCACATCATAGCTCGTAGGATAATTAGTAATATTATTAGTAGTGTAGTTATTATTGATATTGTGGAGTGGGTCGGGTCTTTACCCACTGTCAGCTCGCTCCACAGTCCACTAGGGACATATTATGTAGTACTATAAATACACCCTTCCCACCCATGGGAAGGGTTGGACCTTTCAAGCTAATCTAATCTCATCTTATTTCTCTCTCTACAAAGGCTCCCAAACTCTCCAGCCTCTCTCTAGAATCCTTCTATTCGATCCATATTATACGCCCTAATCTTGTGTTTCCTTGTTAGTGAATACCCTACAATTGGTATCAAGAGCCATGGTTAGGTCCATGTGTGTTGGTATTCACGGATTTGATTAGATTTGGGGTAGTTTTGGTTCGAAATAGATAGGCTCTAAATATTCCATTTTACGCTTTGTTTAGTGGTTTTTTCTTGTTTGATCTTGTACTTTCTAGCTTAGGAATAGTATAGAAGTATTACTTGGTGTTTGGAATCTGTGTTTCAAGCTTTGTGTGGTGAGTTTTGGCTGATTCGTGAGGTTTTGGAAAGGTGTTCGTGGGTGCGGTTTGTCCATCTGGTGAAGTTTCTTAGGTGCGGTTTGTGTTACCACGAAGGTGCGGTTTGTCTTATTACCGGCTTTGGCAAAAGGACAAAACGCATTGAAAGCGACGTGTTTGGCAGTTTGTGTCTACGCGGTTTGTCTCTGAGGCGTGTATGCGGTTTGTGTCTACGCGGTTTGTCTCTGCGGTGTGTATGCGGTTTGTCTAGACTGTTTGTCTGTGCTGTTTGTTCACGCGGTTTGTCTCTGCGGCGTGTATGCGGTTTGTCTAGGCGGTTTGTATCCTCAAGGGTGCTATTTGTCCATGCGGTTTGTGTCTTGGTGATTTTAGAAATTCCCGCGAAAGATTCGATTTCTCGGTTAAATCACAAGATCAGTAAAATCCCGTATATATTATGGCTACCACATCAAGCACTTCATCAGATGATATTCAAGCAGCAGGATCTGACACTCGTCCACCTATGCTTGATAGGACGGACTATGAGTCGTGGGCACAAAGAATACGGCTCTACTGTTTGGGCAAAGATAATGGAGTTAACATTCTCAAGTCAATTGATGAAGGACCATATCAGATGGGCACCACCAGAGACGCTGTTACAACTGGTGAAGATGGAACTGTGACTTTGGGAATTGACAGACCTCGAAACTACAATGATCTCAATGAAGAAGAAAAGAAGAGGTATGATGCTGACATTAGAGCTTCAAACATTGTCATTCAAGGTCTGCCAAAGGATGTATACAAGCTCATCAATTTCAACACTGAAGCTAAAGTTGTGTGGGACAATGTTAAAATGTTGTTGGCAGGGTCAGAACTCACAAAGGAAGATCGTGAGTCACAGCTGTATGATGAGTTCGAGCACTTCAAAATGAACTCAGGAGAGAATATCACAGACTACTATGTGAGATTTCATAAGTTGGTGAATGATATGAGGATGATCAGAATGACTATGCCCAACATCCAACTAAACTCAAAGTTCGTGAACAACATGACTCCTGAATGGGACAGATTTGTTACTGCTGTCAAACTCAACAAAGGTTTAAGGGATACCAACTATGAACAGCTGTATGCCTACCTGCAACAACATGAGAAGCATGCTGCCTACGATCGGGTGCTGAGAGAAAAGTTAAATCCTTCAACTCCTAATGATCCACTGGCTTTTATGACAAATGTTCTACCAACAACCCAATCATCATCCATCCCAAGCTATCATCAACTTCACTCACCAGTACCTGCTATGAGTTCTCAACTTGACTCAGGCTACTCTCAGACCGACAAAATGATCGACAACCTCACCAATCAAGTATCATTGCTGGTTCAACAGTTTCAAGCATCACTCCCTCAAACCAACAATCAGTTAAGGAATTCATCCAACCCACGCAATCAAGCAATGGTGGAGGATGGGAAAATTGTTGTTCAGAATGTGCAAGGGAGAGCTGGAAGAAACATGGGTCGAGGGTATGTGCAGAATAGAGCAGGGAATGCCAATCAGGGGCAAGGGAAACAGATCAAGTGCTATAATTATGGAGGACTGGGACACATTGCTAGAAACTGCAATCAACCTAAACGTCCTCAGAACTCAGATTACTTCAAAGACAAGATGCTGTTAATGCAAGCTCAAGAGAATGGAGCTGTGTTGGATGAGGAAGAGTTATTGTTCTTGGCTGGTGATGGGGGAAATACGTTTGATGAAGATGTAGATGAGCAACCAGTTCAGGATCTAGCACTCAACGATCCTAACATCTTCAAGGCAGATGATTGTAATGCATTTGACTCAGATGTAGATGATGAACCTACGGCTCAAACAATCTTTATGGCCAACTTGTCTTCCTTGGCTGCATCACCTCGACAAGCTGGTTCCTCTAGTGCATCTGTGATATCTGAGGTACTAAAAATCTATGACACATATGATATAGTTGATGAACAAAAGAATCCCAAAGAAGTACAACAGGCAGATGTTTCTGACTCAAATAATGTTGACATGGAAAATAGCAATATTATTTCATATGAACAGTATTTGAATCACAACAACTCGCCTGATGTACCAAATGGTGAATCTTCTGTCAATAATGATGCTAGTGTTTTAAGTAATGTGTGTGCCTTAGATACTGCGTGTAATATAGATAATGCATGTGAGTGCCATGAGAACAACTTACCTGTCCCTGATGATAACTTGATCACTAGACTTAACATTTATAAAGAACAAGTGGCTATGTATGAACAGCGGGCTAAGTTTGAGCTTAATGAACGTGAGCAGAAATTAGAAGATCAAATGAGTACACTTATTAAAGAGTCTAGAGTAAGAGAAGAAACATTAAAACAAGAGTTGAATTCTTTGAAAAGTCAGCTAGAACAGTCTGTCAAACAGAAACAGGAAGTACAAAGGTGTATTACTACACTTAAGCTAGAATTCATAGAAAAATAAAATGAACTCTTAAATGATTTCTCTAGACTCAAAACCCTAAAAAATAAGCTTGAGGATAAGTTGTACACACAAGACCAAACCAGACAGACTGCCCAAATGATGTATAAGCACAGAAAGTTAAGTGACAAGCATAGTGAAAGCAATGTAGGTAGATCTAAATTAGCTATTCATGAGATTGCTAAGATAGCCCAACCTGCATTAAATGATTCTAATGTGATGTTTATGCCTAATCATGACCCGCCTGAGCTTATCTACACTAAAGAGGAGGAGGAGATGAGTGAGAGAACAAAGGAAAGAATGAATGAGAAAATGAGGGATCCCGAGTGCATAGCCAGACGAATAATAATCAAGCCCCATGACTATAGTGAGGAAAATCGTCTGACTGTGTTTGCTCCTCAAAAGAAGTTAACACCTGAACAGATATTCTGGAAACAAGATAATGAAAAACTTAAGGCCAACACCCCTCTCATTAGAAAAGTTGCGTCCATAACGGTGTATCCTCCCAATACACCTAGGAATTTGGTGCCTTTGTCTCTTCCCACTGAATGCAAAACCTTTATTAGCTTATATGTGCTTTGGCAACTGTTTGCTGATTTTGATAAAACATGTAAGAAGAGAATCACACCAACCGGCATTACTGAGGGGGAAAGGTGTTTTGAACATGCAAAAAGGTGTTACTTAACTGAGGTCATGCCATTCTTTAAACTACTCAAAGAACATTTTGAAGGGCTGCAAACTGCCCTCAACACAGAAATAAAAGAAATGAAAGTAGTGTTTAAAGACATGGAAAATGAGGTGAATGAATATGCAATAGAACTTAAGAGTCGTGAGATTGAAAGAAAAAACATACTCATTACTAATGACAACTTGATTGCTAAATGTATTGCACAAGATGTATTTTACACTGCTACTGATTCTGCATTGTCTGCTTGTCAATTTAATGAGTATGCTATTGCATTAAATGTCACCCAGAATCGTGTTGTTGAGCTTGAGGGGGAGAATTTAAAATTGCTTGAAAAAATTCAAAATGATGACCATGATAATATGGTTAAACGTTTTTTGAAATTAGAAGTTGATTATTTAAATTTGCAATAGAAACATCAACACTTAAATGAAAAACATAAAATATCAAATGACAAGACATCCTTGGATGTTCCTGAATTTGATACTTATTTTGAATTAAGCAAACGAGATGAGAAAATTCAAGCTCACACGAACACGATTCGACTGCTGAGGGCCCAAATTGCCCAATTGAAATCCAACAAGTGTGACGTGTATGGCACCAATAAACCTTCGTCTTCAAATTCTCAGAATTTTCAATATCAAAACACCATAAATAAGTTACATTATGAAAATGAGTGTTATCGAGAAGAAAATTCAATGGTCAAACAACATTTCAAAGAGTTATATGATTCTATTAAAGTTACAAGAAGCAATCACAATGATCAAATAACCTCTTTGACAAATGAAATTGAGAATCTTAAGGCTCGGGTGAAAGGTAAAATGCCATGCACCACTTGTAATTGTGATGCACCAAAGGCTACTGCTAGTAAAAAGTATGATGTTGATGTTGGGCGTATTCCATTTAACCTTAGAAATAATAGCTTTGCCCATCAAACATATCTAGATCATCTTAGAGAGGGCCTTGACACACTTCGTGAGGTAGTTGAAGAGGATAGAACTGAAAAGCCACTTGATAGGGCAGTTGTCTATGCCTGCAAACTCACGAAAAGGATTCAGGAAAACTTAGAATATGCCATAGGCTCAGTTCCTAAGTTTAAAAGCCATATAGATAGATTTGTTGCATCATCATCCACTGTTGAGAACAAGCATGTAGCCATTGATCTACCACCTAAAACATCAGAACCCAACACATAATTATCAGGAAGGCATGTGACAGAAAAACAAACTAATGTTCCCTTCGATGCTTCTACAGGAGTAAAAAGTAACACCCAAGCTAGCGGGTCAAGGTCTAGAGGAAATGCAAGAAAGGATAGGACTACGCCAGCTAAGAATGATCATTTGAAGAAAGTAGAAGCCCAACCTAGGAACAATAAGTTTGCAATGAGTAGGATGAATCGTGTTGATTCTAGTATCAAAAGTATTGTAATTAATTCGAATTCTAATGCTATCTGTAAAACATGCGACAATTGTTTAATTTCTGCTAATCATGATGAGTGTGTTGTGTCTTTCTTGATGTCTTCTGCTTCACCCCATGTTAAGAATGTTAGGATAACTGAAACATGCAAGAAAGTTTGGAAAGCAACAGGAAAAAAATTTGCTAGCGTAGGCTATCAATGGAAACCCACTGGAAGGAAATTCAATTTAGGAAAACAGTGCACATTACCTAAAATGAATAAGCACAAAATTGTGAAGGTTAAGGAATGGAGACCCACTGGAAGGAAATTCAATTTAGGAAAACAGTGCACATTACCTAAAATGAATAAGCATAAAATTGTGAAGGTTAAGGAATGGAGACCAACTGGTAGAATCTTGCCATTAGGGTCACAATGCCTTCCACATAGGTCCTGTCCTGCCTCTAGTACAGTCTCCACTATAAAGACTATAGCATCTGCGAACTCTGTGGTCCCAGAATATTTGTGTGCTGACCAAACGGACCCCAATTGTACGTGGGGATCCACATTTTTCAGTTATCCATTGTTGTCTGGCTTCAAATGCAGGTCGTACAAATCGTCCTGTGGTATTTGGACTAGGGCTGCTCAAAACATATGACTGGGGATCGCTCGCGGCTCAAGAACTTCGTGAAAAAGTTTATCGGGACAGTTAGATTCGGGAACGACCACTTTGGTGCGATTATGGGTTATGGAGATTATGTGTTCGGTGACAGTGTAATCTCAAGCGTATATTATGTGGAAGGATTAGGGCACAATCTGTTTTCTGTGGGTCAATTTTGTGATTCAGATTTGGAAGTGGCTTTCAGAAAACATACATGTTTCGTCAGAGAATTGGATGGTATAGATCTCCTCAAGGGCAGTCGGGGCACCAATCTATACACCATATCGATTGAAGAAATGTTGAAGTCCTCTCCCATATGCTTGCTTTCTAAAGCCTCTAAAACAAAATCATGGCTGTGGCATCGTCGTTTGAACCACTTAAACTTCGGTACCATAAATAATCTTTCCCGTAAAGATCTTGTTAGAGGGATGCCCAGACTAAAATACGAGAAAGATCATCTCTGCCCTGCATGTCAACTGGGCAAAAGCAAGAAACAAACCCACAAGCCTAAAACCATTAACACCAACTTGGAAGTTCTTCATACCCTCCACATGGACTTGTGCGGTCCAATGAGAATACAAACCATTAATGGAAAGAAGTATGTTCTGGTGATAGTAGATGATTATTCTCGGTTCACATGGGTAAAGTTTTTGAGAACCAAGGATGAAACTCCAGAGGTTATCATTAAACTGATAAAACAGCTGCAAGTAAGGCTCGATAAAACTGTCAGAATCATCTGCACTGATAATGGTACTGAGTTTGTTAACCAACAACTCCGTAATTTCTATGAAAGTATTGGCATCACGCATCAGAAAAGTATCCCTCGCACTCCTCAACAGAACGGAGTTGTTGAACGAAGGAACCGTACTCTGGTGGAAGCTGCAAGAACCATGCTTATATTTTCAAAGGCACCGATGTTTCTCTGGGCAGAGGCTATTGCAACAGCATGTTACACTCAAAACCGATCTCTAATTCATCCTGTTCATGAAAAGACTCCCTTCGAGTTAGTTCATAACAAGAAACCAGATCTTTCCTTTCTCCGTGTGTTTGGCGCACTTTGCTATCCGACTAACGATAGTCAAGGCTTGGGAAAGTTAAGAGCTAAAGCAGATGTAGGTATTTTTGTTGGATACGCACCAGACAGTAAAGGGTATAGAATCTACAATAAGAGAACCCGTAAAATCATGGAAACCATTCATGTTACGTTCGATGAGCTGAGTGAGCAACCTGCTTCAGGAAAAATTAGTTCTGGACCCGATCTTAAACTTTTGACACCTGGACCCAATAGTTCAGGACTTGTACAGAATTCCATGCCTGCAGATTCTTATGTGCCACCTACATGTGAGGAGTTGAAGAAGTTATTTGATCCTATGTTTGATGAATACTTTGAGCCAACGAATGAAACCATCCCAAGTGAACCAGCGGTACTTCCTATGGCTGAGGCTCAAGCTCCGCAAGGCACAGGAGGCCCAACAGCTTCAGTATCAGTCAGTCTCAATGCTCCAGCTGCCAGTCAATCGCCTTCATCATCAAATACTCAATCCTCTCCAGTACTACAAGAATCTGCAGATAACCATTCTTTGGAAGTTAATCCTTCTGCTCCTGCTGATGAGGTTCCTTTTGAAAACATATTTGCTCCTGAACATTCATCAGACACATCTTCTCTTGAAGAACACAGCACTACTACATCTGTTCAAAATCCTCAACCTCACGACCATCTCAGAAAATGGACCAGTGATCATCTAATCGACAACATCATAGGCAATCCCTCACGTCCTGTATCCACACGTAATCAACTAGCCACTGATGCACTATGGTGCTTTTTCAATTCTGTACTGTCCAAAGTCGAACCAAAAGATGCCAAAGAAGCAATGACTAAAGATTGCTGGTTCCAGGCTATGCAGGATGAAATCCATGAATTTGATCGACTTGAAGTATGGGAATTAGTGCCTCCTCCAGAGCTTGCAATGATCATTGCTTTAAAATGGATCTTCAAAGTGAAACTTGATGAGCATGGTGATGTGTTAAAGAACAAGGCACGGCTAGTCGCAAAAGGGTTCAGACAAGAAGAGGGAATTGATTTTGAAGAATCGTTTGCTCCGGTTGCTAGAATTGAAGCCATAAGAATCTTCCTTGCAAATGCTGCTAGTCGGAATATGATAGTCTACCAGATGGATGTCAAAACGGCTTTCTTGAATGGAGACTTAAAGGAAGAAGTTTATGTGAGCCAACCCGAAGGATTCGTGGATGCTGAACATCCTACTCATGTTTACCGCTTGAAGAAGACTCTTTATAGGTTAAAGCAGGCGCCAAGGGCATGGTACGATACATTGTCCAAGTTCCTTCTTTTGAACGGGTTCTCCAAGGGTGTTGTTGATCCCACATTATTCACCAGGAAGTCCAGAAAACATCTACTACTTGTTCAGATTTATGTAGATGATATCATCTTTGCTTCAACAGATCCTAGTGAATGTGATAGATTTTCAAAGGAGATGAATTCCAAGTTCCAAATGTCCATGATGGGACAAATGTCATTCTTCTTGGGATTACAAGTTTCTCAAAGTCCCGGAGGCATATTCATTAATCAATCCAAATACGCCAACGAGATCTTGAAAAAGTTTGGATTCGATTCAAGTGAGCCTGTTGACACTCCCATGGTTGATAGAACAAAGCTGGTTGAAGATCCTTCAGGGATTCAAGTGGATATAACAAAGTATCGTAGCATGATTGGATCTTTGATGTACATCACGGCTAGCAGACCAGATCTTCTGTTTGCTATGTGTATGTGTGCTCGGTATCAATCCAGGCCAACCAAGAAGCATGTTGAAGCGGTGAAAAGGATCTTCCGTTATCTTCAAGGCACAGTTCATATGGGTCTCTGGTATCCTAAGGACACAGCAATGGAGTTAACGGCTTATGCTGATGCTGATCATGCGGGATGTCAAGACACTCGTCGTAGTACTTCAGGAGGAGCTCAGTTTTTAGGGGAAAAGTTGGTTAGTTGGTCTTCTAAGAAGCAGATGAGTACTTCCATATCATCTACTGAAGCTGAGTACATTGCCATGTCTGCTTGCTGTGCACAAATCCTTTGGATGCGATCACAACTTTCGGACTATGGATTCTCATACAACAAAATTCCCCTATATTGTGACAACAAAAGTGCCATTGCTCTTTGTTGTAACAATGTTCAGCACTCCAGGTCAAAACACATCGACATCAGGCATCACTTCATTAGGGAACAGGTGAAAAAAGGAATTGTGGAACTATACTTCGTAAGGACAGAGTTTCAGTTAGCTGACATCTTCACCAAGGCTCTCCCAAGAGATAGGTTTCAGTTTATTCTCCCACGCCTTGGTATGAAGAGCATGACACCTGAAACCCTCAAGTGTCTTCAGGAAGAAAAGGAGGAGTAAAGGATTGTCTTCTTATATCCTTTTACATTGTTGTATATATCTTAAATCAAAAAGAAAATACAAAAATATAAAACCTATAAAAACCATAAAAATCGAAAAAATCAGAAAATTCCAAAAATAGTCCTACCTAGGCATGTCTTCTGTTTATCGATAACATTTACAGATCTAGAAATGTCATTCAACAATGACACGGATCTTTAAATGAAGCTCGAGCAGAAGTTATACTAATTAGTTAAAACATGTCTTAATGGCTTGCAGTTACTTCATACTGCAACCCGCGTCATACACTGGGGAAAGCACGTCGCCAAAAAGATGGTTGTTCCTCCAACTAGGTGATGTTCACCTGGGCATGGATTACTTTATATCCATGTTTCACCGACTTGATGTACGTTTTAGTGCGTCATTTCGTGTATAAGAAGAGAAGTCTTCTTTACATTAGACTCTTTATCTTGTTTGATTCTTCAAGAGAGTCTTGATGTTACACAAGGTGGTAAATTGAATTAAACTTTCACAAATTCTCGTCGCTCAATTGAATAACTACAGCTCTTTAAATAGAAAACGGGTCATTAATTGAGGGGGAGAATATTTGTTCAAATTTCTGACACCTTGCCAAATTTGTGCAACATCAGCAGTGACACTCTCTCGTGGTTTAAGGGGGAGCATCGTATGCTCCTAAATCAGAATACATTTAAACCTGACCACATTTTCTCCCAAATTTTCTATACTTATTTAAATCAATTGGGATCACAAATCTCAAATGGTTTGAAATTTTTGATCGGGGGAGAGAATGTGATTTAAATATGAAATTCTGATAAAATGTGATGATTTTGAAGTTAATGTAAGCTCTCCCGTATGTGCTAAACTCTTTCGTATATCGATGCACATATTGAGGGGGAGCAAAAGGTTTTTAACAAAACATTAAGGATTGGGCATATCATGCGAGTGTGGCTCAGACATAACAATCGAATTGACGAAAATTGAACTGTCATCAATCGAAAGGATGCGTCTTGGCCGGGTAATAATTTCAAGCTGGTCTAACCAGTGATGTAAGCGTGTCTCGAAAAAGACGTATCTGAGTAGAGTGTACCATTTCGAGAAACTTTCTGTGGACTTGACCAGGCCGGGTAATAATTTCAAGCTAGTCTAACTAGTGATGTAAACGTGTCTCGAATCGGTCATGTTCACTGAAAGTGGATCAATTCAAAAAGGTGCGAGCTTCACCTGACATGTGCAAATTTATAAAACAATTATTCGAGCACATGTTGAGGGGGAGCATTTGAAAAATATAAAACTCTCAAGTGTTTGCAAAAATGTGTTTCAGAATCATGAACACTTTGAGAGATTTTTCAAAGATGTGGTTTGGCAATCGTGGATGAATATCAAAGACCGACCATTTTAATTAATGCATGGAGTTATAAGGATGGTTAGGTTAGGCTCAAGTTCCCACGATCCCGCCAGAGCCGGAGGGATCTACCCAGGGACAATCCACTAGTTAGTGTAGAAGTCCTTAGGTATGATTAAAAAAGGAGAAAAGTGGATAAGGAAAAAGTGCCGACTGAGATGGAGCTAGTACTGGAACAAACCCAACAAGGTTCTAGTAATGAAGTCTCGGTAAGCACTGAAGGGGTTGAAGAATGAAAAAGAATTGTAAAGATAAAGGGTGAAAAGAAAGAAGCCCTCCTTACAACTTAGGCAGAAACCGGGTCAATACATATGCTGTCAGAATCACTTAGTTGATTGCTGGCATTGAAGAAAAAGTATCATGGACCCAGTGATACGCTGCACAACCCTCCCTAGCCACTCAAGGTCCCTCAAAGGACTCTTGTTTCAATTGTCACGGAGTTCAATACATTTCTATCGTCTCTCTCACTCCGAGTTAGATGATATTGAAAAGGTGGCAGTCCTCTCCAGCCTCCGCTCACTAAATCAAAACGCACTATAGAGTCTAGAGCCACGAGATTCATAATAAGATCTCATAGGAACACGGATTATTTCTACACTGGTTGTTCATTATTAAGGACACCAGGTGTAAACTCATGAGTCCTACGCAGATCTTAGCAATCTGCCAGAACATTTATGAGGGAATTTACAATTGTAATTCTCAATGATTGAATGGAAATTCCTGCCAGGGTCAACATCAAGCAACCCTGAAAGCAGGTTACTTCGGTAATTCTTTAAGGATTACGCTTAGTGGTCACGGCGGTTTCAAAACGGTCTACAGTCGTGGAGTGATCTCCAGCGACTCACCTAATCGTTGATGTGCTACGGTTCTATCTTAAAAAACCCTCTGTGGGTTTTCGATTAGGAACGGTCTTGGTAAGGATTAGAGAGAGTTTTCACACTATGCTGTTAACAATCTCGAAGTCCGAACCTGTAAGTACCGGTCGATTTGTTGCTAACTGTCGTATGCAGGAACTTCTGGCGATTGTAGCTGTGGAATGCTGTAGCTGGTTGCTGTTGTAACTGGTTGCAGAAAAGATGCCAATCCTCTACCACATGTTCACACTACATCATCATCTTAATCAAGGAAGTCATGACAACATAAATGATGCGTGGTTTTGTAACCTTACAACAGGTTTTACCTCTCGAGGGATCTCAAGAGGCTTACAACCCCACCAGGCAGTGTACCTGACCGATGTAGTATAGTGTAGTGGTAAGTACGGGGGATTGATCGTTCTCCACAGGGAATAGTGTTCGTTCGGTGTGAAAGACTACTCTAATTAGGTCTAAGGGTTGAGGAAGATTCTTTTTATGTTTTTATAGTTTTTATGAAAGCAAGTAAAATCTCGGTTTTGAAGGAGTGGGCGGAATTAGTTGCTAGTCAACTAACCCAAATTACTACGAATGCAATAAAATTAAATAACTGAAAATAAAATGTGGTGAGAAACTTATGTGTAGAGAAATGTGTTTACTTAGATTTCCTTACTCCCTAACTACCTTTTACCGGTTAATTAGTGTGTATTAGTCGCGTGGATGACGGGTGTATTCCTTAATACCATTCGTGGGGTGGCGTACTTACTTCCCCAACTCTACAAGCTCCTACTTCACTCCTATGTCGAGCCGGCTAGGAAGCTCCTAACATGGGATCACTAGAATTCGCTTGTGCATTAAATACAACCATAAAAACCTTTAGTACGCATTTGGTTCATGTTTCTTAAGACGTTCAAGCAAGTTACCGAATAGGAAGTTAGCCAGTTTTCTTAAGCCTAACATAGATAAACAATCATCCAATACAACTAACAACACACTAACAACCAATAATCAATAGCTAGGTTTCATTAGATCTAAGCAAACACAAGATAAAATTAGCCTAACATGTTAAACAAAAGACAAGAATAAGATAGAATCAAACAACACATAGACATATTGAATGATTAATTGATAACTTATCTTTCAATGAAACATGGAAGATCTCAAGGCAAAAAGCCCTGAAAAAGTAGCTAAAATCGTCTTAGGGTTTTCTCCCAAAATTCCACACACTAAGCTCTCCTTAATGACAAAAAATTAGAAAACTATATATATATTTTTGGATCTGACGGCGTCACCTTATGGAGTGTGACGCCGTCACCTCGCCGCTTTTAGGGTTCCCGGATGACCTTCTTGACGCCGTCCCTCTTTAGCTCTTCAAAAATCCATTCTGGCTTATCAAGGCTTGACGCCGTCTAACCATGAACGTGACGCCGTCCCATTATGATTTAAGCCGTGATGCCCTTGATCAAGTTAAAGCGTGACGCCGTCAGAATTCACATGCTATTTTCACTGGCCCGTCATGAGTAAATTTCACGTCCAACTTTTCTTGCCAAGGCATGACGCCGTCCAGAGTAAAGTCTGACGCCGTCAAGAGTAACTTTTAGCCGATTTTTGAGACTTTGCCGTTTTCTTCACTTTAATGCTCCAAAAACGTCCAAAATGCCTCATTTTCCAGATTTCTCCTCAAAAGTACCTAAAATGACAAAAGGAACGATTTAGGGCAATATTTGATCAAATAAATACGATTTAGGGCTTAAATGACCCCTTAAAAGCGGTACACTTTTCGCTTCATCAAATACCCTTACACTTGAGATTTGCTTGTCCTCAAGCAAATGCGCTTTTATTCTAATCAAAATACAAGTTAGGGGTCATTTAATGCTAACATAAAAGTAATTACAACAAATATTCGTTCCACTTCAATCATAATAAGCACGGAGATTATAAACTAGCACCTCACAAGTAGTGTTTAGATACTCACATCTCTCAAGTGTCATCAAAATAAATCTCATAAATGAAAACGGAAAATATCTCTCACTACCTGTCATAGCAAATAGATTACCATAGGCTTGGGAAAGGATCGAAAACCTCCTCCACTAGGCGTAAGCACCTAAGATAAACTATCAAAGAGGGCTTTTAAATGGGTTATAACGTGAGGTGTAGGGAAAAGGAAAACACGGTTTTGTTGGATAAGGGATATTTTACTGGTGGCTAGTTAAAGATCTTGATCAATTACATGTACTATACAATGTTGCTAAGCCAAGACTCGACTCAATCTTAAGCTAAAAACAAAATAACAAAAACATAAAATAAACATAAAATAAAACGGGATGGTAGTCCGTATGTTTTTTCTATTTTTCTTTTTCTCATTTTTTTTTTGTATTTTTCTTGATTTTTTGATTTTTTGATTTTTTTTTTTTTTTTTTTTTTTTTTTTTTTTTTTGACATACACTTTTGCCCTACCATCCAAAATAATACATCATAGGGGCATTGCATCCCCCTTACACTTGAACTTTTACATAACTTTACAAATACTAATCTAATGACTCGAATTAAGATAATTGAAAAACTTGGAGTACTTTTAAAACATTTAGCACATATGGGGGTAATAAATGATGTTCATCCCCATTACTCCATTATACTAGTACTTTACCCATGAGTCCCAATCGTCCCAAAACAATATGTACAAGGATATGACTCGACTTAGCAACCATGTAATCAATTAGATAATTAACTTGGGTTTAAACAAATGTTGTAACAATAATGCACTAAAAATGAGTGCATACAAGGTAGGCTAAGGCGATTTGGGTGTACATTTTAGTGGGGTGTAACAAATTCTTCCTTTAAGTAAAATGCTTAAAGGTCGAAACGAAAAGATAGGCTCTGAGGGGTGTACTAGGGGTATCGTGTACTAAAAATGAGTACAACGCAAAGGGTGTGGGAGAATTACTTGACCAATGTAGCCAATGTAATTATAACAAAAACACAGGTGTAAAACAATGGGTTAATCCTAATGCCTCTTATCATGTAGTAAATCTAACTACACGAATGTAGTCTCACTTGTGGCCTCGGAATGGTCCTAACGCAAGTTCTAGAATCTAAGTGCTACCGGTACACACATCATAGCATAAATGCTTTTCCTACCAATTCTAGGGGCGAACCTCACATATTTGGGGTGGAAAATTTTTTAGTGGTACGGTTTTTTGTGCTAGTCATATAACTCCTATCCGTGAGACGCTCATTAAGATCAAAGTTTCACTCCTATATGTTGTAAAAAATTTTAAATTTGGCACTAAAATTACCTTAACAAGTATTTCTCTCAGTTTTATTACACACCTACTATTAAACAAACAAAAATCAAGCGTAATAGCATTCTCTAAAATCGTACTTTTACCCTCCCCTTACACTTAAGATGAACATTGTCCCCAATGTTCAAATAACAAGATGTAAAAGTAAAAAGTAAAAGAATGAAATCAAATACTCCCCTGATTCGCTCGGTGGATAATGAAGTTACACGGTTAGATCTTCCTCCAAGGTAATGTTGAAGCTCCATGACTAATGCATCGCCATAAGCTTGATTCAACATACATTTCCTTGTCCAAAATAACCTGTTAAACCTGAGAAAACAAACAAGAAAAACCAAAGCATCAAACCGAACAAAGACAACTCACAACTAGATGTAATTCCAGACTTAGAAATAAAAACAAAACAATTAAAGATATAATGCTTGTGGAATGAATATTTGCAGATTTCCTGGAGTTTATAAAACTAAAGATTTAACAAAAAACTTTTACGACTCCTGTATAAACAAAACTCGCAAAATTTTTCAGAATTTATGTACCTGACGCCGTCAGGTTATAACTCCTGACGCCGTCAGAATGTTCCTGCAAAAATCTCATGTTAAGTTTCCGGAAAATTTCTGGAAAAACTTATGCCTTACTTCCTGGAAAATCCTGCAAAACATCATTATGACTCGATACAAGCATTTGACTCAAACAATTACTAATATACATGTTCATTTAATATTGTTGTGGTTCATGCTCAATTTCGTTCTTATAAACAAAATTGGGTCTCCCCTTACACTTAGCTTTTGCAAAATACCTTTATATGTAATTAAGACGAAGTTAAAAACAAAATAAAGCATTTTCACAATTTATTTTGAATCATGATCCACAAACAATAAAAATAAAACATGCATACGGAAACAAATAAAATCAAATAAACAAACAAACAAACAAATAAATAAAGCTTGGGTTGCCTCCCAATAAGCGCTTGTTTTTGTTCGAGTCACGAGCCTGACTCTACCCTTATTTAACGGAAATAGGGGAGGTTTTTCCTACACTTAGGATTAAGTGCGGGTGAAAGTAGCGATACACACCCTTAGGGTGTGAATATGCCACGTGAGGTGAAGGGGGTGAGTGAATGGCTTCCTTCATCCTAAAACTACCCGGATAATATTGGTTGATGGGTGGGTCGGTTCCTCTTTTTTCTCCTAGATGTAAATCTAAGGATGAAAAGTTGTGTAAAGGTTGAGGTTCCAATTCATCAACACTAGGAAATTCCCTAGAACTATGAGTAAGGTCATCACTAAAAGTGTGCAAACCTATATCCTCTAGTTGTGCTTGGTCCAAGGGTTCTACCTCCATCGGGATTCCTAAAGTCTCTTCTACTTCTTCCGGGTAAGTCACGGGCGGTGTGGGTGCCTCAAATGATGGTTGAGTATTTTGTGGGCTTATGGTGTTTACCTCATTATTCCACGTGTCAAGATCACCTATATCCTCGTCAATTGTTTTCTTAGGTAGTGATAATAACAAACCTAGTGCTTCATCCAACTTATGATTTATTGATACGGCTCTATCCATAATTCCTTGGCAAACTAGGTCGCTTTTCCTATTAGCCTCACTAAAACAAGATCCTAAACATGGAGGTTGTTCATAAGAATCTATCCTAGGTGAAGGCTCATATGATTCATAAGTGTCTCTAAATGAGGTATTTTGAACTTCTTGGTGTTCTAGCCACTCAACCATATCTTGCAATCTTAGAAATCTAAGTGAAAAGTCCATTTGAAGCAAATTACAAACAAAATCACAAAGAAAAGATAGACTACGAGAAAGCTACAAAATAAAAAGAAAAAAATCTCACTTGATAGGAATCTTGTGAGTAGACCTAATAAAAATAAAATTTCAACCTAAGCAATAACTACTCCCCGGGCTGCGGCGCCAAAAACTTGATGCGTGGTTTTGTAACCTTACAACAGGTTTTACCTCTCGAGGGATCTCAAGAGGCTTACAACCCCACCAGGCAGTGTACCTGACCGATGTAGTATAGTGTAGTGGTAAGTACGGGGGATTGATCGTTCTCCACAGGGAATAGTGTTCGTTAGGTGTGAAAGGCTACTCTAATTAGGTCTAAGGGTTGAGGAAGATTCTTTTTATGTTTTTATAGTTTTTATGAAAGCAAGTAAAATCTCGGTTTTGAAGGAGTGGGCGGAATTAGTTGCTAGTCAACTAACCCAAATTACTACGAATGCAATAAAATTAAATAACTGAAAATAAAATGTGGTGAGAAACTTATGTGTAGAGAAATGTGTTTACTTAGATTTCCTTACTCCCTAACTACCTTTTACCGGTTAATTAGTGTGTATTAGTCGCGTGGATGACGGGTGTATTCCTTAATACCATTCGTGGGGTGGCGTACTTACTTCCCCAACTCTACAAGCTCCTACTTCACTCCTATGTCGAGCCGGCTAGGAAGCTCCTAACATGGGATCACTAGAATTCGCTTGTGCATTAAATACAACCATAAAAACCTTTAGTACGCATTTGGTTCATGTTTCTTAAGACGTTCAAGCAAGTTACCGAATAGGAAGTTAGCCAGTTTTCTTAAGCCTAACATAGATAAACAATCATCCAATACAACTAACAACACACTAACAACCAATAATCAATAGCTAGGTTTCATTAGATCTAAGCAAACACAAGATAAAATTAGCCTAACATGTTAAACAAAAGACAAGAATAAGATAGAATCAAACAACACATAGACATATTGAATGATTAATTGATAACTTATCTTTCAATGAAACATGGAAGATCTCAAGGCAAAAAGCCCTGAAAAAGTAGCTAAAATCGTCTTAGGGTTTTCTCCCAAAATTCCACACACTAAGCTCTCCTTAATGACAAAAAATTAGAAAACTATATATAGATTTTTGGATCTGACGGCGTCACCTTATGGAGTGTGACGCCGTCACCTCGCCGCTTTTAGGGTTCCCGGATGACCTTCTTGACGCCGTCCCTCTTTAGCTCTTCAAAAATCCATTCTGGCTTATCAAGGCTTGACGCCGTCTAACCATGAACGTGACGCCGTCCCATTATGATTTAAGCCGTGACGCCCTTGATCAAGTTAAAGCGTGACGCCGTCAGAATTCACATGCTATTTTCACTGGCCCGTCATGAGTAAATTTCACGTCCAACTTTTCTTGCCAAGGCATGACGCCGTCCAGAGTAAAGTCTGACGCCGTCAAGAGTAACTTTTAGCCGATTTTTGAGACTTTGCCGTTTTCTTCACTTTAATGCTCCAAAAACGTCCAAAATGCCTCATTTTCCAGATTTCTCCTCAAAAGTACCTAAAATGACAAAAGGAACGATTTAGGGCAATATTTGATCAAATAAATACGATTTAGGGCTTAAATGACCCCTTAAAAGCGGTACACTTTTCGCTTCATCACTAAATGACCTTCAACACAGCTTCTGCTAACTCTGATGCTGAAAGTCATGACCCAGAATGGAGTGAGCATGTCGGTTCAATGAGTACCACATCACATTGATACATACCACTGAAAGATGACATGGAAACACATGGTGGATGATAGCTCCAAAGAATCAACAAAGATCATCCAAGACAGAAGAAGGTCATCTGAAGAGTTGATGCTGCACAATGATCATGGATTGTGAAGAATCATTGTTTAACGAGCTATGAAGTCAAGAGACATGGATGAAGTGCAAAAATTCTGAACATTACTTCAGGGTGACCTCCCTTAGGGGGAGATTGTTAGGAATATGAATATTCAGTTGAAGACTCGGTCACCCCGAGTACTTAGAAGCACATCATAGCTCGTAGGATAATTAGTAATATTATTAGTAGTGTAGTTATTATTGATATTGTGGAGTGGGTCGGGTCTTTACCCACTGTCAGCTCGCTCCACAGTCCGCTAGGGACATATTATGTAGTACTATAAATACACCCTTCCCACCTATGGGAAGGGTTGGACCTTTCAAGCTAATCTAATCTCATCTTATTTCTCTCTCTACAAAAGCTCCCAAACTCTCCAACCTCTCTCTAGAATCCTTCTATTCGATCCATATTATACGCCCTAATCTTGTGTTTCCTTGTTAGTGAATACCCTACAGTACGCAATCATCCACTTGCTGTTTATCATCGTGAAGTCATTCAGAAATATAATTGGAGCTAAAGAAAAGCAATGGCGTTAAAGGTAATCTTTAATCTCAGTTATGATAGTATTTGCTTTTGATTATTATGTGATATATGCAAATTTAGCTTGAGTATGATGACGAGACTAATCCTATTGTGTTTTTTAAATGTCAACATGACATGTTATTAATTGGTGTACAATTAATTAATAATCCTCATGTTTTTTAAGTCGTGTGTAATATGAAAGTCGGCTTACTCTAGGACAGGGAGAAAATAAAGGCCGTTATTTATAATATTATAAAGGGAGTCTGCCGAAATTTTTAAACTTATTAAAAGTAATGAAAACTGATACTAATTTACACTTAAATCCATGAAGTTAAATTTATGTTGCCACCTTTTTAAAAAACTTTTATACCTAATAATTGTAGATTCTAAATATACCAATAAAATTATAACGTTATTTTACACGTAAAAAAAAAAAAAAAAAAAAAAAAAACTCCCAAGCATATGCGTATCTATGTTTTTCTTCTAAATATGATAAATACATTTTTTTTTTTTTTGAAGGCGACTTTCAATTTTTGGTTTAGAGAGTCGTATCCGCCACAAAAGCAGACCCTCATCCACCACATACCCAGACTATGTTGTCTTAACCGGGCCCACGCTGGTGTAGTGGGGATTCAACGGCTTCCGCCGGGAAACCGTACTGCTGTCTTAACCGGGCCCACGCTGGTGTAGTGGGGATTCAATGGCTTCCGCCCGGAAACCGTACTGCCTCCACACGAGAATACTCGCTGGAGTAACAGCCGGATGAAAACCGAGGCCGGCTCGGATTCGAGTCTCCGCAACTAATGGCTCAAAGACTCTCCTCATCATTGTCTGATAACAACAGAGCATGTGGCCCGCCCCCATGTGAGAACTTCCCGGTTGGTCACCCAACCGGTAGTGCTCTCACAGGGGACTCACTTAACCCCTTAAGCCACCACCACTAGACCACATGATTGTTGTTAAATATGATAAATACATCATGCGTATAACTTAAAATAAATTATATAATAGGTACCAATTACAGTGAACTTTAAAAACATTGTTAGTTTTTCTTTAGTTTGGAACAATAAATACAAATACAACACCCGACTAAACTTATAAGATATCTACATCGTTGTCAATGCGTAATATTGTTGACTTGTCGTTAGAATCAATAAATCTTACAAAAGAATACCAATCATTAAAGAGCACATTTTGATTTTCAACATTTAGGCAGTGGATTTAACTTGTAAAAAAGTAGTATATGAAAAGTACCCTGTTAAAGTTCGTTTTCTAGAAGAATAGCGAAGAGGAAATGAAGACGACTTTCTAATAGCTTAACGGGTGAAACTATTTTTGGTATTTGTTTGTTTTAATGAAAAGCAGTAAATTATTCTCAGGTTTTGAAGATAAGTTTAATAGAAAAACAAAAATGACAATAAATAAAGAGTAGTTATTTGCATACTTTTAAAATTTATTGGAACACTCTTATTTATGCTTTAACTGATTGTACAAAATTCAAACTGTGTGTTATCTGCTTGTAAAGTGAGTGTGCAAATCAATTATTTGAGTGTGTCAATCACTTCCCAAAAATATAAGATGAACTACTTACTGGGGATAAAAGCAATTACTTATGAGCGATCTACCCAGACATCGGACAAACTTACAATTACTTATGGAGTTAAGTCCATATACTTTCAAAATACCAATATCGTACGTGAACTTTGAAAAAGACCAATATCGTATACATACTTTCAAAATTCGTCTCGATATCATACCTTAGTTGATGTGGCATGATTAGTCACCGGTTAAATTAATTACACGACATTATTGTTAATGATTTTTATTTGTGATGTGGAGATTACTCCAAATGTTATCTTACTTATATTTTTTGTATATATCGTTACAAGCACTTTATATAGTATATACACAATTTATGAATCCTAATAATTATACATCGATGTGATCAAGAAAATGAAGGAGAAAACAATTGATATTCTTGCTTAATGATTATCCATGTTTATCATTCGATAGAATAAGTTTAACGACAGAAAAAATTTCTCATGTTATTCATTTGTTCAATGATTATTACTTTGTAGTAAAACTAAGTTCCACTATGTTATAAAAAACACATTTTCGGTACATAAAAAAGTGCACTTCGAGTAGCATAAGTAAATGGTGAAGCGCATTAAAGAATGTAACTAAATATACACTATACAAAATTCAACATGGCAGTGAATGAGTGGCATATAATGACATGTCCTGTACATATAATGTGGACTTTGGCGTATTAAAAATAAGTTTGTGATGATAACAGAACGGATTTTGAAAGTACGTGTACGATATAGGGTATTTTTTTTTAATTCATGTATGATATTTGTACATCTTTAAAAGTATCTTGCTAACTTAACCCTTACTTATGAGTTAAATTATGAGTTTATCAAGAAGCGAATTTTGATTCCAATCACACATACATGCATGCATACGGCATATTTTATTCTTTTTCCTACTTGCATGAGGGTGATGGCAATGGGTCTAATGCCGCCAGCGGCTTGGGGAGGCCGCCGGCAAACACCGCCGCCAACCCTGTAACAATTCGCATTTTCAGGTTAATTTCTATTCCCGAAATTTTACTATTCATTTTTACTATTCACTTTCAGTATTCATACCCGAAATTTTTATTTCATATTCTCGTAAGTTAAATTATTTCCATGATAAAGTGAAAGTTTGACGCTCATCGGGTCATTTTCGTAAAAGTTAATAAGAAACTATACGTTTGGTTTAAACGTCGTTTAAACATCCTGCGCATAACGAAAACCAACTGCGCCAATTTTCCTTGCATCAGATTAATGTTTAGAACACTCACAATCAATTAGAGAATTTTTTATTTAAAGTTAAAATGTTACCAAATAAACCATGTGTCTTACAAAACAGAAATTGCGTTTTAAGAACTTTTACCTATCCGCAACCTTAGCCTACACCTGCACCATATTTTCTAAGACATTTAGAAGCTTTTATATTATTGGAAAAGTCAACATATTTTCCCCCTTCTTTGACCACAAAAATCATTCCTTTATTTTATAAGTCATTCATTGATTTTTAACACTTCCGGTTTTACGTCTAAAGGACATTTAACACCAACCGACACTAGACTGAGCCCAGTCTAGACATTATAGGCCATTTTAATTCATTATCGTCATATTAGAAAAGTTACATTTTACTTTTCTCAATTTTACGCAACTTTCGTACGTTTTATGTATTACGCGTTTTAGACCCGCGTTTCCAGCATTATCAGCGTTTAAGCAACCCGATGGAACTTACCACTCATTTTATATTTTATTATGGAGTATAATGATAAGTTAAATCATTCCTACAAGTTTCATATTTTTAAGATACCCGATTTTACGTTTCGTGATTTAAATACTTAAAGTTAGCGATTAACGGGACCAAAACTCACTCCGTAAAGGCAAGATAAAAACTCAAAACTCTTAACCTCCTCATTTTAGCCATATGTGGCATTTTTGAGGAGTCATCATGTATGGTGGCTTGATCTTGACCATTCATTCTTTAGATGTTTACAAGTGTAAACTTAACCATGGTTAGTTTTTAACCCGATATATAGTTAACTAGATTTTCTATCCTATAAATACCAAGCTAAACACATAGAAAAACTTGCACCACACCTTCTTATAACCTTAAAGTCCTCAAACCAAAGGCACTTCTCTTATATTTTGTAAGAAAGTTCATGTGTTCTTGAGAAAAGCTAGCATTTTATCTTATTTTCTCTGAGTTTTCAAGAAAGAGTCGTTATAATCTTCAAATAACTTCAAGTCTCCAAAAAGACTTTGTTATTATCTTCAAATAGCTTTGGGTTTTCAAGAAGGCGTTGTTATAATCTTCAAGTAGGCTCGGGTTTACGAAGATTACAAATTTCACGTCGAAGCTCCGCTTATATTCCCTTTTTCTATAATACCCAAGCATTCTATATGAAGGTAAATATTTATATACTTTAAATACTTATAAACTTTCTTAGTTTATTTATTGTATTTATAAACTCTTAATATGTCATATAATTGATTGGTCCTAAAACAGTCAACTTAAATCAACCACGGATGTGGTCAAAAAAAGTCAAACCAATTGAGGACACAATTAACCAAGGAGTATAGTTTTATCCCCGGGTCGTTTAAGTCCCAGCGAGATGTGAAATTGTGCTTTAAAAACGGCTTGTGATCAAGTGTAATTGAATGGGAAAGGGTTTTGGAATTATTGAACTAAGAAAATAAAAGGGAATAGCTTAAAACAAGCTATTGAAATAAATAAAGGGAACCAAATTACTTAAAACGTTTAAAATCTAAAAACGTACGTTTAAATAAAAGTAAACGTACAAAATAAAAAGTGAGTTTTAAGAAATAAAAAACCTACGAATATGAAAATTATATTTTTACAATCCTAATAATAAAAGAAAATTATTGGAAAAAGAAAATTATTTATTTGACTTATTAATTAATTATTATTAATTAAAAACTATTTAATAATTATTTAAACTAATTAAAATTCTAATAAATACTAAAAGATCAAAGAAAAATCTGAAATTTTTTATATAAATACTATAAGGTGACAAGAAGCTAAGAAAATTATAAAAATGAAAATTACTTAATTAAAATTTAAAAAGATAAATTCTATTAAATAGAAGCTATCACTATATTTCTATTTTTGATTTTCTTAAGGACTAAAAATAAGATTATATTTTTTCTAGATTAAAAATGACAAAAGAAAATTATGAAAATTGGATTTATATTTTTCTGATTTATATTCTATTTATTATGATTTAATTACTATTTTAAATTTTTTTTAACTATTTTAAATTCTAATAAATACTAACCAAACTCAGAAAATTATGAAACTTTTTCTATAATTATCCTATGGTGACAGAAAGGTAAGAAAATTATAAAAACAGAAAATGCTTAATTAAAAAGCAGAAAAATAAGCTAAAAAGCTCAAGCTTCTTAAATAGAAGCTATCACTTTCTTAAAAGTGGTTTTTATCAAAAACTTTAAACTACAAACTTGTTACACTACTGAAAATAAGTAACTTTAATGAAGACAAAAAATTTTGAAACCTAAAAAATAAGCAGTTTGCTACTTAAAAGCTTAACAGTTGAGCTTAAGAGCTCAAAATGGAAAATAAGCTCAAAACTAGCTACAGGCTTGAAACAAAGGAAAAATAAGGTGTAAGTATGTTACATGAACTGGAAATGAGCAAAGATGAACAACTGGATTCACTGATAAGCTTACAATAAGCCAATAAGCAAATCCAAATCCACACAGTCACAAACAAAGGCCTGCAGTGTTTTTTTGGTTGCAAATTAAGCTAGGGGCAAAAGCTCCTAAGCCTAAAATAAGCACTGAGGTGTTGAGAGGGGCTGGTGAGGTGTTCAAAAAGCTAGAGCTTGACCTGTGGGGTCCATTGGTAAGCTTGTGATGAGCTTATGAACAATGCCCAAACACACTGACCAATCAGTGTGTGCTGAGAAAATGGGACAAACTTAGGACTGATTGCAGCCCTATCAAATAAGCTAGGAATTGAAATATTATTGCTGGAACTTGAAAATGGGTTGGTAAGCTTTGCTTAGAACCAAAAATTATAAGCTATGGACAAGATTTGAAGATTATGCAAGCTATTGAAAATTGGCTTATTCTGAGTGCACAGGGGAGGTATTGGGAAAAAGGCTATAAGTTAAGCACTATTAAAGCAGTTATATTAAGCTAAGAAAATCAAACAAAAATTCACTAATGTAGAACAGCAACACAAGTTTATTATCCCAAAAGATCAAAGCATGAAACTCAGAAATAAGTTCTATAGAAAATTATCTAGTTTATTCTAAAACTGCATAAGGAAAATTTTGACTTTTTTAAGTTATGAACTAGGTTGACTAAAATGAACTTTGATTCGATCCTAGTGACTGAATATGATGTATTATGGTGTATTAAGACTAGATTGAGCAAGGTTAACAACTTCTTAACACAAAAGCATGATCTTAGATCCTAAAACCACATCAGACAACAATTTGAGAGGATTCAAAGGCCATTTTGACTTTTCACCAAATAAGGTATGGTTTTTTATGGTTTCACTGAGTTTCTAGGACCTAATGTGGCATACATCAGACAAGAACAATGGCACATACACCCTTTAACACAGATTCACAACAAATGACCCAAACAGACCTTTAAAACTCAGAAATGGTTTTTTCCAAAGGATTTCTTAGATTCAGACCATGCAATTGATTTTAAACTTCATATTATCACAAAATAGAACTAAAGGAACATGAAACAACAACAACACAAGCATTAAACTCAGAAATCACTACTTATGCAAATTTGACTGTCAAACTAAGGTTTTAGCAACTATGGATTAAAAAGAACAAGCAGGCTATTTTATGGCATGATTCTACTCAAATACAACTTAGAAACACAGAAATGTAAAGATCATAGCATACAAGCAACTTAAACAATAAAATGCAAAACTTGCTAAAAATTGCTTACAACTGATTTCCAGCTAGAAACCAAAAACAAGGACCAAGTAAACACTCCTATAGGTTCTCCACAGAACCACTAACCCATGGCCATCCAAGATTTACCATGCTCCAGCCATCTTCATCATCTTCAATGGATTTCTGAATTTTTAAGCTAAATATGTGATTTTTTTTTATTTTTGGTTTTTAATGCTAAACTGAATTTTATGGTTTCTAAAAGCTTTTAAGAGCTTTATGGGAGCTTATATGATCTAATTTAGTCCATATCATCAACTATATCAACATACAAGTGATTATGAGATTTTGAGCTTGAAAATGGAAATACTGAATTCGTAAAGATGGAACTGAAATTGAAACCGAAAGTAACTTTGATTAACACTGAATTAACTTAAACAAGGGCTTGAAAGCTTTTACATACACTGGAAATTTGAAAAATATTAAAAACGTCCTAAATAAATAAAAATTACACTAGATAATCTATTACATTGCTTTCCATTCTTTCTTTATAGACTTTTATCCCATTGTCGACATCTCTGAGTACTTCCCACCACATTTTGACCTTTGATTTTGCCAATTTCATCATAATCGTCCATTTGGCATATTTGGCGGGAAAACAGGACAAAAGTTGTTTAAGCAGGTTATTTCAATTAAGGAAATTTGGGTGTTTGTGGAGGTGGAGGGGAGAGGTTAGTGAGCTGGAATGATGAGGTGGGGGGTTGAGGAGTAAAGGTTGAGGTGGTTTCTGGTATTGATGGAGGAAGGGTGGTTTTGGCGGGGTTGTGTGAGAGGGAGAAGGGTTTGACCAGGGTCAAACCTGGTTTTAGTTATTTAAGTTGGGGTTGGGCCGGGTTAGGGGTTTTATGGTTGGGCTGGGTTGGTTGTGTTTTGGATTGGGTTTAGCAATAAAAGGGTTGGGTTGGGTAGTGATTAAAGGTAGTGGGTTTTATTTAATTTAGGGTCCGGTTTGGATTTGGTTTTAGTAACATAAGGACCAAAGTTGTAATTACTGATTTTATGAAGGGCTGAAGTTGTAATTTTCCCAAAGTATTACAAGGAACCAATCTTGCCATATTATAATAACCCAAGGACCATAATTTCATTTTCTCCAATTTAGAACATCCGGGGACCAAATATGACATTTTTCAAACTTGAGGGACTAAAATTGTCAATTTGCAATTTTTAACTTTAAAGGATTTCTTTTGACAACTTGTGAATTCCCAAGGACCTTTAATGATATTTTACATGTTTTGAATAACCAGGGACTAGTTTTGACATGTTTTGAAAGTTGAGGGACTGAAACTGCCAATTTTGCAAACTTTGTTTGTTTTTCCATTGTTTTCAAACATTTTGCATGTGAAACTTATAAAACACACTCCTGGGATATTTTCAGTATTTTGATGCATTTTTGAGTGTTTTTGGATGTTTTGGCAGTTCAGATACGACAAAAATGATGAGTATTTACACACTCATCAATCCCCCACACTAAACTATTGCTAGTCCCTAGCAATATTTTTGAAAATTTAATGGATTTTATCTCTTTACCAAAAGCCATCACTTCTGGAGTAGCCAAATGTTTCAGTTCAAGTAAGAACTATGGTACACTGATAACCATGTGATTTTGAGCAAATCACCAGCTGTAAACGGTTTTGATTTGTCTTTACCAGAAGCCGTTTGCTTCTGGACTAGCCAACTCTTAGATAAATTACAACTATTATCTTTGGTGAGCTGATTACCAATTATGGTATTCCAATGCCTTTACCACAAGCCATAACCTTGCGGGCTAGCCAACTCTTCACTTATAAAGATATGGTGAGTCGAAAACCATACAATTTTTGGCAAATTGCAAGCCATAAACGGATTTGATACATCTTTACCAAGAGCCGTTTGCTCCTGGATTAGCCAATCCTTATGTGGGTTAGACATGGCGGACTGATAACCATTTATTGAGTTCTAAGTGAGAAAAAAAAATTTTAATTTTGGCTAAAATGGGGGTGCTAGATGATACATTTGATAAAATTCGCAAGAATTTCCCCCCCACACTTAAAACTGAATATTGCCCTCAATATTCAAAGCACCGTCTGTTAAACCAACACTTAGAACGTGAAAGGGAAATACTGAATAGCCATTATTTTATATACACACATTTTTATTTTATTTTTTAATATTAAAACTTATATACAACTTGTGGGCACTCCCCCACACTTGGGTGTTAGAAAAGAGAAAGAAGTCAGAAATATGGGTGAAAACCCATATGGTGCGGGCTAATGTTTTTGATCACCGAGTCACTAGCTTGACTCGATCCCCGCATTTATTGGTTCATGGGGAAAGTTTGAAGATCCGGGACAACCATGAATGGTATGTCCTCTCCAAAGTAGTGTTTTAACCGATGACCATTCACTTTGAAATTTGGTCCGTCATTTTGAGATAACTCAACGGTACCATATGGATAAACTTTTGTAACAGTGAATGGACCAGACCAACGGGATTTGAGTTTTCCCGAGAAAATCTTCAATCTTGAATTGAAAAGAAGGACTCGATCACCAACGTTAAAAACGCGGTTCTTGATTTTTGAGTCATGAATCTTCTTTGTCTTTTCTTTATAAATCAAAGAGTTCTCGTATGCTTGATCACGCAGTTCATTTAATTCATTCATTTGAACTTTACGGTGATCACCCGCAGTTTGAAGGTCAAAGTTAGCATGTTTCAAGGCCCAGTAGGCTTTGTGCTCTAATTCGATCGGAAGATGACATGCCTTTCCGTACACAAGCTTGTAAGGTGTACACCCGATAGGTGTTTTGTAAGCTGTACGAAAGGCCCATAGTGCATCATCCAATTTATCCGACCAGGATGCACGATTTTCTCCTACAGTCCTTTCTAAGATTCTTTTAATACCCCGATTTGAAACTTCAACTTGCCCACTTATTTGTGGGTGATACGCAGTAGAAAGACGATGAGTTACACCATACTTTTGCATGACTTTATCAAATTTGTCATTGCAAAAATGCGTACCACGATCACTGATTATAGCACGTGGAGTTCCAAAACGGGCTAACAGAGCTTTTAGGAATTTTACAACAACTAGGGCATCATTAGTGGGTAAAGCTTTTGCTTCAACCCATTTTGACAAATAGTCAACAGCCACGAAAATGTATTTATTTCCTCGAGATGATGGAAATGGCCCCATAAAGTCAATGCCCCAGACATCAAAGATTTCACAGACTTGAATTGCATTTTGTGGCATTTCATTTCGTTGTGAAATATTTCCGTGACGCTGACAAGCTTCACAAGTTTTGATAAGATCTTGGGCATCCTTATAGATTGTGGGCCAATAAAACCCGGAATCAAACACCTTTTTGGCGGTGTAGTTTGGACTATGATGGCCCCCCGTGGGTCCAGCATGGCAAGCTTCGAGAATGTCAATAGCTTCCTGTCAGTAAACACACCGTCGGATGACTTGATCCGCACAGATTTTGAATAAGTAGGGGTCGTCCCAGAAGTAATGTTTAACATCCTTGAAGAATTTATTCTTCTGTTGGGTCGACATCCCTTTCACTATGAAGTTACCCGCATGGTAATTTGCAAAGTCTGCAAACCATGGGGTAGTAGAATCTCCTCGAAAAGTAACTGCATTGAGTGTCTCGAGAGGAAATGTTTCATTTATTTCCTTTTTCTCGAAAACATCTTGGTGTGGGTTCTCTAATCGGGATAGATGATCAGCAGCTAGGTTCTCTGCTCCTTTTTTATCACGTATAATGATATCAAATTCTTGCAGGAGGAGAACCCAACGGAGTAATCTCGGCTTTGCATCTTGTTTTGCAAAGAGATATTTGAGAGCCGAGTGATCCGTATACACTACACATTTTGTCAAGATCAAATATGGTCGAAACTTCTCAAAGGCATACACCACAGCCAATAATTCTTTTTCTGTAGTGGTGTAATGAGTTTGAGCTTCAGTCATGGTTTTACTTGCGTAGTGAATAGGCTGAAAGTGTTTGGCTTTTCGTTGCCCTAGGACTGCACCGATAGCAAAATCACTTGCATCGCACATGAGCTCAAAGGGAAAATCCCAGTCGGGGGCAACTAGAATGGGTGCTTCAGTAAGCTTTTTCTTTAATATTTCAAAAGCTTTGATGCACTCGGGTGAGAAGATAAAAGGAGCATCCTTTTCAAGGAGATGAGTCATAGGCCGGGCGATTTTGGAAAAATCTTGTATGAATCTACGATAGAAACCGGCATGACCCAAAAAACTCCTAATACCTTTGACGGTGGTGGGATTAGGTAATTTACCAATGACATCAACTTTAGCTCTGTCAACCTCAATCCCATTCTTTGATATCTTATGGCCGAGGACAATGCCCTCTTTGACCATAAAATGACTCTTCTCCCAATTTAGACAAAGATTGGTGTCTTTACACCGTTTCAACATGTTTTCTAAATTGGAGAGACATGTTTGGAACGAATCCCCAATGACCGAGAAGTCATCCATAAAGACCTCCATTGTTTTACCAATCATGTCGGTAAATATGGCCATCATACACCTCTGGAACGTGCCTGGAGCATTACATAAGCCGAAAGGCATACGTTTATAAGCAAAGGTTCCATAAGGGCATGTGAAGGTAGTCTTTTCTTGATCTTGTGGATCAATGGGAATTTGAAAGTAACCCGAGAAACCATCAAGGAAACAATAGTACTCGTTCCCTGCTAATCTCTCAAGCATCTGATCCATAAAAGGTAGAGGAAAATGGTCTTTACGGGTGGCATCATTTAACTTACGATAGTCAATGCAAACACGCCACCCCGTAACCAATCGAGTTGGAATCAACTCATTTTCATCATTCGTGACAACAGTTATGCCACCCTTTTTTGGAACACAGTGAATGGGACTAACCCAAGGACTATCAGAGATGGGATAAATCAATCCTGCATCAAGAAGTTTGAGAACTTCTTGTTTGATAACATCGTGGATTTTAGGATTCACCCTTCTTTGATGTTGGACTGCTGGTTTAAAGTCATCCTCCATTAGAATCTTGTGAGTACAAAATTCAGGGTCGATACCCTTTATATCGGAGAGTTTCCAAGCAATGGCTTGCTTGTGTGACTTCAAGACCTTTATTAGAGCAGTCTTTTCCTCATCACTTAAATCTTTAGCAATAATGACGGGTAATTTATCATCACCCTCCAAAAATGCGTACTCAAGATGAGGCGGTAAGTCTTTGAGTTCGACCTCAGAAAATTCATCAGTTTTCTCAACTGATTTGATTTCCTCATTATGAAGTTCAACGGGAGGGAGTAGAGGAGAATTGTCCTGATTCAACAATTTCTCAAGAAGAAGAATATCTCCCTCCAGATCAATCTCAGCGTTATCAATCCCCTCTAGGAATGAATCACACTTGAGAAAATCCTCGATCTCTTCCAAATTGAAATCACTTCCCTCAAACGGAGTGAGAGAAGGGGAAGAGTCGGAAATGACAGGTAGAGAAGATGTGGTGGTATCCCCACTCACAGAATTATGAGAATAACCAAGAAACTCTTGAGAGTACTCCTCTGAAACAATATCAATGACATCGATTCGGTTAACCGATTCAGAATCATAATTTGAGGAGTACCTCGAAGTTTGATCGAGGTTAAAGGTAACAGCTTCATTACCCAAACGTAATGTGATTTCATGCTCAAATACATCTATGAGAGCACGGCCCGTTCTTAGGAATCCTCTTCCAAGAATGAAAGGAACCCTAGGATCAGCATCGAAATCAACGACCACAAAGTCAGCTGGAAAATGGAACTTTCCTACTTTCACAAATACATCTTCAGCAATGCCGCGTGGATGAGATGTGGAACGATCTGCAAGCTCAAGAGTCATGCAGGTAGGAGTGAGTTCAGGAAGAGAAAGTTTCTCCCATACTGAGTAAGGCATCAGGTTGATGCTTGCACAAATATCGGCCAAGGCATAGCATTCAACCATTCCTGGAAAGACACAAGGTAGTAGAAATCTTCCAGGATCTCCAAGCTTCTCGGGAAGCTTTTTCAAGATAACTGCTGAGCAGTTCTCATTTAATGGAGTCTTTGCCATTTCAAACAGTTTTTCCTTGTTGCTTAACAAGTGTTTGATTGTGGATGCAAACTTGGGCATCAGAATGATAGCATCCGCAAAGCTTATGTCAAAGTGTAATTCTTGAAAAATTTGAAAGAATTTATCCATTTGTTGACTAGCTTTTTCGCGGAGCTTTTGCTCATTTAAACGTGATGGGTAGGGAATAGAAGGTTTGGATTTAGGGTTTTCAACCGGGTTTTCAGGATGTTCAAAGACAACTTGAGGTTTAGTCTTGGGTTTCGGGACAACTTGAGGTTGGACGTTGTTGGTACCTCCGTTGTTAGTAGGAAGTACCTGGTCCTTAGTCACCTCAGGCTCACTTCCCACTACCTTGGGGGAAGAAGAAGAAGTGGTAGTGGAAATAGTGGGTCCCTCATATGAAACACCACTTCGGGTTGTGATCGCCTTAACATCGCCCTTCGGGTTAGCGATCGTGTTGCTCGGAAGTTTTCCTGAGCCCGAAGGTTGATCATTTAAAGATTTTTTAATCTCAGAGATCTGGCTGACCAACAACCTGTTTGTGTCCTCTTGAGCTTTCATGAACTGCCTCAATAACTCATCAGATGATGGTTGTGGGGCTGGAATGGCTTGATGTTGATTAGGGAAATTTTGCATTCGGTTATTTTGATTATAACCTTGATGTTGAAAATTCCCTTGATTTGGATTACCATTTCCTTGAAAATGATTTCCCTGATTGAAATTGGGTCGGTTAAAGTTTCCTTGGTGTTGGAAACCTTGATTATGTCCAGAATTGAAATTCCCTTGGTTTTGATAACCTTGGTTCATTCGAGGTTGATTTTGGTTCCGGTTTTGCAAATTCTGGTTCTGATTGAAACCGGGTGGTCCTTGGTAGCTACTAGCTCGGTAACTTGGTTCCATTTGAGGACGGTATTGATTACCTCCCTGATTTGAAGTACCGGCTATAGCATTAACTTCAAAAGGACTACCATCGGTGGCAGTACAGTCGTAGTATGCGTGAGGGCCACCACAAGTAACACAGACTTCCACTTTCTTCACTTCAGCATGTGAAGGATTTTGTGTGAAAGTGACTTTCTTTTGGCTTGAGAGAACCAAAGCTTGAATAGCGTCCGTGAGTTTGTCAATCTTAGCATCGGTGCTAGAAGTACTCACGGGAGATGAAGTAGAAGGACCGACACTAGCCTGAGAATGATATGGCTTTGTTCGTGCAGTACGGACCTTAGACTTATTTTCAATAATCGCTAAAGCTTCTTTGACAGTTTTGCTCAAAAAGTTACCTCCTGAGGAGGCATTGAGAGAATCTTGGTCAGATTGGCTCACACCATTATAGAAAGTGTCGATTTGCATCAACTCGGTAAAACCATGATGAGGACATTTACGAAGCAATTCTTTGAAACGATCCCACGTGTCACTAAACGATTCATCAAACCTTTGTGTGAATTTGATGATTTCATTTTTAAGACTTGTCGTTCTAGACGGTGGAAAGAATTCGTTTACAAACTTTGTAACTAAGTCCTCCCATGTCTCAATTGAACGAGGGGGTTGTTTTTCAAGCCATATCCAGGCTTGTCCCTCGAGAGAAAATGGGAATAGAAGAAGTTTGATTGAGCTAGACGGGATGTTCTTGTATTTGATGGTAGATGTAATCTTGTTAAACCATCGAATGTGAGCATGAGGATCATCCCTCTCAAAACCGTAGAATTGGCTAGAGATTACAAGATTCAGTAACCCGGTTTTGAGCTCAAAACTCTCAGCTACAATAGCTGGAACAACAATGGCATCTCCATAACCCTCGATGGGTGCCTGGAGAAGCTCATTCATCGGCAAATCTGCCATGACGACAGGATCAGTACGTTCCTCAGATACGACTGATGGGGCAGAACGTCTACGACGTCTTCGAGGTATGTTTCCAAGCTCACGGAGAGGGCTTGATGACCTAGAAGAACGAGTGCGCATGCACTAAGACGAGTCTAAGAATCCTTTATAGTGGAGGAAACTCAGAAAAGGGTAAGAAGATTCTTTTTGGATTTTATTTGTTTATTGAGAAGTTAAGATGAAAACAAAAAATTTCAATTAAAATCAAGATCGAGAAAAAACACAAGTGAACTTAAACCAATAATCAACAGGCGTACGGTAGCCCTCTAAAAGATAAACGCACAGAGTGGCGGAGAAGCAGAGGTGGGCAATTAAATGCTCCTTAAAAACCCGCTTCTTTCAGTCCGACAATTTAATGTCAGACTATCCTAGAACCTCCGTTAGAGTTTGTTTATCAATTAAAGGTGAGCCGATATTCGCAAGTGATACAAAGGCAAGTTTTTATCTTAGGTTTGGGAACTTATTATGGTCGTACCCCCAGTTAGGTAGTACTCAGTCTTGGTTCTCGATGGTAATTTTTATTATTTGTTTATTATTTAACACAGAAAATGTAAAATATTTTTGGTGTTTTTATTTTTTATATGATAATATATATAGAAAAGAAAAGAAAATATTTTTGTTTTTTATATGGTTTATGGGGAATTGAAATACGATATTTTTGGTACTTGATCCGTTAAATGAGTTAACTTCACAAGCGTTTTGCTTTATATATGATAAATATACAAGAGAGAGAAGATATACACAGATTGGGTTTCAAAGACACGATACTGCAAAACGTTTAGAACACGCAGCACACCTCCCCGGCAGCGGCGCCAAAATTTGATTGGTCCTAAAACAGTCAACTTAAATCAACCACGAATGTGGTCAAACAAAGTCAAACCAATTGAGGACACAATTAACCAAGGAGTATAGTTTTATCCCCGGGTCGTTTAAGTCCCAGCGAGATGTGAAATTGTGCTTTAAAAACGGCTTGTGATCAAGTGTAATTGAATGGGAAAGGGTTTTGGAATTATTGAACTAAGGAAATAAAAGGGAATAGCTTAAAACAAGCTATTGAAATAAATAAAGGGAACCAAATTACTTAAAACGTTTAAAATCTAAAAACGTACGTTTAAATAAAAGTAAACGTACAAAATAAAAAGTGAGTTTTAAGAAATAAAAAACCTACGAATATGAAAATTATATTTTTACAATCCTAATAATAAAAGAAAATTATTGGAAAAAGAAAATTATTTATTTGACTTATTAATTAATTATTATTAATTAAAAACTATTTAATAATTATTTAAACTAATTAAAATTCTAATAAATACTAAAAGATCAAAGAAAAATCTGAAATTTTTTATATAAATACTATAAGGTGACAAGAAGCTAAGAAAATTATAAAAATGAAAATTACTTAATTAAAATTTAAAAAGATAAATTCTATTAAATAGAAGCTATCACTATATTTCTATTTTTGCTTTTCTTAAGGACTAAAAATAAGATTATATTTTTTCTAGATTAAAAATGACAAAAGAAAATTATGAAAATTGGATTTATATTTTTCTGATTTATATTCTATTTATTATGATTTAATTACTATTTTAATTTTTTTTTTAACTATTTTAAATTCTAATAAATACTAACCAAACTCAGAAAATTATGAAACTTTTTCTATAATTATCCTATGGTGACAGAAAGGTAAGAAAATTATAAAAACAGAAAGTGCTTAATTAAAAAGCAGAAAAATAAGCTAAAAAGCTCAAGCTTCTTAAATAGAAGCTATCACTTTCTTAAAAGTGGTTTTTATCAAAAACTTTAAACTACAAACTTGTTACACTACTGAAAATAAGTAACTTTAATGAAGACAAAAAATTTTGAAACCTAAAAAATAAGCAGTTTGCTACTTAAAAGCTTAACAGTTGAGCTTAAGAGCTCAAAATGGAAAATAAGCTCAAAACTAGCTACAGGCTTGAAACAAAGGAAAAATAAGGTGTAAGTATGTTACATGAACTGGAAATGAGCAAAGATGAACAACTGGATTCACTGATAAGCTTACAATAAGCCAATAAGCAAATCCAAATCCACACAGTCACAAACAAAGGCCTGCAGTGTTTTTTTGGTTGCAAATTAAGCTAGGGGCAAAAGCTCCTAAGCCTAAAATAAGCACTGAGGTGTTGAGAGGGGCTGGTGAGGTGTTCAAAAAGCTAGAGCTTGACCTGTGGGGTCCATTGGTAAGCTTGTGATGAGCTTATGAACAATGCCCAAACACACTGACCAATCAGTGTGTGCTGAGAAAATGGGACAAACTTAGGACTGATTGCAGCCCTATCAAATAAGCTAGGAATTGAAATATTATTGCTGGAACTTGAAAATGGGTTGGTAAGCTTTGCTTAGAACCAAAAATTATAATCTATGGACAAGATTTGAAGATTATGCAAGCTATTGAAAATTGGCTTATTCTGAGTGCACAGGGGAGGTATTGGGAAAAAGGCTATAAGTTAAGCACTATTAAAGCAGTTATATTAAGCTAAGAAAATCAAACAAAAATTCACTAATGTAGAACAGCAACACAAGTTTATTATCCCAAAAGATCAAAGCATGAAACTCAGAAATAAGTTCTATAGAAAATTATCTAGTTTATTCTAAAACTGCATAAGGAAAATTTTGACTTTTTTAAGTTATGAACTAGGTTGACTAAAATGAACTTTGATTCGATCCTAGTGACTGAATATGATGTATTATGGTGTATTAAGACTAGATTGAGCAAGGTTAACAACTTCTTAACACAAAAGCATGATCTTAGATCCTAAAACCACATCAGACAACAATTTGAGAGGATTCAAAGGCCATTTTGACTTTTCACCAAATAAGGTATGGTTTTTATGGTTTCACTGAGTTTCTAGGACCTAATGTGGCATACATCAGACAAGAACAATGGCACATACACCCTTTAACACAGATTCACAACAAATGACCCAAACAGACCTTTAAAACTCAGAAATGGTTTTTTCCAAAGGATTTCTTAGATTCAGACCATGCAATTGATTTTAAACTTCATATTATCACAAAATAGAACTAAAGGAACATGAAACAACAACAACACAAGCATTAAACTCAGAAATCACTACTTATGCAAATTTGACTGTCAAACTAAGGTTTTAGCAACTATGGATTACAAAGAACAAGCAGGCTATTTTATGGCATGATTCTACTCAAATACAACTTAGAAACACAGAAATGTAAAGATCATAGCATACAAGCAACTTAAACAATAAAATGCAAAACTTGCTAAAAATTGCTTACAACTGATTTCCAGCTAGAAACCAAAAACAAGGACCAAGTAAACACTCCTATAGGTTCTCCACAGAACCACTAACCCATGGCCATCCAAGATTTACCATGCTCCAGCCATCTTCATCATCTTCAATGGATTTCTGAATTTTTAAGCTAAATATGTGATTTTTTTTATTTTTGGTTTTTAATGCTAAACTGAATTTTATGGTTTCTAAAAGCTTTTAAGAGCTTTATGGGAGCTTATATGATCTAATTTAGTCCATATCATCAACTATATCAACATACAAGTGATTATGAGATTTTGAGCTTGAAAATGGAAATACTGAATTCGTAAAGATGGAACTGAAATTGAAACTGAAAGTAACTTTGATTAACACTGAATTAACTTAAACAAGAGCTTGAAAGCTTTTACATACACTGGAAATTTGAAAAATATTAAAAACGTCCTAAATAAATAAAAATTACACTAGATAATCTATTACATTGCTTTCCATTCTTTCTTTATAGACTTTTATCCCATTGTCGACATCTCTGAGTACTTCCCACCACATTTTGACCTTTGATTTTGCCAATTTCATCATAATCGTCCATTTGGCATATTTGGCGGGAAAACAGGACAAAAGTTGTTTAAGCAGGTTATTTCAATTAAGGAAATTTGGGTGTTTGTGGAGGTGGAGGGGAGAGGTTAGTGAGCTGGAATGATGAGGTGGGGGGTTGAGGCGTAAAGGTTGAGGTGGTTTCTGGTATTGATGGAGGAAGGGTGGTTTTGGCGGGGTTGTGTGAGAGGGAGAAGGGTTTGACCAGGGTCAAACCTGGTTTTAGTTATTTAAGTTGGGGTTGGGCCGGGTTAGGGGTTTTATGGTTGGGCTGGGTTGGTTGTGTTTTGGATTGGGTTTAGCAATAAAAGGGTTGGGTTGGGTAGTGATTAAAGGTAGTGGGTTTTATTTAATTTAGGGTCCGGTTTGGATTTGGTTTTAGTAACATAAGGACCAAAGTTGTAATTACTGATTTTATGAAGGGCTGAAGTTGTAATTTTCCCAAAGTATTACAAGGAACCAATCTTGCCATATTATAATAACCCAAGGACCATAATTTCATTTTCTCCAATTTAGAACATCCGGGGACCAAATATGACATTTTTCAAACTTGAGGGACTAAAATTGTCAATTTGCAATTTTTAACTTTAAAGGATTTCTTTTGACAACTTGTGAATTCCCAAGGACCTTTAATGATATTTTACATGTTTTGAATAACCAGGGACTAGTTTTGACATGTTTTGAAAGTTGAGGGACTGAAACTGCCAATTTTGCAAACTTTGTTTGTTTTTCCATTGTTTTCAAACATTTTGCATGTGAAACTTATAAAACACACTCCTGGGATATTTTCAGTATTTTGATGCATTTTTGAGTGTTTTTGGATGTTTTGGCAGTTCAGATACGACAAAAATGATGAGTATTTACACACTCATCAATAATCAAGTAAGCAAAATATATGTTTCACATATAAATACTATGTTAGTAGGGAACTTCATGTGAGGGGTTTCATTTGGGTAAATGGATCGACGAGTTGCTGGATTTACGAATTAAAGTGTCCTAGCTCCTCAAACGTTTACTGCATGACCTCTGGATTATGATGGCCCGAACGGTAGTACAAGATATATAAACTATATATGGCATGTTTAAATATTCACTTCGTTGTTTTAGAACCTAAGGCACGATATCATATTTCTAGGTTGCTCATAGAGATTCTCCCGGCTTATCCAAGGATTTCATTATATCCTTAACATCATGTACTCTGAGGTCCATAATGAACGAGGTTGGCACGGAGGAGCACGGATACTCAAGAAGGCTATAAATTTTATTATCATTCGAAAACTCATTTGATGTATTTTGTAAACATGGATCCATCTGTGACCTCATTTTGTAAACTCTGATATTTATATAATTCGAATGATAAATCTTTTAAAACGACTCCATTAGAGTTCGTTTTCTATTGTTATAACTGTTGTACCATGAAGTAACACCCAGTTTGAATTCCGCTGCGTATCACGAAATTGGGGGTGTTACAGATTGGTACCAGAGCCATGAAGTAACACCCAATTTGAATTCCGCCAGCGGCTGGTGATTTGGAAGCAAGGTGAAGCCGACGAGTTATGGAGAATGAAGGCATAAAAAGACAAACCCAACGGCTCTTTTTTTGACCGTTGGGTATTTGATTTTTTTTTTTTTTTTTTTTTGCATTCAAATCGATACACGAAGACGATTCCGATACCTCAACCGGAACAATATTCTCCATAAAACACTTGGTGTACGACCTCGTAATGAGACGAAACTCATCGGAAACGTTTCCGGCGAAGGTGAATGTTCGTTTCCGGCGAGGTAGCGTTGATCGGAACTTCTTCATTGTGTGTGTTTTTTTGAGTGTGTGAAATGAAGTGTTGAAGTTGATTTTAATTTTTATAGTGTTTGGAGTGAAGAGTAATTTTTATAGTAACTGTGTGTTTATAGTGTGCGTGAAATGAAAGCGGTTAAATAAATAAAACTAGGCATGATTCCGAATCTTCAATAGTCCTCCCACTCTCAACACTTTAGGATTCAGAATCCCTTTTTTTTTCCTGCCACATGGCAGTCTGTAATTGGTCGGTGAGAATCCTCCTATAATTCTGAATCCTCCATTGCCATCACCTTGAGGGTGCTGGCTATCGGATAAAAATGTTCAAAGTGGAACACAACAAATGCGCACATTATATGCGATGGTGTATATATTTTATATATCGAAAGAAAGAAAGACGTATTGTCTATATTGATATTAACAATATTAACATCGAGAGTAGAATATTGTCTTTGGAAGAATTCTAAAAAAAGGAAATTAGTTTGATGTCATAAATTTGTTTGTGGGGGCAATAAAAAAAATGAGCACAAAGGATAGAGAAATGTCTAAGGAAATTAGTTTTGAGAAACTGATACCTCTTAGTTTGTGGTCCCTTATTTCATCATATCTTTTTAGACATCAACAGAGATGGATCATACAAACATATGCTTCTTGCTTTTTTAATTAATTTTTAACATATATTTATATAAGTTTAGTATAGAAAGAGAGTAGAGAGAGAGGGGAATAGGTCAACTTTGAATAGCTGGAAGAAAGGCACAAAAACCTCATCACTGTTGAGATCTCTCTCTATATATGCTAGCACTGTTACAAAGAAAGAGTATAAACAACCTTCATTAGAGAACCATATATACATGCATAAGTTCTCTACTTTTCTTATTTCTCTTTCTTGTTATTTGGTCTTGTAGCCGTAGGCCAGCAGGGTCATGAGATCGAGCCAAGAAAACAGCTCCATGTACCATGGTCGTACGTGGAGCTTGTGTTTAATTTCTTGTTCCATGCGTACTTAATCTAGTTTATGTTGTTATGAGAGATTGAAGCTGCCAGCATGATCTGGTATAGCCAAACCGATTCGCCCGTGTGTGTTTGTACGTGTAGGGTAAGGAAAGGTTAACCAGGTCATCTTGCAGCTTCAATCACTCATCACCAACAGTTTTTCATACAAAGAAGACATTAACAATCCCATGAAGACTGTTATATTAATGGCACATCTCATGTGAAATTACTAATCTACCAAAGTAAGTACTACTTGAATGTTCATAATTATATGGTTGTCTCTTTTACTTTTAGTGCTCATATTCTCAACCAACTTTCTACTTCATCTTGAATTAATTTATTGGTTGCATTATATTAATAGTTAGGTTTCAATGATCTTTTTCTATAATTGCTACTTTTGATTTAGTTTGCTGCTTTAAGTAAATGTTAAGTTGCTCATGCGCGGATCAGTATTTTATTCTACTGCCTACTTTCTTCGCATGTTTAGTTAATTAAATACATGAACCGTTTATATTAAATGATTGTCTGTGTCCATATTCATTTCATGATTAATAGGGAAAGGACCATGCAAGTAATGTCACGTAATCTCGATTGAGATTTGTGTTCCATTGTACGAAACAAATCTCTTAGAAGAATACGTCATGTCGACATTGTTGATGGAGTTTTTCGGATAGCATACTAAAAATGCTTGATTTTTTTTCTGGTTGCACAATGCTTATTACTCGTATTAAGTTGGCTTGAATCGTTATTTTCAAAGTTACTTGTTCAAGATTAGACAGCTAATTTGACTTGCATAAGATAAGCTATCAAAAGTTCCAAGTATTCCAAAAGTAAATTGTTTCTCTATCGTCTTTGATTTACACACAATCAGTTTCAAGTACCAATCCCAAATTCTAGGTAATACATCCCCATTATGGGGTTAGTTAATGTGGACATGCTCATTTGAAAGATAGGAAAACTTAGACAAAGTATATAGTTCAATATAATTTCGATTCAGTAAAAAATAACCCAGGGGAAACTAAGTTCTTATACTTAGAAACATTTATAGATATATATAGCTATTACAACCAACAAGTTATGTAATTCCAAATAGTTTCAAGGACTTGTTGTTTGCATTGATACTTTTTCACTTGACAAAAATAGCGATTTTTGTACATATTGACGTACCGCATCGAAAACGCTGTAACATTTGAGCCGACCTATTAATTGAGTCGCATTCGAAAGACAGTGACCAAGGATGTAACTAGTAGTGAATTGAGTTGTACTGATGTAGTAAAGTAATAAGTAACATGAACTGAACTTGAGAACATAAATAAGCTACACTTCTTGATGACTAGCATGTGTCACATTAAACGTTCACTGTCCTATCCTAGTCCTCCTAAACATGAAACTATACTGACTAACCTTCCAGGAAATAGTATAGCTAGAATCAAACTTGGTTCTTTAGATACTGGATTTTCGATATCCTTCCTAATTTAATTTCATCTATTGGTAACAAAGAGAATATGATTCAGTGGCTTAATTAAAATGCTAAACAGCTAGAGGTAACATTATCTTGTTTATTAGGTATTTCTGGAAATCCCGTTAAGATGATTTTGGTTTGGTGGCTCACGGTCCTATATTCCAAGGGTGATCGAGGATGCCCTTTGGGCAGGCAATTGCCTTCCCACCACACTCGATGCTAAATAGCTTAAATGGTATATGACTCAATACGACAAAATGTAACATAAGGTAGTAAGTACACCTCTTTGTGTAGGATTTCATTAACATGGAAGTCCAGTATAGCTAGCATATGATGTGGTACATGTAGTCCATCCTGCTACTAGTTTCATCGCATGATCACTCTTGCTAATGCTGTTGGTCTCCAATTTCTTTGGGTTTCTTTGCAATGGTTGATATTGTTTGATAATATTATGCATAACGCAGGACAATGACAAACGATTAGTATTTTTTTAATATGGAAGGTGAGTTGTGCACTGTATTCACCAACAGCAGTTGATGCGCAGTAACACATAGCTCTCTGATCGAATTGGGAAGTAATCTTTTCGGTTTACAAATCACATGCTTCTCAAAATAGTCTACAAGGAATACATGATAGTCTACTATGATTTGAAGGGTACTGTTTCCCACTTTTTTCATGTTCAAGGAAGTTGTAACACTTGAAATGAAATTACACCTATAATACTATAACTCCCTTTATACCTAAAATTACGAAAGTTGCTTAGGTGATGCAATTCAGGCTAACTCAACATCGGGCTTTAATATTAAGTTTAAGACTGATAATCCTAACCAGTATCTTATTAAACAAGTTACTCAATTCATAAATCACAGTATTTGGAGATTGGCCATATACACTCGAAAGTTTTTTGAACATGGAATAATTTCAAATCCTCACCGTTTACAAACATGAATATTTTGTGCCCGCATATAAAGAGTGAAGTTTTGGTTATTTCCTAACACTTACAAACATTAATATTTTTCCACACTTGGTATGCGTAAAGTTCAATATTTTTGCGCGTCTGCATATATTAACATAAAGATTTCTCATTTGCTTTGATTGTTGCATGTTTTCGTTCTAGTCGTGGGTTCTGTAATTCTACTCAAAATATAATGTTCAAGTTATGTTAGTTCGACTGTAACATTGTTTCCCTCTTGCTTCCCACTTCCTCATTGCTCCATAAAATTAATCAATCAACTTTCAGTTGGTAAAGGTTTAAATAATAGTTGGCAGTTATTTAAGTATTTACAATTTATTCTTACTCTTGCAAAGGTTTAAAATATATGAGAATTGAAGGGTGATTATGATCGAGAAACAAAGCATCAAACTGCAATTCAGGCATATTAAGAGAACGAGGTTCTTAACGTGTCGATCATCATCATGGATGATCTTGATCGATGCATGAACTACAGATTAGAAGAGATTAAGCTTGTCAGGACTACAAGGCCTCTATCTTGCAATGCCTCATGACTAACCGACGTGAATGACAAGATCATGTTCAAAATTCAAGAACTTTGACACTACGAAGGGCAAGTGGTCCTCAAGGGATGGTTTGAAGGTACTTCGAGTACGAAACTAAATTCTCTATAGTTCAAAACGCAAACCATACTTTATGTATTACATGTTGTTTCATTTTCAAGACTTGTACCAAGCATCTTAATACTGAGACTTACCAGTCGGACTTTTTTTTTACCTTAATTAACACGTAATCTTGATTTAGTCTAATTGCATGGCTCAAAGCCAAACTGTGCTTATATTTTTTTATTTATTTATTTATTTTTATTTTTTTGAACAGCGGGAAGTTTTATTAGACAAATTAGCAAGAGACTAGTTATAAAGAACAATAGAGTTACAGTAGGTTGTTACAAGCCATAAGAGAATCACCAAGCCAATCTAACCAATTCGGATTAACCTTATTACAGTAGGTTGTTACAAGCCATAAGAGGATCACTAAGCCAATCTAACCAAACTGTGCTTATATACCTCATGGTTTATGTTTGCTCAATTAGTACACTACACTTTAATCTGTGTTCACATTACTTCTATAATGGCAGAGCAATAAAACCAAGTCATCCTTGATCCCAGTCAATGGCGGAACTTGAAGAGGCTTAATAGGAGGGCCGGAAGTATATTTTTTAGTCTAGCGGGACAAACTTATATTTACTTTATAATACATATCAAATTTTAAAAATTATAATAATAAATTTATATATTAAAGACCAAAACTTTGGGCTCCCCGGTCTTCACTAAGGTCCATATATGAGATCCCAGCAACTCACGTACTAAGAGGTATTATTTCATCATGTTTTGCATAAGTATCAGTAATTAGTACACCTATATGGTTAAAACTATTTGTCTATATATATTGTGCAATAAGTTGTATTATTATGTTAGTATTTGTTTTCTTGAAATGAGAGATGTAATTTTTTTTAACGACGAATAACAGATGTAGTTAAAGCTTAATACTTAAAAGATGTAGTTAACACTGCTAGGCTTGATTATAGTTATGATATGACTGTTGTAAATGATCTTACATAAACTTTTTTCTTGTATTGGTGATATTATTGATACTTTTTGTTTATCAAAAATATTTGTGCAGCCTCTGGCCTGGTCTTGACGCGACCACAAGTTCTCTGTGAAGATGAAGAAGCAGTCTAAGGAATTTTATGGACCTTTAAGTCTTAAGCCAAAACGGGCTAAAATTGGTTTTGTCACACAATCCTCACCTATCTATGTCCGTTTGCCAAACCAGGCTTTTTGTATGTTTAAACCGAGCTCCATTAACATTGGTGTAGTTGTGGCAACTCATATGACTTGGCTATAATTATTGGTTTCCATTCTACAGTGATTGTCAAGTGTGGGTCGATCATGATATGCTAGGTGGGTATGGGTTGGTTAACGGATCTTAATTTGTATTTTTAGTATGGACCAAACCAGTGTTCTACAGTTATCTATTTTTCTGGAAATTATAAATGTGTTAAGCATGATTATACTGAACTATATATTTCAGAATATTACAACAGTACAGTAAGATATGTCTTTCTTAAATTCATGATAAAGTGACTTAGGAGGTTTATGCATTTGAATACATTTGGATGACTTCCCACACGTTTGATACGCACTGCCCATCAGAACATGTTCTGGTTGTTATTATTTAAGAAAAATTGAACTTGGTAGCTACACATCTTTTCACACGATGTTTCTAATTCATTTAGTTTCACAATTATTCGTTGCTAAATGTTCACTTGCTGAAGGTATTGCGTACAAGTGGGTCACTTGATGACAACAAAAGATCAGTAATCAAGGGAAGATGCACATGCCAATGCTTTGAGCATTTTCTTACGCTATATACTAGTAAGTTGTCAGAACTCTTGAATGCTTACTTCTTAATCTCCAGGGATATAGAGGTGGGTAATTTTGGCCCATTTTGCACACTAATGTGTATATTAAATCGAAAAAATCCTCCAATGTATTTTTCTTTTTGAAATTTGGGTGTTATTACAGAAGTGGCAACGGTTTTGTAATCCTATTTTGCACACTAATTATTCACAGAATAAAATACTGACCTTTTCGACCCGCACCACATAATACGCGTGACTCCGAAAGTAAACATCTTTTGTTACCCCTTCGTTGCTATTCACACTTGCATATGTCATTTGATGATAGTTATATGTTTACAGATAAGTTTAACGTCTGCCATGCTGCAACAGCACACACACATCTCTTTCGCAAAACAACCTCTATATCGCTCTCACATGCAATGAGGGGTATGTGAGCATGCCATAAATCAGCCTTTCCAATTTAACTATTAGTTCAAATACATTTATAATTAATCGCAAGGCTAATTCACATGTCTTAACAAGCTCTACCTATTTATCTTGTCAATATTTATATGTTTAACCATTCATTTATGTGTTCTGGTCCCACTTACTGCAATATCATTGTTTAATGTGAATAGAAACTATAGAGAATCCTTTCGGAATCCATAGGATGCACGCGTATACCCGTTCTATAGATGACTTACATGTGGGTGGCAATTTCGACCCTTTTTCTTATGACTATGTAAATCCTGTTATGGTTTATTTCTATTTGGTCAAGACCACGTCATAAATCATCTTTTCATTGAACTAGATAGTTGTTGAAATCTAAGACTACATTTGACAGTAACTGTTAGCAATAAATTAAAATCTCAGGACAACCAGTCTGATCCGTTCAAAAATTACCCGTTTGACTTACTACCCACCCCACCCATTTTTCCACCTCTATCTGTATGTAATGGCCTGTGTTGAATAGGGATCTTGCCAAGAAAAATTCCAGTTTTTTTCAGTTATTTTTGGATACATTGTAGTACGTAACACAATGTAGTCTATAAATTACAATCTATTTGTAATAGCTATGGATGAAGAAAACAATTGTTGAGCAGGTCATTCTGTAATACTGGGTGATACAGGTCGGATTTAATGTGTTAATTTGTGAACAATGATTACACAACAAAATTATTACTTTACATTAAGAAGCTGATTTCAAATAAAACAATATAGGAGGTCATATGTATCAAAAATAAACTCTGGGCGCTTATCATCCTCAACCTTTTTGACTTGTTACTCCTTTAGCTAACTTTTTCAGTTTGATTTACTTGATCAATCTGAGATGAAACGCAACTCAAATCGAAAGGTTATTAGTGGTTGTGTTGAATAGCTTTTAAATTGTTTAAAACTGTTCAGCATAGGTAATGGTTATTGATATCATTTTGGTGCGCAACTAATTCTTCTCATAATTATTTTGTATATTCTTTTCTTTTTAGAGTGATTCTAGACAGTTCGTTGATGATAGCTTAAGGCTCCGACATAACTGGAACTTCTTTGCTGAAATTAGTCACATTTTCCTCTTATTGAAATTAGGCACATTTCTTCTCATTGTCGTGGTAAATGGTCTCAGATAATGGGGCCTCCCATCAGTTCTTAAAATTTCCTTGATCTCATAATTAAAGTGCCTAAATGAGGATGTGCATTAATTATTAACGTTGCTCTAATTTTGTTACATGTTTTAATTTCAACATACTAGACTACTAGTGTTCATATCGGTTGTTTCATAAAATAACAACCGCTTTTTTTTCTCAGCCGTTATATTCCATTATTAAAATTTAAGCTATCTTGACAAAAATGCTGAATGCGTTGGAAGTTACTAAGTGTTCAATGTGCAGACAAATTTTTGTCAAAAGAAATAGATGGTTGTTATGATAATATAATTTTTTTAACTTTAAAAGGGTGCTTATAGCAACAAGAAAGCAGTATGTCACGACCATGGTTTAAAACTAGATGTAGACTCTTAACAATGGCTTGAAAATGCCACTAGGAAACATCTGTTATGTGTAAGATTTTATTTTGAGAAAGATACCAACATACACTCACACAGGAAACTCAAATATAGGAATTGCATCAAGTAATTACACTGCCGAGAAACCCTAACAAAAGGAGTTTGATGTTCCCATTCACCAGATATAGCTCAAATAATAACATAGTCCGAATCTCAAGGTATTATTCTTAGCTTCACATCATATATACCAAGTGTAAAGCACTTGCCACAATTTAGTGAGAGAAAGGAGCATCAGATGTGTGTACCACATATGAAAAGATCAAATGGGTACGACAGGCAGCCTCATAGAAGAAGATATGAAAGAAGAATTGGAGGTGGAACCTGTTGCAGAGAACAGTTGGCAGCTGTACTGGCATTGCAATTGATGCTGTAAACTTGCAGCAGATCAGAAATATTGAACATCACTTCAATGAATCCTTCAGTGTTTTTTTATGAAGACCGTTAAAATACTTAATAATGATCCCATCTGACTCTACAATCTCTGAATCCATCTGCAGAAGACCCTTGAACTGTACCATCTTTTTTTGTGTTTGGCCTACTAACCAATTCCTTTCGAAAGTCTTTCTTGTATATCAGAAACAACGGCATATTGATTATTATCATAACATGCAGTGACAAAAGCAGTAAGCGTTATTTGATCCAAATTCTTGTCTTTATCAATAAGTTTGTGAAGAAACAATACTGCAACGTCCACTTTCTTCTCACTGCATAGCTTTCTCACCAAAGTGTTTACAGTGCGAACCCAATGCTTTTTCTCTAATCTATCTATAACCTTCATGGCATTAACGGAATCATTTGCTTTACAATACTCATAAGCTATTGTCAAACGGGTAACTTCACATGGGGAAAGTCCCTTGTCCATCATAGCATCATAATGTGATCGGGCCTCATCTAACTTTGACTTTTTGCAAAGTCCACTTATAAGAGCACCATAAGTTATACTATCAGGCACACAACCATGTTCACTCATTCTCTCAAACATCTTTGTCGCGTCATTTACTTTTCCATCCTTACAATATCCACATATCATAGAAGTGTAAGTTTCTTTAGTTGGGACCAAACCATGCTTCACTGCATCTTCAAACAGCCTCTCACATTCATCCATTCTTTTGGTTCGGGAAAAGCCTGAAATTAATGTGGTGTACAAATGCATATCGGGTTTGATACCAAGCTTAATCATCTTGCTGAAAATCACTAGGGCATGCTTAGTATCCAATTGCTTGCATTTTTCCATTATAAGTATATTATATGTAACCTCATCGGCTTGCAACCCCTGTTCTAAGGCTATATCCAACTGTTTATATGCTTCTTGAACCTTTCCTTTTCTAAATAGCCCGTCAATAATTACATTGTAGGTACACATATTTGGAGCTGAGCCTTCTTTTCTCATCTGATCCATTAATTCATATGCACGAGTTAAATTACCACTTTTGCAGTGCCCGCTAATCAGAGTAGTATAAGTGTCCTCATTAGGAACCAATCCCTGTTCGTGCATACGTATCAAGAGCATCTCTGCACGACTCATTTTCCCCTCTTTGCAGTACCCACTGATCATAGCGGTGTAAGTATAAACATTTGGTTTATAGGATTCGCTTCTAACAAGCTTCAAAAAAAGCCTAAATGCTTTATCAGTCCACCCCTTCTTACACATACCATCAATTAACACCGTATGAGTATACACATTTGGCTTCCAACCTTTCCTAACCATCTCCTCCAACAATTCGAACGCTTGCTTAACACGTCCCTTCTTACACAACCCATTTATTAAAGTGGTAAAGTTAATGACATTTGGTTTTAGTCCCATCCCAATCATCTTATAGAAAAACCATAACGCTCGATTCACATGACCCTTGTCACAAAAAGCAGAAAGAACTAAAGTACACGTCGCATTGTCTAAAACGTATCCTTTGTCCAACATTGCACTTAACCATTTATCCACTTCAGAAATTTCATTAGTTCTACAGTAAGAGGTGATCAAAATCTTGAAAGTACAAGAATCAGGAAACGCACCTCGTTCGCACATTTCATCCAACACCTTCCGCGCAAGTTCAACCGAACCCATCTCCGCAGCCACACCAACACAACAATTTAATGTTTCAGTAGACATCTCCAAACCCTGGTTCCTCATCTCAATAACCATATTAACAGCCTCATTCAACCTCCCTATCTCCCCTAAATTCCTAACCATACACCTCATCACTTCATGAGCTCTCTCCGTATTTGAATTCTCGATCATTGACATCGCCGCAACTACGTAAAACCGCATAAAGTACTTAAATTTATCAAACCCAATTGCCCAATAAAAGAAACTTAAAGCCACCATTGATCCAGCCTCGTCAGCAAGTGACGCAACAACGGTGATTGCTTCTTCTGTCATCAGATAATCAGAAGTGATGGACAGATTGAGGTGATCAGGTGTGGATTTGAAGTGCGTTTGTTGTTGGTAGTATGACTGACATACTAATGAGCATACGGTTCTGACAACGGATTTTGAGGATGATGGTGAAGGGGGAGGTGGTTGACGGTAGGGCCAATCTCCATTTGTTTCTTCATTTGATATGTAGGAAATATTCCGATGTTTAAAGGAAATATTAATGTAGGTGTTGCGAACGCCATTAAAGAGCTTTCTTTCATTGCTGATGCGATGCATAGATGATAATGATGATGCTCCTCAGTTCTAATTTTAGTATATGTCAACTTTGAGTATTGTGTTAAATTAACATATCAGAAATTACACGTTTGAGGATACTCCTTGCCTCATTGTGGTCAAAGATAAGAGACCTGTCAACAATGTATGCATAATCAGTGATGAGGTATTTTGACGTTCTGTATCTTTGTTAGAGTAATTAAGTACCGATTAAAAGCTGTAGATAGTAGAACAACATATTTAGTTATAATGTATTTTTTTCCTAGTATACCAGTTTGTATTCTCTGTTTACTTACTACTTCATTGGGTAGTGAGATTCAAGGTCATAAACGCCAATCAAATCATCATCTTCTGGAAGAAAAGAAAAAACTTTAAGATATCGATCAACCGTCAACGTTTCTAATCCCTACAGAAATTTATAACAGAATTATGGACCAAAATTCTGGAAGTTTGAGTGACGTAAACAGCTTAATAGATAGGCTACATAGCTTCTATAGCCACCTATTTGTAAATTTATATCACAAGGGGAAAGGGGATGACACAAATCTATCAACTTGAAGGTGAATTAAAATTCAATAACTAATAAAGGTGAATTCAAACACAGGGTGTATTGGTTAAAAGTAAGAGTGAGCAGTAGCCACAACTCACCGCTTCTTTAAGAAGCATTGGAAAATTAGCCTTCCTAAAAATTAGCCAAAGCTCACCTCTCTTTTGCTAAACGACTACTAAAATTCAAAATGTTCATTGCTCACCGCTCACCGCCCCAAAAAGTTCCGCACCGCTCCGCGCCAAACATACCCAAATATCCAGCATATATGATAAATTTCAAACATGTTATCTTTGATATCAATGCATATCTTCATCATAATACACACGAGTTCAAAAGCATGTTATTACAGTTACACCTACACTTAACATAATTAAGCAATGTGTCAATGTGAAACATTCTTTTCATTTCGAAACAGATAACGAACCAATTACTTGTATTATCCAACTTGACACAAATCAACATTGAGCCCAAGCAACAGATAATTTTACAGCATTAATACTTATTTTCGGGGTTCAGTCCCAAGCAACATTAGCTAATACTAAGTAAGAAAGTTTTTCTCTTAGACATTTCATCAAACACTTAATGGGCACTCTCGAAATCGCCACAAAACATCTTAAATCGTTACAAAAATTAGTTCAAAATGAAAAACTGAAACCTCTGATTAGATTCAGGTTACCTTTGATGGAGTATTTAGCAAATGAATCAAACAAGCAACCACAAAACGACAAAAGTGAGGTGGGGCCCAGTTTGTATGTGATTCTTCATTGGGTTTAATTAATAGACGAGTCACGAGTGTTTGATCCGGAGGTGTAAATGTGTTATAAAGCCGGCTATCGTTTAATTGGTTTTCGGGTTATTGGTTGATTATTTTGAAATTTTTAGTCTTATATCAAAACTTTCAAAATAATCCAGAAAAAGTAAGTCGAAAATCATATATATGCAAGAAGTCCATCTAGGCCACTTCCAACAATAACTCACCTTAAATTTTAAGGCACAGCCACGTCAGCTTTAACACACCTTAACTTAACTCAGCTTTAACCCTTCCAACAATAACTCAGCTTTAACACACCTTAACTCACCTTTATATCAAATATTTTCAAATTCAACCCCTAACTTATAAATTACTTCATTTTTTTTAAAACATACCATTCATTAAACAACATACCATTACATACTTAAATAATAAAAAAACTTACAACGAAATTAATAAAAAAAAAAAAAAAATAAAATAAAAAAAAAAATAACAACGAAATAAAAAAATAAATAAAAATAACAACGAAATTAAAAATTACAACATAAAAATAAAGACAATCCTAAATCTACTGTGGAAGATCTGGGAGGTTGTATTTTTTCACAATTCGAGCTTTTTCTTGGTTGATCCACCACACCACGTTTGCATCCTGCCCGGCTGTGTTTGTCATCAAAAATTTCATTTCCTTTAGACTTGTTATCGTCTCCTCTTTTTCTTTCGTTGCCCGATACGCGGCTTCGGCCACTTCCCTTTTCGAACGATACTCGGCTGTCATTTGCTCCACGAATTGCAATGACGAGCTCGTTCCTCCCGTATTCGCTCCCGTGCTTGTTCCTCCCATGCTCTTGGATCGAGCTTTCTTTGCAGCACGCCTTCCCATTGGCCTTGGTTGTTCATCACGACCAAACAACACCTCATTTGTTTGGCTTGGTTGTTCATCACCGGTTAAATCAATTCCTTCCGGCGCGTCCCATTTCACATGACCCCGTAAAACCTCTCAAGCCTCCTCGTTGTTAAAAGGAACGGTTTTGTGCTCGTCCCGATACATTTCTCGGGCACGTTTCAGGATATTCAATTCACTTTCCCCACTTTTCTCTTGGCGTTTGGAACGTTTGTAGTACGCGTTGAACTTTGAGCAATCACGGTTCAACGTTTTCCATTTGCTTTGGATCATATCCTTGTTTCTTTGTTGGTAATTGAGTCTATTAAACTCATTTTGCACCCGTTGCCAAAACGTATCTCTGCTTTGATTTTTCCCCACTTGTGCATCTTCCGTCGCTGCAACATAACACCGTGCAAGTAATTTTTCCTCTTGCGGGTTCCAACGTTTGATGATGTTGGGAACGTTTTCTTCATCATCATCTTCCAAAGGTTCGGGGTTTCTTGATTTTCTAGCCTTTCGTTTGACACGCCCGGACTTGTTTTTCTTTGGAGGAGACGTTGGAGTGTCGGGAACATCATTGGTTGCGGTTTGAGATTGTTGTGATTGTTGGTTGAAGTGGAGATTGGAGAAATTTGTGTTTAGGTTCGCTTGTTGTTGTTGTTCGAAATATAGCATTTGTTGATGTTGTTCGTAAAGTTCTTGGCTAGACAAGCAAAGTGGGTTTGGGTTTGAAGATGAGCCAGCGTTTGGGTTTGAAGATGAGCCGGCGTTGGGGTTGTTCCACCCGGAGTTTAAGAGGTTAAAGAACGTATCGTTCCCGTCATCGTTTAGATTGAAGCCGGACATTTTTTTTTTTTGGTTGAAGGTTGAAGAAGATAGTATAATATGTAGTGTATTGAGTTGTGGAAGTGTGAAAAAAAATATGGTGTGAATTGGTTATTTATAAGGGATTGAAAATGGTTTTGAATTTTTTTTTTTTTTTTTTTTTTTTTTAGCACTAGCCGTTGTATTGAAACGGTAATATAAAGTTAGGGGGCTAAACTGAAAATTATTTTGAAACTAACGGTCGGAAAAGGACTCAAATAGGGGGGCTGAATGAATTTTTTTTTTTTTTTTACAAGTTATACCCTTAACGCAGCGTTAAGGGTATAATGCAGCCCTTAACGCTGCGTTAACGTGTTCTCCTTCCAACGCATAACGTCCCTTAACGCGCGTTAAAACTACAAAATTACTCCCTTTAACGTGGGTTTGCGTTAACCTTTGGAAAGGGTCTTATATAAGCTTAAAAAACAACTCATTAGTTTATTTTATGAGCTAATAAATGAAACTCCAGTATTAGCATTTTTCTCGAGTTTAAATAGCATGGTAGAGAGTATGTTGAAAAGTATTTTAAAAGTTATGCAAATATTCAAGCTTTATTGGGTATATATGTAACTAATTTACTAACTTATTAACTTTTTATCTCATGTTTGAGCGATTTCTTTTGAACGATCATTGATAAAGAGACCTAATATATATATGCTTAAATCATTAATAGTTTGACAAATTACTTGTGCAATGTCTCACTCCAAATATTCACTTTTGATCGTTTCACTTATCGTCATCTTGTTCTTAAGCATGTCTTTCATGCATTTTAGGCTTGACAATCATTCTTCATTTTTCTAAAATATTTAGAGTTGTTATTAAGCTATGGCTCAATTACACATAGCCACATAGGGATGTAAATGGATTGGATGTGGATCGGGTGGAGGTATATTCACATCCATATTCATTTATTTTTCCATCATCAATATCTATTTAAAGTCGTTTCATTCATCCATATTCATATCCATATCCATTAGATGAATCAGGTTATTTAAAAAGATCGTTAAAAATAATTTTATAGTTTAATGCAAATTTTATAATCAACGTTCATGTCATACATGGTTTGTTTAGAGAAAAATCGCAACATAACAACGTAGTGTCAGCAAATACAATCAAACCATAGCATGTAAAATAAAAATGAAAATAAAATATAAAAACTGAAATGCACTCATATCTCATTATTTCGAAGATAGTTATATCTAGCGGATCAAATCGATATCGCTATTTATTGTTAATATGTTCTTATGTAACTAATTATTTAAAACACATGATTGGAGTTAAATTACCATTACTAAGTTATAGTTTTTGCATTTTTAGTATAGGAAAAACTAGTTCGGGAGTTAAATGGATCATCCATGGATGACAAATCGTGATCCATATCCGATTCATTAAACATCTATATTCATATCCATATTCGTTATTCATTCATTTATTTTATCCAGATCCGCTAGTGGTGGATGGATCGGGTATATACCGTGGATCAGATGTCGGTTAACATGAAATATCATTCGTGTTATGTTGTTGTTCTTTGTTCCACAAAGTTTTCCATGGTTTTTTCATATGGACCGATAATAGGCCGAAGGTATATATACAAAGCCTCACTATACGACTATTCCAAATATTAAGGTGGTGTTTGCTTTGAGGTGTTTTGATTCAAAGAATACATTCATAGGCATAACTTATTGTTTGGTGGACCTAGATGGAATTGAAGTAATGGATTGATGACCCGAAACCCATACAACTCTAAATAAGTGGGTTTCCTTACAAATTCAACATTATAACCTCACAATTCATTTGGCACCACACGTTTTGGCCATTTTTCACCACTTTTTATATTTCTTTTCATTATTTATATAAAGTCTATATATAAAACGCTTGTCTTTAATTATAAAATTAATATAATTATAATTAATAATATATTTTCTCTCTCTTACTTTTTTTTCAATATATTCCGAAATCCAAACTCAATTCTAAACCCACTTACAAACCAAACGAGCCCTAATTCTCTTTAAATAGTACTCCAACTTAACGTAACTTTTAGTTTGTGTTTTTAGGCATTTATAAATTCTAAAGTAGGGTTTTATTTATTATCTTAAACTCAAATAGGGATTAAATTTAAGGATTTTTCTAACTTGTTCTTTAGGTGTACATGTTAAAGAGAGTCAGTCTGAGTGTCATCCTTTGAATGGCATTGTTTTAGTTTGTGTTTTTAGGCATTTATAAATTCCAAAGTAGGGTTTTATTTATTATCTTAAACTCAAATAGGGATTAAATTTAAGGATTTTTCTAACTTGTTCTTTAGGGGCACATGTTAAAGAGGGTGATGTCTCCCTTTGAATGGCGTTGTGAGGCTTGATGCTAAAGGATAATGGAGACCAATGAGTGGTTGTTGGCCATTCAGAAGGTAACACCCGGGATGTGAGACCCTTTTTAATATGTGCCTTGAAGAACAAGTTAGAAAAACACAATTAATAATGGTAGACCCACTAGATCAAATCATCAATCACCATTACACATATGAACAGGTATTATATCATATCAGTACTATAGTACTAGTAATTTCTGTAGAATTTTATACTTTTATGGATTAAGCATTTATTTTTCGTGCGCATCTAGAGCTTTTTTTTTTAGAACGGCTAGTTAGTAGTTAGTGGTTCGAGTCGTGCAGTGACATCCAAGCGAGCAGTATGTCTTCCTCGAACCTTCTCCTTTGGGGAATAAACCCCACTCCTTATTTCCGCTTCACCTAGGAGGAAACCCCATTGGCAAGCCTCGAACCCGAGACCTCAAAAGGAAACAACATATACAAAGCAACATCATTTTAACCTTTTTTAATCTGAAAGCTAAACAATGCTGGTCAAATATTTCTTGACATCAGATCAGTGCACTATATAACATTCATATAGTTGCACCTATATGTAAGTATTACTAAGGAAATTAAAATTGTAGATTTTCCTAGAATGGTAGAGAATATATACTTGCACATACATAGCTTTTGAGTTTTGACATTTTACATACCTACATGCAGATAAAGAGCAAAAACAACATTCAATCATAGCATCTCCCACATGGAAAGTTTCAAAATAGAAAACATGTGGAGGTAATGATTTAACCACTCAACCAAGAAGTGTGGTATCAAAGATCCCATAACTACGGCTACCCCAGATGTCATTATCGTCAGTACAAAAAGATTTGATGCAGCATTCTACCCATGGAGGATTCCTTGGCTTTTTATCGTCTGTTTCTTCAACTCCAAGCAATGCGTTATGCATTTTTATCAATGTTTCAACAGAGGGATAACCTCCAAAAAACTTCTCCTGGTGAAGGAAGTAACAAGATCGAATATTAACATAAATTCACACCTGATTTTATTAATAATAATAATAATAATAATAATAATAATAATAATAATAAATAAAAAATAAAAAAATAATAAAAAGAAAAAAAGAAAAAAACACACACACACACACACACACATTTACCATAAGCATTCATACCGCATCTTCTGCATATAAATATGCATGAATTCTGGCCGTAGGATCTTCAAGGGTCAGCCTAATTCTGTATGTACCGCAAGAAGAAGATCGGAAGTCTTCAGGATGATGTGGTAATGTTGCTACTACCCGAACCACACACCTGAATTTGGCTGTTGCCTGCAACAATATACCCAGACACATTAGAAGTTATGTCCTAACTATCTCCATTCATAAATAACAAAACGATGCTTTAAACCAACAGAAAATGACAGATGCAATACCTCTCGACTCGAGAGTACATCCATAAGTGTAAGAAAAGACACATCCTTGTGGTCATGGTTCGTTTCTGCATATAAAGTAAAAAATTTGAAGCATGTACAATCACAATAGAATAAGGTGTTTGATGAAAAGAATGCTCTGGATAAGAAAGACATACTTAAAACGTACACATGTTTTTTATGTGCAGGCATATACATAAATATATAAAGAAGCATGCATGAATGCTAAACCTGTTACATAAGAAGGCCAAGGGAAGGTTGACAATGGCATTCGACCCCACTTGTGTTTCAAACGTTCATTATACGTCCTGAAATCACATTATAACAAAACTTAAGCATCTCTTCCACATTTTTGAAGTCAAAAGTTTTACATAGTGGTGGTATGTATACTGAACCTTTGTGAATGTAATACAAGGTTATCATCATCAGGGAGATAGATGAACCTAGATTTTGGCAGCAAAATTCCACACCATATACCAGATCGAACTTCAAAATTAATATTCCTAAACTGAACCCATTTACCAGCCTTCAATAAATGAAGGCCCAGCTTCTCATTGCATCGGTCAGCAGTCATCCTTAAGATGGTTCCAACACGTGGGAATGTACACAATATATCTCTTGACAAAGGAGATGCTTCTAATTGCAGAGTTAGAGGCTTATCGTCTTATCGAACTCTTCTTCAAGCCTGCAGATGTAGATAACAACAAAACTTATCCCTAAAATCAAGAAAAAGTAACAAACACACTAAAACATGCCTATAATTCACACAGTAGCTATATGTATACCTTATAAAAGGTATTAAATATCACTGATCATATCACTGCCATTTTGCATACAAATAAATGCCATCGGTGCTTCTTCACTCAGTTATTGGTATATTAAGGTAGCGTTTTATAAGGTGGATAACAGACTAGTGTGACAGTATTTGACCCGAATGTCTTTGAGACTTTATCTACACACACAGTTAACATGTACGTCAGTCTGACCAACAAAAATGAACCAGCACTCACTTTTTGTGAATATTCACCGGTGGAGCATCAGTTCCATCCCATGCAAAAAGCATCCACTCGCCCTGCTTGACTTCACATATATGAAGAACCTACAGATAACAAGTGCAAAAGCAGAGAATAATATCAAAATATGTAATTTGATGGTTGATATAAAGAATACATGCAGTGCTAAAGTATATCATATACTATAAGCTTGAATACATGTACTCTGAGATGCATTGAAGCACTAAAAGAATTACCTTACAAGTCAAGTTGAATTGATTTCCTTGTTTGATCTCTTTCAGGGACAAAGAATCACTTGATGCTGTCAATAATTTTCGACACACAATATTAAGAATACCGACAATAAATAGAGAACCCAATAACATATTAATAAATAAACAAGTATAACTTCCAGAAAAGTCAAGACAAACATAACTATACTTTCTTAAACTTACCTGTTTCAGGTTGTGTACCTGTCTCAGGCTGCTGACTAACTGTCCACTTTCTCAAGCGCTCTATGAACTTCTTATCTTGCACTCTAGGATGAAACTTAGGCGAAACTTGATACGGTGCAAATTTTGAATCACATCTTCCTTCATATAACGCAAATGATGATAACTTTTTGTCAAAAACAACATTTACCCCTGACCGATGAGATTTGATCTTGACATAACAACAATAAAGAAGAGTTAAGCGGTGATAAAACAGAAAATCAATGAACATGAGATTAAAACATGCATGAAAAATTTACAATAACATTCTAACTATATCAACTACATTATAATTAAAACAAGAACAAGAAAAACTTCAAAACCATAAAGACTACATAAATAAGTTAAGATAGGATTACCACAACACGCGAAAGCTGAATGATGTCACCAGCTGACTCAACACGAGGGAGTTTTTCAAAATTTTCAGCAAAAAAGTTAACAGAGATCCCAGAGCTTGGATGTGATTCATCAACAATCTTTAGTGTGCAACAACAATCTGCAGAGAACCAGTAAATAAGGCAAAACTATTCTCTGAAACTGATACAATATATAACACGAAACACGAAACACTCATTATTATATTGAAAGGTTAGTTTACAACAAATGTTATTTGATAAGCTCACAATAAACTGTTCTTTGAATATGGGATGGTACAACTGCTAGCTCAGAAATAACCTTTATAGAACTTTTCATCAAACTACTACCAACCACTAGGGTGGCAGCCATAAGTCCAGCCTTTTTTTCATCAGTCAAAAGTTAGTATACGACAAGTATCCAGCGGAAAATACGTTTGAAAGAGAACAAAAGCTAAAATAACGCCTTCTGTTTTGAAATGATATGGAAGCATTAGAGACAATACATGTAGAGGCCAACCAACTAATTAACAACTTTCATCAAAGCACTCATTTTTCTTAACTACTTAAAAAGGACCTTGTCGCATAACCAATGCATTTTCCCGTGGTCCCAGTTTAGTCATTGTATGCAACATATGGTTTTGTGTCCAGCTTGGGTCATTTTGTAACCAAAAATCCTGCTTTCAAAAATGGTGAATCCATTTATACAATGTTAATATTGTATATAACATTAAATACAAATAGTAAGGTTACATGTTACATAATTACCTAAATGAAACACAAAGTCATCTTTATCGACTCACATGTACAAAAAAAAAAGTAATGTCCTGTTAACCTTTTTCCTATTTTGCGAAGTAAAAAACTATCTTTGTGTCAAAAGTTGCAACATATGGGTTATAAAAGAAGTTGCATTGCTGGGTGACTTCCACATACATGATCCTTGAACAAACTATGACTAATAGTCTCTATACATTAATAATCAGTCACAAAGAAGATAGAACCTATTACGTCAAGAGCAATGTATGAGACCAAAAAACTATCTTTTCTTTGTGGAAGTAAATTAATTATAGTAATAATCGGTATTGCGGAATTGCTCTAATAGAGTTACGACAAAAGTTAACAAAAATGTGCTCAATATCGAAACAAAAAGAGAAAAAGAATCAAAAATTGTTATTTGAATATAGGAAGTTACAAGTTACAACCACTGGCTCAGAAATAACCTTATAGAACTATTCATCAAACTACTACCAACCACTTGGGTGGCAGCCGTAAGTCCGGCCTTTTTTTCATCATTGCCAGTTGAAAGATATTATACGACACATATACAGCAACAAAAAGAGCATAAAATGCTTGACTAAGAAACAAAAGTCAAACCAGCCTCGCCCTCTTTTAAAATGGTGGAAAACAAGAAAAAAAGGAACAATGACAGCAATAGAGATAATGTATGTAGAGACCGCCCAACTATTCAACAGCTTTCATCAAAACACTTAGATTATAGGAACTACTAAAGAGTTTTTCGCGTATAATACTAATATACTAATGTATCTTTTCGGCTGTCAGTGTATTTTTGTGTACATCTAGATCACTAAAATTGACAGTATCCCATTTGGTTCATTTTGCAACCAAAAAACCGACTTTGCAAAGTAATATTCATACGAAAAAATATTAAATCTGTGTATATCAAAATGGAAAGGTCATCGATTTACAAAATGACGCAAATGAAAAAATATTAAATCTGTGTATATCAAAATGGAAAGGTCATCGATTTACAAAATGACGCAAATGAAACACAAAGCCATCTTCTACTGACACATATATACAAAACAAAAATATTATACCTTGTTAACATCTTTTACTGTAATTTACAACGTAAAAAACTATCTATGAGTAAAAAACACACTTCACCGCCCATAAACTAGTTTCAATACACGCGTCATCTTTACCGGAAAAAGTCACATAGCTAAGTGAGCGCCACATACATCACCCTCATAACAAATACCAATATACAACCTCAAAAAACCAATTTTTTCTTTATGGGTATCACATAATTAAGAAAATAAATGACACTGCAACATTCTTTTGGCAAAAAATATACAATGTTGAAGACAAAAACAGCATATAACCTCAAAAAAAACAACCTTTTCTTTGTGGGTATCACTTAAATAAGGAAATAAACACCATTGTAACATTCTTGTACATAAATTATTTATAAAAATAAATAAAAGTAAAAAAATAAAAGGTAAAAAGTAGTTACCAGTGCCTCTGCTTTGTTTGGAGATGCCAGATTCAGCGACAACACCAACGAGGTTAACCTTTTGGTTAATAGAATGAAGTGCGTCTATTATACGAAGAAACTGATAGTCATCATCATCTTCTATGTTTGACATTTTTAGGCGGCTGTGTTTTTTGAAACCCTAGTTTGTATTCTACTTGAAATGGAGGGAATGCTGCTTGCTACTAGTCTTTTATAAACCGGTTTGACCAAAGGGAGACTAAAACTTTGACCAAACTCCACTCTATCAACCTTCTTTTTTTCTTGTATTGTAAAATTGTAAAACGGAAAACGATGGCCCATGGTGTTAGTCGGAGCTCCATCGACTGCATCACTTGCCGTTCTAAAAAAATTGTAAAACGGAAAACGATGAACAAAAAATATAAAGTTTGACAGAAAATACGAAACATAAACTGATAAAACACTGTGTTGTTTTGTTAATAAATGAATTAAATAGTGGGTCGAGGGGGTAAAACATGTAAAAAGATGGTTAGGGGTATAAATAGTATCACCTTATAGTAAAACACGGAGATAGCATAAATGAAAGGAAAAGGTATATGGGGAGGAAAGATTGTGATATAAAAAGTTTACAAACATAAAAATACAGAAAGTTAAAGATATGCAACATATTCTTTTCAAATTAATCGAGCTACGCAACTTATTTCAAAAATTGTGATACTCGCTAAAAATGCTTTCATAACTTAAGTTATGAATACGTTCGCTAATTTTGCAAGTTAATTGACTAAAATACCTTTGTGTTCTTCCTCATTGAATTTGTTCATGAATTTTTATTTATTCTTTAATTAAAATTCATAATATCGGTGCAAAACCATGATCAAATCAAATTAAATGGTAAAGTAATAGCCTAAAAGTGATGGCGAGACTCAGACCTTGACTTCACCACCATTAAACTATAAACCCATATACCTTTTTGCACCCAACTGTTAACCCGTAATTTCCCCTGTCATTTAATAATAATAATCATCAAGTCTACACTACTTGATGTGTGTTAAAGTATTTTTCGAGTCCAATAAGCTAAACTAATAAATGAAATTTATTACGGTGTCTTACTCTGATTAGCGTTGTGTAATACCCTGTAATTTCCCCTGTCATTTAATAATAATAATCATCAAGTAATTCTAAACTTATGTTGAATAACCTATTTATACGGGTTAATTTTTTTTTTTTATCAAGCAACCCTCACCAGTCACTCTTTATCGATTTCGAGTCATGACATGAATAGCTCACTTGCGCACGAACACTAAAAGCTAAATGTACTTCGAGATATATCGAACCAATCTAATTAATAAGCATATATTACAAATAAACTAGCAGGGTACCCGCGCGTTGCGGCGGCGGGTACCCTGAAATAATATTTTCTGGTGAATCATGTATTTTAGTTTATTATGTTCTTTTTAATAATAAATTTACGGATATCAAGAATTTCATGTGACGTATTTCAACTCCTTAACTAAGGAATTTATGTCGTCTTTTTGGGTCTTTTTTAAAGTCATTCGTATAACATGAGCCCGTTTGGCCAGTGCCCGTTTAGCCCGTGCCCGTTTGGCCCATGTCCGTTCGGGTTCTAGCCCGTTTGGCCCGTGCCCGTTTAGCCCGTGCCCGTTTGACCCGTGTCCGTTCGGGTTCTAGCCCGTTTGGCCCGTGCCCGTTCGGGCTCTAGCCCGTTGCCCGTTCGTGCTTGAATATTTGTATAATGTGCTTTATTATTTGTATTAGTAACATTTAATGTAGGAATTGTGTTTAAGTTGGTTGTACAATATGCTTGATAATTTGTATTTCTTATGTAAGGGGTGTTTTAATAACTAAATTAATTGTATTTATTGACCAATTAATTAATTGACTACATTAAATATCTTGACCAAATTAATAGTGCTTTGTATTTTGTACATTAAGCTTTAAGACTTGTAAGTCTTAAAATTAAGATTGATGAGAAAGATCATTAATAGTGCTTTGTGTATTGTATAATAAGCATTATAGCTTGTAAGTCTTAATTTTAAAACCAAGAGGAGAGAGAGTCATTCATGCTTTATATGTAGTATAGATTATTTATTTCATTATTCACTTATATATATATATATATATATATATATATATTTCTTTCTTTTCTCTTGGGCCGAACCCAACTATCAACCCAACATCACCACCACACCAAGCCCATGTTCATTTTTCTTTTCTCTCTTTTCTTTGGACCTAGCCACACACAAATCACAAGCCCATCAATGTTTTACTTTCTTCTCTTTCTTTCGGATGCAACACAGAATCATGCGTATACTTAACATTTTTTTTTTCTTTCTCTTTTGCTACTCGACATGATACTCCAACAACCCACAAGCTCAGACACGCTACTCTTCTTCTCTTTTTGCTTTCCCCACCTTGCGTGTAAAACAAAGAAAACCAAGAGCCACCCTAAAACTAACCTAAACAATAAAATATACCAAGCATGGTTAACCAATGGATTTTGTGTTTCTTAATCCTATAGCATGCTACACAACCTTGCTTTCTTTTCCTTACAAAGTTCGACTAGTACAAGCAACATATTATTTTCTATCCTCCCCTTCGGCCCATCATGTAACCATTGATTTACAATTTATATTCCAAGGAATATTACACAAAGGAAATATGTAAAACCCCGGTTCGTTGTCCCGACGAATGATGAATGGAATTGTGATATCGGGATCGTGAAACGTGAAGTGAATGTGTAAAAGAGATATATTTGGGGTTTTTAAACTAAGATAATGAAATTTAACTAAAAACTATTAATAATGCAAGGGAAATCCTAATCTAAGGCAAACAAATCATAAAACGCAAAATAAATCCTAAAAGTACGTTTAAAAACACGACGTAACGAACCTAAACGTCAAAATATTAAAATACTAATCCTACGGGAGCAAATTAATTTTTCCTAAGTTCTAATTATCAAAAGAAAATTTTAGGAAAAAGAAATTTATTTTTTTGATTTTTAATTTAATTAATATGATTTAAAAACTAAATTAAGAGATTAAAAGATTAAAAATAGTAAAACTAATGAGAAAAATCTGAAACTTTTTCTAAAAATTCTATATGGTTAACTAATCTTATGAAAAATATAAAAAAAAAATCCCAGCTTATTTGAATAAGCTGGCAATAAGCTAAGTAAAAATGTAAGCTAAAAGGGAAAAGGAAGGATAAAAGTTAAATAATGTAGAGATAATCTGAAAAAGACCTACGGGCAGAGTGGTAGTGTGTGTGGTGTGTGAGTGAGCAGACCAGGGTTCGAATCCCTGGTCATGCAATTTTTTGTTTTAATTTTATTTTTGCCTTTTTATTTAAAAACTGATTAAGCTAATGAAAGATAAGCACTATGTGTAACCCCAACTATTTTTTAACCATAATATCAGCTAAAAATAAGCTGAACTCAACAGATTCAGTAAAGCTTTTAAAAGGAAGAAGAAGAATGAAAATTTTTGAAAGAAAACTAATTAAGCAAAGGGGTAAACTTTGATAAGCTAATCTCTACCAAACCTAGTATAAATGGTTTAACAAACTAATAATAAGCTAAGAGGCAAAACATTATAAGCTCTAAAATAATCTACTAAGCAAAAATGAAAACCATAACTGATGCAGGCTTAAAACTAAACAGTCCTACATGGGCAGTTTGCAGACTAGATTAAGGCTACTGAAAAAGCTCTAAAATGGAAACTAAGCTCAGTTATGAGAAGCTAGTACTATAAGCTATTCAGAAACTAATTATCATGCAATAAGCTCAAGTGGATCGGCAGAGATAAGGCAACAAAAAACTGAGATGGGCAGACTTGGTGTGCAGGTCTGCACAAACTAACTGATGTAGCAGATGGACTATGGACCTCTAATTCCTTAAATACTCAATAAATCACTACCAAGTTATGAACCTATACTTAAAAAACTGGAGTACACCTAAATATACCAAAAGTTACCACCAAATCAAGCTCAGCTTATTAAAAGCTCATTAGGGCAGTTTAGAATCTACTTTTTCACTAATCAACACAAAACCTCAAAATCATTAAAAACAGCTTAAATCTCACTACCAACAACTTATTTAGACTAAATTAAGTATGATAAAAACTCACCTAAGGTGCAAATGAACAGTAGTGATCAGAAATTACCCATTTAACCCATTGTGAAAGCTTATGCCAAACAGTCCATTATGTGGCTGTTCTTACATTTTAACTGATAAGATCAAATAGAAACTGAGCTTTTGATAATAAACCATTAACTAACTATATTTAAGCATTTAAAAATGAAAAGCATCTGAAATTAAGCACTGGAAAAAGCTGTTAAGCAGTTTGACTTATTTTTTTTACTTTAGACTATTTTAAATGAAAATCAGAATTAAGTGAAAATCAATAAGCAAACCAATATCAAATCTCAATATCAAGATCTATTAAGCAGAAACTACCAGAATAAGCACTTAAAACAGACCAATAAGCAGTTTGACCAAAATTTGACTTTCATTAAAACACTTAAATTGAGTACACTTTGAGAACTGAAAAGGAGAAATTACAAATAAGCCAGGAAAGGAAGCTACAATAAGCTGAAATATAACTAGACTAAATTAAGCTACTCCTAATTTACCCTAATCCTAACCCTAATAATCTAACTGTCTCGATGTGTGAGTGAGGGAGGCTATTTATAGCCTATCCCAGAAGCTTCTCGGGATCCTTCTCAGCTAATCCAAGCCCTTGATCAGCCCTTGGTGCCCACTCCTCAATTCTCAGCCATAGGATCATATATGTGATGTGTCTCGGCCAATAATAGGCCTCCACTTGTCCACGCTGGCAATCCTTTGTCATAACATTCCCTGACACGTGCGTCAGCTTCTAGAAGAATTAATCATTGGGTAATTATTTGGGTGTTGGGGTAATTTTGGTGTACGGGTAAAATTAGGGTTCTTATTTTCTGGGTGAATTGGGGGGCGGGTAAAGGCTTTTTATTGTTTAATGAAATGGTTTGACCGATTGGGTGGGTTTTGACCGGGTAGGATAAGAGGAGTGGATCCGGGTAAGAGTTTAGATGTGGGCTGGGCTTGGGTTAAAGTGGGCTTATGGGGTTTATTTTAATTATGGGTTAAATGTAAATATGGACCTGGTTTGGTTTAAATAGAGTAGGTTTAATGATTTACTTTTGAGGACCATTGTTGTAAATTGTGTAAACTTCAGGGACTAAATCTGCCAACTTTGCTAATTTCTTCCAAGGACTGATTTTGTAAACTTGAAATGATCCAAGGGCTTTTCTTCTAATATATTTTTCTTTGACGAATTTTTCCCTGCTTCGGCTCTTTAATTCTCTTCCCAAATCCCGTGCTCGTGTTTTCCGGATTTTTCTTGATTTTTGTCCATATTTCTGAATATCCGTACCTGCATATAAACAAACACAAAAACAAAAATATCTTTGGCATTTTGGTTAGTTTTTTGGTCGTTTTGGTCTTAATTTGGTCAAGAAAAGGTATGTGTTTAAGCACATACCAACCATGCAAGCAAACCATCATAGCCTCTACCATCACTCTATTCGACTTGACATTTCTTCCATACCCATAAACCTAGTCGACTAAGAAGCATGCCAAGACAAGTCAAATCTACATCTCCTTTGCGCATGAATCCCACGCATAGTCAGAATAAAATAAAGCCCAAGCCATGCCTTGATCTCTCTATATAAACCACCATATTTCACGTAGCAACTCACCAAAGCAAAGCTTACTCAAAACAATCACACTTCATTTAATTTGTCCCTCGTTTTCTCTACTGTCGAGCAAAGGAGGAAACAAGCAAAGGATTTGGTCACTTCAAATTTCCTTAGTTCATTTTTGGGTTCTAATTTGATCGAGGGTTTCGAGTACGAGTTGGGTTAGAAGAAGAAGGTTCGGGTTTCTCGTCACTATGGGTTCTCGTTGTCGTCCTCACACTTAAATCTCTTCACCACCTTCGTGGTGACTGTAAGTCCTACTCCCTTTTCGACTTCTTGTTACACTTACTCATTTCATGCGAACCATACATGCACACTCGTCATGATTTACGATTTTATTTAAAAACCCAAAGCTTCTAACAAAAACGAAATCATGTACACCCTTTAACCAAGACCATGCACGCATGAATATACACGTATAAAACAAGTCGAAACATATTAACTAAGTAAAACATGAACGTGAGAATAGAATCATGGTAAAATATCAAACATAAAAACATATGCGTACTCTTCTGTATCGAAATGAACATATGAAATGAACTAGTTTCGAGACCCTAGTATACGTATGAAGTACAAATCATAACATATGGAGCTTTTAGCTTAAATGGTTGTGTCGATGGGATGGTGAAATTGAGGTCTTGAGTTCGAAACGTGATAGTAACATTTTTGATACATACTTCTTTTTCAACACAGCTCTTGCTCCTTTTTTTTTAAACCATATGTATATTACTTTTATTACAAACTAAACACACTCTTGTTGGGCTAACAAGCCCCATTACAAAATGGTATTTTCTATATATATGTATATTTCGAACTAAAAGATTTTCGAGAGAAAAAGGGCTCCAAGCTAATGTTATAAGCTCGTATAAGCTTGGAAAAATAATATTATAGATAAGAAAAACTTAACTTTTCAAAATGTAGATTTTGGACTAACTTCGTAAAAATTATAACGAAAGGGGTATAAATCGTAAAAAATGGAAAATAAGGAGGGTGATGCTGAAAAATAATATTTTGAATAAAACTCGAGGGTATAAACTGTAATTAACAAAAGATAAGGATAAAAGTGCAAATTAATGTTTTTGGACTAAAATTGTTAATAATTTAACCCTAGGGTTAAAAGTGTAACTTTCATAAAGTTAAGGATAAGTTTTATAACTTTGAGGAATTTATACCCATTTCACGTACACTTTTGCAAAGATATAACACATAAGTTTTTATAATAATGGCTTTTAAATAATAACAAATAAACTGATATTAGCATAACATTTGAAATAAATATTTTTACTAACGTAATTAACAACAATAACTAATTTTTGAACTTTAAACATTTAAAACACACTAATCCGACGCTACCACTTTCGGAGATTCCACACTCATCATTTTACTCAATAAAACCAAAAAGCCAATAATAATCTAAACTTATCACATTATTCTAGGTCGCAAGTCGGGAGCTATTCATTTACACCATTTGATCACTATTTGATTTCTACACTACTAAGGTGAGTTCGTAGTCCCACTTTTTACTATGTTTTCAAATCCCGTGGGGAGATACATGTTATAAATATGAACACAAGTATTTTTCTGTATGTTACCCTGATTGATATTGCTAAGTTAATATTGCCTAAGTTACCACCCTTGCCAAAAAGTCCCTCATATCATGAACCATTAATCACTTGCGAGTGAACGCGAATTTAGTGAATAGATCTATTGGAAGCTGACGCCCCATTTAAAGTTAGCCTGGAATGGTAACCAAATGCACTTTATTCGAATTAAGAGTCTGGCAAAACTCCTATGACGAGGGCATTATCACCTACATCATTTTATGATGTAGGCTATTTATTTCATTTATTATTACACCCGATGTTAAGGTTTGCGTGTCATGAGGCTTAGGGCAATATATATATATATATATATATATATATATATACTAGTTTTCGAAGCTCGCCCGATGGGCGGGCATGTCTTATAATTTATCTTTTGATGGTGTTACTTAACGAAATTTTGTTTTTTAAGGACGGGGAGTTTGTTATATTTTTTTATGGTATTAGTTTACGTTAAAAAAAATTTAAGAAAATGTGAGCTTGATGTACATTTTATTTTCAAGAATTAAATTTTGAGTTCTTATCATGATTTCAATCGTTAGATTCGAAATATGAAACACCTCTGCTACTTTTGGAAATCTCTACATATATCAATTTCAAAATTAGCCACAACCACTATTTCGAATCATACACATATTCATATATGTGTGGATATTTTAATTTTGTTCGACTGAACAGGCAACATTTATTCAATGTATGTAGGAAATTCCGGATAGAATTAAAATGAATGTAGCAAATGCATGTTTCTAGCTCCTAGAATTTGATCGCTTCATACCCCCGATTCAAGTGTATAATTTGAGGTCAAGAAATTTTATATAGTGTTGTTGGTCCAGCAAAATCAAAAGGCTGTTTAGCTATGTGGTTATCATGAATTTTATCTAATAGAATGCTCTTGCCAAAGAATTACTTAAGCTGTGGTGCTGAGCAATAGACGTTATATCTCACCTTAAAAGTTGCCATAGGAAATACACTCGTTCATCCAAACCCAAGAATAGTGAATGTTTTCCAAACCCTGTTATTGATGCATAGAACCTCCAAAATCGTTATATTTAAAGCTTTATGTTATTATCGCAACATATTGCTGCTTTTATAACTAATGTCCTAGAAATAAATGTAATATTTACCAAAGAGTTGTCGCTATGGTGAACCCTGCACTTATCAAACCATACTACTATAAAATGACCAGTTTCAACCCGCCTCGCTTTGACCCGTTTCCCACCACGCCCATTTAGCTACATTTGACACATAAAAAAATAGAACCGCATCTCCTGGAAAAGAAAATCGTTTACCTTGTATTTTCCGTGGTACAGTGTTACAGTTGATGCATGTGCCAGCAGTAAATTGTGAGCTGCAATGTATGGTTCGGAAGTAGAGTCACCTTTGATACAATTAATAATCCCAAATGGGGATGAGCAACATCCAGGTGGCGAGAAACCCACATCATAACCACCTAATATAAATACATTAACTTCATTAAAAGTATATTACCAAATTGAAGCAAACATCAGCATATGCAACAAAATCTTTCCTGCATCAACAGATGAAAAAACTTATTAATGTTTAACGTGCACGTTGTACATCAAGAGCCATAGTTTTAATTAGAAATGTTCAGAAATGTACAATGCTTTTTTACTAATCTATAATTCATATTCATCTTCAAGAACTTGTGGTAGATCAATGTGATGTAATGTAACATGTGGCTGTATTCATGCATTATCAGCATTTTCAAAATTTAGTCGTTAAATTTTGTTGGGTAAAACTCAGTCAATTAAGAAGTTTTGAGGTATATGACTTATTGATATTTAACCATGTCTAATAAGATCGTTGATGAAATCGTTGTAGTATTGTAAACCCTTCTCATTAATGGACCCTTTTCCATCTGCAAATAATTTGACTACACATAAGGAACATAGGAAGAGTAACTAAGATTTTGTTATATTTGACATCTATCAAGTAAACATACTCGGGATTAGTCTCGACCAAGTGATGGAAAATCTAGATGCTTCCAAACCCATGTCTACCATAAGTTGAACGTCTTCCTACAACGTTCAAATAAAGTCAAACTCAACATACTATTATATTTGCAGTGTCCCTTAGCTGATGATTGGTAAATCAACATCATTGTAAAATGTAAATAGCAGAATATGTAATTATGATGAAAAACCACAGTTATCAGCAGATAGATAAGCAAGAAAAAAGCACATGTTTACCTTGATGGTTTACCTTGATGGTCTCATAGTGATACCAGCCAACCTCAGATGATAGTTTAACCAACAAACAGTACTCGTGTCCAGATGTGAGCTTCAAATCCCTGATTTAATAGAGAAACAATTTAAGCACAAATCCATATTCATAAAAACATAACATTGTTTATCTTAGTTATACAGCTAATTAGCCATATATGTAGTCTTATTTGTTTAATATCTGGTCTACTGTTCTAAGCATAATTTAACTTGTAACGAATTTGTGTAAATATTTAACTTGAGCGTGAAGGTGGAACAAAATTGGAACGATCGCTCCTTGAACTGACCAAAGGCAGGTTGCAGCAAGCACAAGAATCCTCTTCCATCGTAATAATGGTACCTAGATAAACACTTGACCAATATATACATTAGAAGGGTATTACCAAGTCAAATAACTTACGATCATAAATAATTATGTTTGAAATACACTAATTATACGACTCACATCAAGAGAGTGTGTACACCAGTATTAACTTGTATTTGGGAGAACGGTTGCCTCTCGAAAGCAAAATGGATCTATGTTCAGTTTACTGCAAACAGATCTCATATATATACTACATATTCTTTACTTGAAGATGCATAACCAAAATAAGAAGAAATAGGCATAACCTTAGCACTTGAAGATGTAGCAGGTCATCCAACCAATGTCTGTTGAGCTTCACCAAGTCCTCCACATCTGTAGATCTCCTTGTGCAAAGCAGGTGCCTACAATATAAGATAATATTGGGAAAAAATAGTAAACTTTGTATAGTACACCGTATAACTATGCCTATTTTCTACTTACCTCCAATTTTCTACTTACCTTCTTAATACTCTTGTTTCTTTTATTACCAAAATGATTCTAAAACTGTCTCTCAGAAAATGCAACCAAAATAGCATCATGGGTCCTCAGACCTGAAGTATGAAGATTACCTCCTTTTTTACGGGTTCCTTTCAGACAAAGTCAACTCAATGTGGCAAGGAGATGACATGTAAGCTACAAAGCAAAATCAATATTTATCTGATTAATACATGTTACAGGGTTTATAATTTTGAATTGCGTCAGGGTTTTTTTTGAACTGAGACATACCTAGGTCGCGAACAGAAGCGGCGTTTGTCTTGTGCAAAAGGAGGAGGAGGTGATATTTGCGGTGTTGTAGCTGTAAAAAAGCAGAAAAAGGTATAACTATTTGAGCACAAATGCACCAGCACAATGAAGAATGATAATAGTAATGAACGTAAGCACAAACATACATATGTGACAAAACAAATATATGAAACCTACGAAGCAAAACCATCTTAACTTTGAAACCATGCATCTTAACTTTTTTAAACCACCATGTATGTCATACTAATACCAGATTTTTGTAATGTTGTTTGTTTATCATGGGAGGATTATCATATTCTGACTTACCAGTTGTTTAGGCTTCCCGAGTCCCTGCAAATCTTCTGAACTGCATCTATCCTACTAATTGTTGTTTCAGCATTTGGATCATTCATGTCAACCTATAATTAAAGTTAATTTGATAAGATTGACATTACCTGATACTTTTAACTAAAATAAATACCTTAGACTTAAGGATGGATGAAAAATCATAGACATATCCATAAACATCTACCATTGTTTTGGTCCTATAAATGACTTGCGCCCTAAGACCTAAAAGAATAAATCTCAGTGAAAAAATTAAATACAGTTAGTTCACATATTGGCAGCTACTGAGCTAAAAGAATAAAACTCGATCAATACCAAAAACAAAGTCAAAAGGTGGATCGAATGACTAAATATGATCATTCTTGCCCCTACTGAGCTAAGTTGCAGCAACGGATCCAGTTAAATCTATGAAAATACAGTTAGTTCACATATTGGCAGCTAAATCCTAGAGCCATCTCCAATGGGTAAAAACATAAGCTATAAAGGAAACGGGTCAAATGGTTCAAAAGCCACCGAAAGTGTATTTAGAATGACTGTATTGTCCTAAAATTATTGAAAATAATAATAAATAATGTTACTATTGAAACAATATAATCTTTTATGATGATATTTGACACACTATATATGTATAAAAACTTAAAGTATCTGATAATGGGTTGCTTGACCCACCCATTTTGCACCTCTACAAATGACACCATGAAATAAGTAGTTCGAGAGTTGCCTATTACCGTACTGAAACGTGAATGAGCATGAAAGGCGTAGTCCAAATTCTAATATTCTAAATGTACTTGTCACTGTAATATGTAAACTAAGAAAGCAAAATGAACAATAAAATAATGAACATAATAGACACGAATATTATATTACCTTATGAAAGCTGTTGATCCTTGCATTCAATTAGATTCTTCATGATTTCAAGCAGAAGATATTAGTGGGAATTTGTGACCTTTAAATGTTTTAGTGAACCATAAATCTATGATGATACTCAGCTTCTTTCAAGTGATAAGTAGCCCAGAGTCACAACATCATGAATATCCATAAGCACACACAACCACCTTCATCATGAACCCTGGTCACTAAATAGTTCTTAAACTGACCCTCCATGTGGTTTAGCACAAACTTTGTAACCAATAATCTCATGAGTTTCTTTAGCTAAAATCTGTGAAAATAATTTTTGATCAAATACATAATCACATAAAAACAAACAGATTTAAACATGGTAGTATTCTTTTGTTAACAATCGAAAAAGAACATTACATGACATATGATAATGGGAATGTATCTGCTAGATAATATCGTAGTAGCTTTGGCTTGGAGATTGAACATGATGGCTGTGAAAACAAATTAGGGTTTTGAAGAATGGATGAAACTCATACATATGGCTATATCCGTAATGTTTAAATCCAATTTTGTATGTTGTTTAACAAATCCGGTTTATTTTTTTAATTTTTTTTTGTAAACATTATAGTTTTGGCTTTGTAATATCTAACTCAAAATAATTAAGTTGCTCTAGTGGTAAAGATAGTTACTAAAGTATCATAAGATCCAAGGTTCGAATCCTACAGATAATTTTTTTTAAAAACAAAAAACACACGAAATTTATAAAAACATTACTTAGGTGGACAAAATGTGATGACATGGATGTAAATCATGATTAAATGGCAATGAGGTGGACATATCTTGATTAATCTACGTGTAACGCCTCCTATTATATATAATGTAGATATATATATATATATATATATATATATATATATATATATATATATATATATATATATATATATATATATATATATACTAGACTTCAAAGCCCGCCCACTGGGCGGGCATGACTTATAATTATCATTGACATATGTTTGTATAGCGTATAATTTGGATGGTTTTAGTTATTCTAAAATTATTTTTAAGGACGTTTGTTTTATTTTATTTTTTAATATCATAATTATATGATGTTAAATGGTGTTAGTTAGTGGTAAATTATTTTTAATATCATACGGGGCCACTATTTATTGGGTTGTCATTAGTTTATGTTTAGTTGTATTTTTTCTTAATAGTTGTCGAAGCCCGAGCAATATGTATTGGCCTTTGTTAATGTTATCTAGGTTGGACTCCATCTGAATGTATTCTATCATTGTGTTAGAAATAGCATATACAACTTGGCACACTGATAAAAAAAACTCGTCTGACCAATGCCTTTTAACTGCAATAACCACACTTAATGTGACCCGTCTGACCTGTGTTTTTGTAGTGGGATGACCCGTCTGACCCGATTCTTTAACTTGACCATCAATGTGTTGGATTAGCATATACAACTTGGCGCACCTGATACAAAAAACTCGTCTGACCCGTGCCTTTTAACTGTAGTGACCCATCGTAAAGTGACACGTCTGACCCGTGTTTTTTGAGTGGGATGACCCGTCTGACCCGCGACTTTAACTTGACCTAATCATTAAATTGTCAAATCAAGAGAAGGGAGAAATACAAACCTTGTGATTGTTATTCCAATGTCAAAACTGGTTCGAGCACCCACTACATTGAAGCATAGGAAACACTTCTTGACTCATTACACATTTACACCATCGGCCACAAACAATAAGTTTTGAAACAGAAGTGGACTAACCGGTTTGCCGTTGGGCTGGCATGACTTGTGATAATAGTTTGGGTTGTTTTTGTAGTATTTAAACTATGTTCCAATTTTGTTACACGAAACACAATAAAATGTAGTGACGTATATGTAAAAACAATAAAATATAGCCACCCATATTTGTTGTTTGGTTGTTTTTTGTTGTGAATATTTCGTCCTTTATTATTTGTACTAATACGAAGCATTTTATTTTCTTTCACGCCGGATGCATATAAGTGTATCCAACCTAAACTTGAATAGCTTATATTTGACAATGAAAAAAGAATTCATGCACTATCAGTTTTACAAACTATCCGTTTTACAACAATAACTAAGTAAACAACTACATATGCTCTTTTTACATAACTATTTTTAGTTTGTTACTTTCAAGAGAATAACTATTACTATTAAGTTTAATAAGCTAAATTACATTTGACAATAAAAATGTGTATCCGGAAGAAGAAAACATGAAACTACAATGTTGATCTTATAATTTCAGTTACTATTTTTCATGTAAATAACGGGCATGACTTGTAATTATAATTTGGATGGTTTTAGTTATTCTAAAATTATTTTCAAGGACGTTTTTTTTTTTTTTTTTTTTTTTTTTTTTTTTTTTTTTTTTTTTTTTTAATATCATAATTATAAGATGTTAGATGGTGTTAGTAAGTGGTAAATTATTTTTAATATCGTACCGAGCCACTATTTATTGGGTTTTTATAATTTTACTTCTGATGGTGTTACTTAACGGAAATGTGTTTTTTAAGTATGGTGTTTTTTATCGTTGTTTAAAATGTATTAGTGTATGTTTAGTCGTATTTTTTCTTAATAGTTGTCGAAGCCCGCGCAACATGTGCTTTTGTTAATGTGATCTAGGTTGGACTCCATCTGAATGTATTCTATCAATGTGTTGAAAATAGCATATACAACTTGGCACACTGATAAAAAAAACTCGTCTGACCAGTGCCTTTTAACTGTAGTAACCCATCTTAATGCGACCCGTCTGACCCGTATTTTTTTAGTGGGATGACCCGTCTGACCCGTGTATTTAACTTGACCATCAATGTGTTGGATTAGCATATACAACTTGGCACCTGATACAAAAAACTCGTCTGACAAATGTGACCGTTCTGACCCGTGTTTTTTTAATGGGATGACCCGTCTGACCCATATCTTTAACTTGACCATCAATGTGTTGGATTAGCATATACAACTTGGCACACCTGATACAAAAAACTCGTCTGACCCGTGCCTTTTAACTGTAGTGACCCATCGTAAAGTGACACGTTTGACCCGTGTTTTTTGAGTGGGATGACCCGTCTGACTCGTGACTTCAACTTGACCTAATCATTAGGTTGCCAAATCAAGAGAAGGGAGAAATACAAACCTTATGATTGGCATTCCAATGTCAAAACTGGTTCGAGCACCCACTACATTGTGAATGTTACCAAGGGCTCGGTATTTCTTATTTCACTTATTACAGAAAAGCATGCGTAATGAATAAATAATTAAAAAAAAAATCCTTGTAATTTACTAAAAAAACATAGAACAATGTTTTCCAAATTTTCTTTTGGATGGTCGCTTAAATTGTTTGAATTAATCAACATAGTCTAAGCACAATTCTTAATGTTTAAATAAAACGTTAAACAACAAACTACCTTCTGGCTGGGTAACAACATTAGAATCATGTTTTCAAGATCTTCTGCCTCGTGTGTCACTTTCAAACATGGAACTATGTCGAGTCTTAACTGCTACAGAATCATAAACATATACGTCTTGTTTTAACATAACCTTGTTATGGTGCAAAATTTATAAAAAATCAATACTTTTAAGGAACACAATACCTAATGATCGAGATTGAAAGTGACTTATGATTAGCGTTTGAAATTGCATATATAAATTATCAGATATTTAAAAAAATTTACTATTTTTTGATATATTATATACTTCTAAAAGACATATTAAGAATACAAAATGAGATGCATATAAGTCAAGTGGGTATTCACTAATTCACTATTATGATTTTTTTTTTTCTTTTTATCATGTTCGTACTAAATCGATCCATTATTCAACCATTTAATCCATTATCCATTCACCTTCAAACACAAAAACAAAAATAAAAAATACGCATTAGCTTATAATCTATAAACGTGAAACAATATTTATCAAATAAAACATTTAAATCTATACAAAGATTAACTTTAATGGAGATGCTTACATCAGAAAGTATAAACTCTCACCCGCCCTACCATATGTAAATCTTCTCTTAGCCAATTCTTAGTTACATTGCACCCACTTAAGATCTCTATCAACACCACCCCATAACTATAGACATTGCTCTTTTCTATTATGTTCACCATGTGACCATATTCTACAGAAAATAAACGTAATTATACTAAAAGATACAGCTGCTCTAATTGTTAAAGGTAGTCAAAACCGTTTAGGTGCTAATATCTCTGATGTGATTAGCACTACAGAAACATATTCTCACCATCTTTTTTATGTCTTCACATTGCATGCTGGTGAGATCAGCTAATGAGAAGGGTGCTAATATCATCATTATTCAAGTTTGACTTTTACACTTATATAACATTCAAAATATAGACGTGGAAAACTGACTAACAAACTCTCTTTTATTATACCCAAAACCAAATTATTTGAAGCTCATTAATTAAACATGTTACTGCATTTCAATTACAACATCTGATACACATATCCGTTAAATTCCAATTAAATAACCATCTTACCTTTTTTCTTGAAGTATCAGGTTTATATCAGTTGTCCATGATTAAGCAAACTGGACTAAGTTCGAAATTAGATATAAATCGAGAAGAATATAGTAAGCCCATTGCCTGAGAAACTTTTCAAAATGCTCTGGCTAATAATATAAACCTCGAGGGTGATGATAACAATTAAAACATACATAACATTAGTTGAAAAATATACAAATCCAAGTCATTTAAATGTATCATTACTGAAGGAAATATTAACAAATTTAAAACAATAAAAAAAATAAAAAAAAATAAAAAAAAATCCTACGTTGCGATGGACTTATCACAACTTGGAGAAAGAACAATGGGGGTAGATACATCTTCCATATCTGAATCTATTTTATCTATAAATTACTTGATAGAGTCAGCATCACCAGCTAGAGCCCTAAATGATTCGAGTTCAGTATCATGATTTCTGTTCATTTGATCTGTCATCGTCGTTTCAGATTACTCTACTATCTAATATACATCAAAAATATTAATCATTAAACTCAATGCATGTGTGAATGCTATTAGATAGTATGTATGATACGGTAAATTACCTCTATTGGCGCATGTAATGGGATTAAATGAACATCATTTTCATCCAAATCAACTTCGTTCACCACAAAATCAGAATACTTGTAAAAAAATATATGTTAAATCCGTTTTTTATAATAGATTTAAAAACGATGAGTAATATGTTTATTATCAATGAAAAGGTTCAAAAGATAACAAATCTTTTTCGTTGATTTTAGCATTTCCTCATCGGGAGTTGATATTTACACCGTTTTAATTGATGAGGACACCACAATTACGCACATATTACATTGTACCATACTACCATATGTATTAGGGGTGTCACATTGTGGTGTTCACATCAATATTTGTGGTGTAAATAACAACTCCCTTCCTCATCAAATACGTCATCTGCTACATAAAGTTAACTATCTTTGACATTGCACATGATTCAAGTATTTGTCTCTTAAGAAAGACTGTATATATGCATCAGCGAGAACTGATCCGCCATTTGTGGTGTTACTACCACTCTTTCTATGAGGTCTTGCTTCCTCAAGCATACTTATCACATCTCTCATGGATGGTCGATCCTTGGGAAGCTTTGCAGTACAAATTAGGGCTATTCTGAGTCCTAACAACATCTCTTCTTCTACATGTTTGCAGTTTCCTACATTCTCATCTACTACTTCTCTTAACGGTTTTTTATCCCGTATTTTCCTCCTGACCCATTTGACAATATCGACTGAATCCCCAAATTCTGGCTCTATTGGTTTTTTTCCCGTTATCAGTTACATTAGAACTACCCCGTAGTTGTATACGTCACTCTTCTGATCGAGCTTTAATGTGTACCCGTATTCTGCAATAAATAAAAATTACTCGTTAATTAACCCGATAAGGAAAACAAAAGATGTGAAAAGAAGCTATAAAACTCACCAGGGGCGATGTAACCGTAAGATCCAGCAACCATCGAAACTGTCTCATTTTTCTTCACCATCATCTTTGCCAACCCAAAATTTGCAATCCGAGCCTCCAGATTCCCGTCGAGCAAAATGTTATTTGGCTTCACATCACGGTGGATCACGGGAGGGTGACAATCGTGATGCAGATAACCCAGCCCTTAAGCAACACCAACTGCAATATTATATCTCGTAGCCCAATCCACCAGTAATCGTGCTTGACCATGTAACGCTTCACCTAGACTTCCATTTGTCATGTACGGAATTCCTTTTTCTATTCCTTTTTCTTATAGATGGAGCCGTAAGCCTCTAAGTTTACATGACACCTGAAACATAAAATAGTATACTGAATAAGAACTTGATTACAGCATAATTTGACTAATCTACGTATACCATAAATAAACTAAACATCCGTAAAAACCCAAAACTGTCAAGTGATAACCCGATGGGCGGACATGCTTAGGCTTGATCCCATGTTTCCTTTTGTAATGTGTCTCATGAGTTCTAAAATGTTTGAGTGGTTTATCCCTTGGATGGATGATAAATGTTATTTCGATATCCTAGTGTACAACAATAGCATGGTAGTCTGAACATCGTTGTTGGTTGTGTTCCCCTTTAGGATTCCTGGTGCACAACATATAATTAGTTTGGTCTAATAATCTACTATTACATATATATTCATGGTAATTATGTTACTTTGTAATACTTTAAATATGAACGATAATAGTTTATAGGATTCTTAGTGCACAAAGTAATTATTCCTGATAGCCTTAAAATTTTGGTGCCCAATAGTAGCATGATCAATGTTTGTTAAATTATGTTACTTTATCATATCATTACATATATATTCTTTCTGCATCTGGCATGAACATGCTAATTAATATTTAAGCAAATGAAGTTTTCACCTAGTGGTCAGATAACAAAGTGCTACATAATAAAGAGTGTGTAACAGGTTGATGTTAGTGGCAACATAAGCATGCTTAACTCTAAGGAGCAATTCCATACAACCCTTCAAGTAGTTTAATAAGATATCCCAAACAGGCCTTAAGAACTGATGTATAAAATAGATTATCTTTATGATAAATACCTCAGCCTCTAATAGCAGTTTTAACATGAATACCCAAACAATCTGTATAAATTCTTAAGCCTAAGAAGCAATTCCAAACAGCCCTTTAAGTAGTTTTCTCCTTGAATTTTACGAAAACGAACACTTAAATTAGTGACTGCCACCCGTTCTACTTTAATTATTTTATTATGGGTCAAAATGGGGTTTATTGACCCGTGAAACTTTTTTTTCTGATTGTTAAACTATCTATGCATAATGAATGCAGGTAAATAAGATTAGTACGATCTATAACTTAGAACTGAGTTGAACATCATGGCCCTTATTTATGTCGTTAGCTCAAATAAACAACATAACTAATAGGAGTATATGCTAATGAAGGATCACTTACCAAAAATCCTAAAAGGTTATAATGGTATGAAGGTTGCTTCTTTAGATTGAACCCGCTTTGTTGTGCAAGCTAAGATGCGACACTGTGATCAAAATAGTAGAGAACAACAATCATAAAATATGATTTTGCAATTTAAAAGATAAGAAAATAATATTCTCATTAATGCAAGTTATAAGGAAACCACCTTAGCAAAGACCCAATTTGTATGCGCACCAGGAGACCATGGATTTGGACTATAAAGTCACCTTAATATTCCTTCCGGGACACTGTTAGATGATATGTATGATAGACCCCTTGGTCCAAAGTCTATTTTCAATGGATAAAACTCCCAGCTTGTTTCTTAAATCAAGGATCTGGATTATTATTGAAATAATATTGTCTTTGTGATCTAATTATCAAACTATTAATTTTCCCAACAGTGTATTGCAAGTCAGTCATGACGAGCTTGTTTTGGCTCATTACAGCTAGAGTCACTTTGAACTGTGACCTACACACCCATATTGTCCTACTTTAATATGCCTTATTTATTACAATTGAATTCTTATGGGGCATTTGTTTTACCTTATTGCAAGTCAGTCATGAACAGCTTCCAAGTTCTTCTGCAAACATCCAAGCAGACCCTGTTGACCCGTTATAGATAATAGATAACCTAAATATACCTACTCAGAAGTAAATGTGTGAAAACCGCACCTCAATATCTTCCATCACTCCTACTATAAATAACGTGGATATGTATACTAAGTTAAAATCTTGAGTCATTAAATACCTTGATTGTGCTCAAATAAAAGTAAAACTGTTAAACCCAACTACTATAAGAATGTAATTACTTGTTATCGGTAGTTGGTGATGACAAATCTGCAACCACAGTTTCACTTGACTCGCTAGGATCCTTGCAGTGACGCTTAATCACAGATGCTCCTTACACTCCATCTGCAATACGTATACATAACCAACATAATTAAACCATGATCTATTAAGGGGAGTACTCATCCAAACTTCTGCCTATATTGTTGTTTTCATTGTCATTTGTTGTGTGTTCTAGCTAAAGATTTGATGCATGTATCATGAGTTGTCTTATACCTTAATATTAATTGGTCCCGTTTTAGAATGTGAATCTAACTAATGACACCTTTCGGGGCAAGAGTTCAGTGAACTCTCATCTTGATCCGAAGGATTCATGTCGTATCATGAACGCTTGCTGGAAATAAGTTCAGCTTCTACCAGGCCTGAAGCTCCAAATCTATTAGACATCATATAGCAAAAATAATTCATCCCAAACCATGCAACAACATATCTCAAAATATTAAGATGAAGAAAGTTCAGATTTCTCGTGATTATGATTGTCAAATACTTACTAATCGAATGATAAAACAGGTATTAGGGTTTAGTAGTTATAGCCAAAAGCACTAAGAACTGTATCCAAACTTTATCATAATAACTGGTATACCTGGAGTTTTCAGAGTTCTCTTGCAACGAATATATCGCTCCCTATTTAATAAACACAAAAGAAAATAGATACGCGAATACATACTGTAGTCAAAGCTTTTAGTAGAAAAATAGTACTTCCTTTCTAGAATATCATCCAATTTTGTAGTTAGATGTCAAATGGACTATGCCTAACATTAAAAATGGACAACTAAATGCGTGTGAAAATGTATAGTTATAAAGATAGAATATTACTGTAACAAACATGTTACGGGACTATGTTATATGAAAATCAAATGACGTAAGGTTTAACGTTTGAATCAAATGACAATTTCTTTGAGTTGAGGTACAACTGAACTCACCGGATTGTCGAGTCTTTCCAAAGATTCATTTTCCATAATTTCACCAATGCTACACCATCATAAAACAACAATAGATATAAAACTGATGACAAAAACTTATAAGCATACAGAAACACAGAAATAGGCTTGCCTTTGCTTCAGCAACATCTCATTCTGTGCATCGACCGCGGAAATGTTGGCATCAGACTTTCTCATAGCTTGGCTTCTCGCAAACATTTTGCTCCATCTAGACAAAAGAGTTTTTGCCCTTTTTGAGATATCTGGTCTTCAAATCAGACAATGAGATTCAAATAGCAAAAGAGCAAATAAGAAAAGCGACTACATACATAACAATGGGGAGAACATCATTCACATGTTTCACATCCTTGGAACTCAATAAATACCAGAACACCTTCCACCAAATACTTTGCAATATTAACCCAACTATCATGCTAACAACTCTGCAACAATTGAACATGGAAGCAATGATACAAAACGTGAGAAAGAAACTAAAGCAAGTCCTATGTGAGCACATATTAATGTTTGAACGTACTTGAACATATCAGCGTAAAGTAATGCTGGTGGCTGTTGATCAAGCCTGGATATGAGCATGAAACTGAAAGAAAAGAATGACATAGTTAACCCATGTTAGTTGAAGTATCTGCCTAATGTTCAACAATAAAAATAAAAATAAAATAAAATAAAAAATAAAAAAATCAAGGATTGCAACAAACCTTCGTAACCGGGTCTGTTGACATCTTTATTTCTTCATTTGTATCTACTCCTGCACATTCCAAAGAGTCAATGCATCAAGAGGCCATATAAGGAAACGTTGTTGTTCAACTGATCGTAAAGGTTTTGAATCAAAATTACTCAATGTAAAGTGTGGCATACCTGGTTTGATGTTGGATTTAAGGTACTAACAAAAGAACCTGGAGCTACTGAAATCATTTATCGCTTGTAATCTGCTGGTGCACGAACGTGCCATGAGTGAAACACTTATAAACCTTCATGATGATGCTTTAGCAACTTACGATAGAAAGAATGGTAATGAATAATAAAATCCTGCTTGAGGCAGAGTAGATCCATTTTACTTGGCCACCTACAAATTAGAATGCAGAAGTTAAGTTAAAACACAATCAAAACTTGTTTATTGTCATCAGTTTTATGAAAGATATGTACTATGTTTTATTTTAAGAATATCTTTAATAACATTAAACCTTAAATTAATAACTATAATATAACAAACGATAATCTTAGGTTCCATGACTTCCAACCATTTCAGCTACTACAAACAAACGTATACCTTTTTAGATTTTTTTCACACCTGCAGACCCCATATTAGATATCGGAGTATTATGAGCCGATTTATTTTATATAATAAACGTTACAGATTAAGTTACCCAAGTTTTACAACATTTAGTTACTAAAGTTCCTAGAAACACTACAACAAAATGTGTAGCATCTGACTTTACCTGAGTTCTTCTACATAAGAGATGCTACAGATTAAGTTACCCGAGTGATACTACATTTGTCTACTTAAGTTCCTAGAAACACTACATATTACATCATTTTTTACAATGAAAAAAAAAGGTATAGCGACTGACTTCATGGATGCTACTCATGTTTCTGTATCTTGGTATCTGGTTGCTCCGTGTTCGGTTTGTCGTCTTTGAAGAGACCTTTGTCTAGGTTTTTCTTTTTATTACGTGTTTTTTACTGCATCGTAAATATCCACCTATTTGAACTAATCAGAACTTAAAGGGTAGAGATGTGTAATATATATTATCATAATGTGTGTTACTACATTAAGAATAAGAGATCACTCACCGAGCCATCAGAAGAACTAATCGTGGCATCACCATCGTCTTTTTTTTCCTAGTTTAAGCGCTAATTATTGTCGAACGTACAAAAAAAAAAGAAAAAAGGGCACAAGTACCTGTGGAAGAAAGCTTTTTCGGAAGCCAAAATTTGTATCAATACCATTTGTAAACAATGTCTATATGCCACTTCCCTGCTCGTTAATAAACATTCAACGACTCATACCATTTGTAAACAAAAATCTAGCATTCACTAATTTATCGATAATTATAAACCTGGTCAATAATAGGAAGATAGCCACCAACATTTGGTTGTATTGTACCATTTGCAAGTATTCCACCATCACCTCCTACACCAACGTCAATATCATCTCGACCCATCATGTATAGAATATCGTATATTTGATTTACCGCGTGCCCGGCATTTGTCCATGAATTTGTCTTTATTGTTATTGCCTGCACACGCATATGATCACATTTTAAAATGAAAAATTGTCTTGAAGTAGTCGATTCAGATATGTCGAATATTGTCATAATTAACGACTATATTTCTGACCATGTTATTACGTGAATAAAAATCTACTCAAAAGAAAAAAAAACAATAACATTTGCTTGAATGAAATGCGTGCGTGTCATTCGAAGATGACACACCCATCCGTTTTAGATCATTCAATATATCAGAAGGTGAGGTAACTTTCTGAGATAAAAAAAAATATGTATAAAATAAACAGGCTAGACATGCTAAAAGATGCTTATGAAGTCTGGCCAACTACCAGGACCAAATTCAATACTGGACCATTTTCGTCCCGTGTCATCTCATACCATTTGTAAACGAAAATCTAGCATGCACTAAGTTATCGATAATTATAAACCTGGTCAATAATAGGAAGATAGCCACCAATATTTGGTTGTATTGTACCATTTGCAAGTATTCCACAATCACCTCCTACACCAACGTCAATATCATCGCTGAACGAAGTAACTCAGGCATATCTACAGGTAAAAGAAAAAGTCAATGCTTATATTTAGCTAATTTTAAGTTTATTCAGGATGAATTTATACCTAAAACTGAAGCTTTACTAACTTCTTCATGAAAATAAATTTTAAGACGCGGTACTAATATTGGAGCAACCTGTTTATTTATTTAGCTTTTATACTTGGTAAGTGACTTATGGAGTCTCAAACGACACTGTCATCAAATACAAAGAAGGTGCTTAATACATGTCAATTGCAGGGGAGGATAATACTCACTGAACATCGAGAGCAACTGAGAGCTGACTGTGATGTTCACATAAAAGACCAAAAGAATTCCACAGTTCCCAAGAATCATTAACCTCTACTACCTGTAAACCACAACTGATACATGAGTATATTAAACAAAATTGGTCGACTAAGAATAAGAGATCACTCGCCGAGCCATCAGAAGAACTAATCATGGCATCACCATCGTCAGACTTCGCCAGAGGAATCCTAAGCCACAACTTCAGAATAGAAACGAAGCATCAGTATATACAAAACAGGAATGTGTGCATAACTAACATTATATTAATATTTATATATATTCAACCTTTCAAAAAAAAATTATATCTTCAAGGAGATGCAAGACGTATAAAACAGAACCTTTGATAGGTTTGTGCTCTTCTTCCAGTTGAATCAACTTAGCTGCCACTTTGTCTTTGTTCTTCTTACCTGCAGCGCATACAAAAGGTTGATAAAGATCTCCAAAACATTGTGGTACCTGAATAATCATGACAACTCATCCTGCATGAAGAGGTCATAGACATAAAACACAACCAATCAACATTCTTATTTATCTAATACATAAACATTAAACAGCTCTAACACAATATCACAGTGATTACCTGGACATGAACCGAACGTACCCTAACTTCTTTATTCGTGTATTACTGCAGTCTTTTGCTTTAAGGTTTTTTACACTCGTCTCTAATGATTCATAATGGACATAGAGATATAACATCTTGAAATCATTGATAGAAAACGTACCTTTGAATAACCAAACAATAACAAACATCATTCTTTATAACATGTATGAGTACCAAGATATGATCATAATACAAATAATAATAGTTCAAATAATAATTACGTGTTTAACATTCATATTAGGGCTGAGGAAAAATTAGGGTTTGGGGTGATAAAATAATAAAAGTCGGATATATTAATTATAATAATATGTTTTTTTTATCTTTAATTAGGGTTACCTAGCTTGTAGGGATTCTCCTAATTATCTAATATATTTGTTTGCACAGGTTTATAGATTTGGGCTTGCAAGATATAATCAAAAAAATGTGTTGGTCTAGTGGTAATCAACTTTGTTGATGTTACCAACATCTTAAGTTCGAATCTTGCAAGTGGCAAACTTTAAAAAAAAATTGAATTTTAAAAAAAATAAATTCCGGATTTTAAATAAATAAAAAAATATTAATTTCGGTTTAAAAAAATGCATGGAGAAATTTTGCCACGTGGCATGCTTACTGGGCATTAATGGCTGCTTACTGGGCATTAATGCCTGATTACTGGGCATTTAAGGGCGCTTACTGGGCATTATGGCATTTGATGACATCATACGCATATTGTTATATATTATATGTAGATATATATATATATATATATATATATATATATATATATATATATATATATATATATATATATATATATATATATATATATATATATATATATATATATATATATATATATATTACACCATGATATCAGTGTTTTTACTACTATATGACTTGTGTTCAAACTATTACAAATAAAACACTATGGATTCACTTAACCTTTGTGTTGACCCTTTTAGCATGTTTTATCTCAGGTATCTAAAGATCTCAAGGCACGGAGCTGGCAAGGGCATTGGAAACCTACCCCTTTTTATTTCAAATAATTATATCATTCTTTTCAAACTCATCATCACTTTTGTGAAAACTTATCTCTTTTTGAGAATTTTTGTGTAATCTCTGAATATTGAGTTTTCATTGAATGATATAAATTCTACTTTTAATGATTATCTATGCTTACGACTGTGATCTAATTGGTAATACCCCGTTTAAGTCTTCCGCTGCTATCTAAAATTTTAACGGGGTGTTACAGATTGGCATCAGAGCCTAGGTTATAGAGAACCAAGTGATTTTCAAAACACTGGACTATAACCACGATTTCTAAATGGACCATTTTAAACCTTACCACCTTACGCCCTCCGTGCCAACACTTTACTAACACATGCATTGAGATTTGCTTGGCAGATTATGCATAACGAATGAATATTATCACTTATGAACTCATGCATTGAGATTTGCTTGGCAGATTATGCATAACGAATGAATATTATCACTTATGAACTCATGCATTGAGATTTGCTTGGCAGATTATGCATAACGAATGAATATTATCACTTATGAACTCATGCATTGAGATTTGCTTGGCAGATTATGCATAACGAATGAATATTATCACTTATGAATGTTATAGCTATCAGACTTCATAACTAAACATTAATATTATTAAATGACTTACATTGGGATATTACAGTACCATGTCTTCCTCATCTCATCCCATCATCATTACTACAAACTCCGACATCGAGGATGCCTGCTCATCCACCAATGATCCGGCTCCTCCCTCACCACACCCCGCTGTACCTACATCATCCACACCACCTATTAAACCCGCCATACTTATTAGGCCCGGGAGGGGTGTCCCACCCCATTACATTTTCCGATACTACCCCACTGGACCCAGGATGGTACACACCAGGAGTCGCCTAGTGCGCCCACTCACACCACTACCACCATCATGGACCCCTGGCATGCCTACCTATGAAGATTTGGATAACTCACTATGGATAGTGCCACGACCACCACATCATACCACCACCGAGGATCCACCCAGAGGAGCACCAGGTAGTTCTTAGACTACACTATTATCATCAGTAGCTTCTATCCTAGCCACGAGATGTGTGGCCAAATTAGTGACGCTTGTAGTATCTCTTTGTTGTATAACAAATTTGAGACAAGTTATCATTTGGACATGTGGTTCGATAATGCTATGTATTGATATTGGTCTATAAAAGCCGAGATTTTTCATCATATGTGCAGTGATTGTATCTACTCATGTTATGATATCATATTATGGTAGTCGTGATTTATTCCGACCTTATCGTATTGGAGCAAACCTTGTCATATTACATAGAATTGGTGTACAATCTCGTATCGACTAGACGTGCCAACAGTCGCCCATTGCACTCCATATTTTACCACTTATTTTATAAAATATTATTATACCATTTTACAAGCTAGTACCAGGTAATAGACCAATTTGATATCCTACTACTATCAATCAAAAACAATTCACTAACACCTTGTTATTATCTTACACTATGAACAAACGGACTTATCATCCCCTTAAGAATTTCCTTATAAACAAATAACAAAACTTACTATTAACTTATGAATTGTTTTGTTAAGTTGCATATAAACCATTTTGTAAACCTCTTACAAACCGTTTTGCTACTATCTTGTGAAATCCTTTACCATTACTTTATAAAACATTTTGCTAAAACTTTATATAGTGTTTATCAATATCTCATCAATTATTTCGTCACTTTACTTTATGAACCACTTTGCTTCCATTTTTCGACCATTTGACTACCATACTACCCTTTTATAAAACAATGTCGCTAACAACATACAATCTATTTTGCGAATCATCCCACAGACTATTTGATATAAACACAATAAACAAAAATTTTCTACTAACCTATAAGCCAACAAATGTTTGTACTGACACCCTGAAAACTATGTTGCAAATACCCTACAGGTTTTATTATTAACTTACAAATTATTTTGCCCCTCTGAGCACCACATTAACCACTGATAAAACAACAAACTAGATCGCAAATGCTTTACAAACCAATTTGTCGTTATCCTACGAACTGTTTTACTACCACGAAAATAAAAAATTGCGGCCTTACTGCCAACCCTTGAATAATAAAATGTCATCCCTATGGTTCTATAAACTATTACACATATTATTTTATGAACTATCTTATTTTATGCAATAAATTGTTTTGCTGCTTTAATACTATTCCATAGACCAACAAACGATTTCGCCAACACATTGTAAACTAAGGTACATCTATTCAAAAGATTCCACTACCATTTTATAAACCATTCTACACACCGTTTTATAACCTATTCTGCAATCACCCTATGAACTAACTCCTATTTGAAAAGTATTTTCAGCTACCACTTTATGAACAGAGTTACCGATAATTCCCTTTAAACTAAAACCGACATTGCATCGTTGAACTTTAATTATGCAAAGCCTGATCACCTATGTATAATTCAAGTAGAACCATGCTATGCTGGGGATAGTTGTCTAAAATTTTTGCCAAAAGTCAAACTTTCTATTACCATTTTTGAGAAATCACGAACTTACATAAAAAGTTGTGCAAACCATGGGCATCTGTACTAAGAGACACAAATAGACTTCGACACCATCTTATCACATGAAATCAGTCTAGTCTTGCCAAATATTCTAAACCGCAAGGACCAGTTACATCATTAGCCATCATAGAAGCAACCTACCAACGATTTTAGCCACAATCAACGGGAATACCTACAGAATTCGTACGAAACTTAACCTTATGACATCTCACTTTACTTCACATCATCCAATTTCGAAGGATCCCACCGTCAAACAGACAACCTCTAAATTCGATAACTATCGAATGACTCATAACCCCAAGGGTGACTAAGACTTACCCTCTCTGTATGCGATAACAATCATGATGATGATTATATTTAGCCCTAAATCGAAACCATGCTTGCTGCGTTGAACACTAAGTACACTAACGAATCAACCAACTGATTGCTAGTAGCAACCAACACCATTCTTCAAGACTTTACCTTTCGTGTTAAGAGTACCACCAAACTAGCCATTTGACTACTATTAGAACCAACGTCATCTTTCGAGGTTGCACCCTAAACCTACCCATAAGACATCGACCTAGTGTCCACAGAACTTGAGGTCTAGACATTTTTGGTTTAGTTACTGAATTATCCACAATGAGAAACTCGTCTGCATGGTAATAGGATCTTAACAAATACAATGAGGACCCCTCGAGGGAAGTAAACAATGAAAGGACCAATGAAACTCTTGACAAGGACTAGGAACATAAAATGGGATGACTTATAACCTGACGGAAGTCTTAAGATCTCAAAGAGCAACCCAAACCACTATCTTGAGAAATTACCAAACCTTTCACTGATTCTTTGAGGGTATTAACCTGACTAGGACGTAAAAGCGATCCAAAACATCACTGTTCACTAAACCAAACCTTAGAGGTAAATCAAGGATCTCTGTCCGCGATTGGGGATGATAAGATACCATGACTTGACACTGTGCGGTCAAGGTACAATTCACCCTTTCCACACCGTATAATAAGAATTCTCATATAAGTAAAGGATACCTTGGATTGGACAATCAATATACGATCACCCTTACAACGTGTCCCCTAGGAGTTCTAAATTATTTAGCCTCAAAAATCTGTTTTGAATTAACCTCGCTCCCACGCTGAAATACCAAGTGGTCTTAACGTACCAAATGGCCATTGATACACGACTTACGCTCGTAGCCAAGGAAAATGCCCCATGACACAATACCCGACTCACCCATAAGTCATGATACATTCCAATACTGTCCTAGTGAATTAAGTACCATATCTATAAACTTCACCCGACATTTAACCACCAAACACTACCAAACATTGGAAACTAGACTCCGTCCTTAAAACTTTCGAAAACTTATATAGATGCCATACCCAACTATACCTTCATCTTTGGTGATTTCACTTTCAAGAATCCTTCTTTAAAAAAAAAAAAAAAAAAAAAAAAAAAAAAAAAAAAAAAAAAAAAAAAAAAAAAAAACGCGTTTATATCAATTACAAAAGTATTTCTCGGAGATACTCATTTTGTGAGTTAAAAGTTTTCTCTGGTTAAAACTATATCAAGACTTTTGCATATTAAAGAGCGACTAAGTGTTAATTTTTGAGAAGCTATTTTATTTACACCATGCTTAAAAACCCACACTACTAAATTATATTACTATTTTAGTCAGACTTTATCAAGCTTTCGTAGGTTAACAAACGTCTAAACATTGATTTATGTGAAATTGTCTATACCGCATTTAAAATTCGTTTCACTAAACTTTAAAATTTTTAGGGTCGCATTTATTTACTTGACTATTAACTTCAAACAAAGAAATCATGTCTTTTAAATTATTGATTTGGCCAGGTTCGTCTAAACGCATACTCAAATAAAAACTTTGAACAAAATTTTTATCAATACCTCTAAGCAAGAAAACGCACGATCTCAGAACAAATATTAGGATTAAACCTCGAAATGCCTAAGATTGACAATAGCGGTACGCCATACCTTAACACTGTTCCTTCAAAGTGAAACTTTCCCACTCATCCTATAAGATAAGATTCTCACCCTGGTAGAAGCACATGAAATTGAGTAAGCAGTTACTCAAGAGACGACGTGTCCTTTCAGAGTTTTAGATAGCACAATAACTTTGGCACATGGCAGCACTTTTACTTGGGAAAATAAGAGATCACATCTGATTTTAAGACCTTTAACTTCCTTCTGTAACGAGACAAATATCCCTCGACAGAGTACCCACCTAACTTAGACCACTATACCACGATCTCTGGTCAAAATACACCATAGTTTTGCCTTAACAAGCTAAGCACTTGCAATCACGAGCATTATGTGATGATAGCTTTCGAACATTTCTAATCATTGGCATCCGAATTTGCCCTTAGTTCCCTTGACTCATGGGCCATCACTCATGACTAGCCATGTATGCCTACTGACATGTTATTCCTTGTCATCCACACCAAGGGACTTTTCCCCTTAAATTCTCTATAGCCGCCATGAGAATAATAACGATATCTAGCCTTATTAACTCAAATGGGATCCACCCTTTCATTTCAATGTCGGCAACTACACCTACCTCCCTTGGAAGATAAGGACCAATCAGACTCTAGGAGACACATTAATAGTATGAGTGAATGCTTTTTGAAATAGCTGGGATAACCATTTGGCATTAATCAAATCCTCCTACAACCACAAGGTATCTCACTAGTAGAAGGGCTGTTTCAATAGAGGAACTTTATGGTCGGAAGCACTGATCGCCCGTTTGTTGGGCAGAAGCTGGAGACGTTCAGATCTCAGGACCTGAACTTATTCATGAAACCAATGAGAAAATAGTGCAAATCAGACAACGTTTACAAACTTGAACTCCCTGAAGAACTCAGTGGAGTACACAATACCTTTCAAGTATCGAACCTGAAGAAATGCCTATCGAATGAAACCCTTGTCATTCCCTTAAAGGAAATTCGAATTGACAATAAATTAAATTTTATCGAAGAACCAATGAAAATTTTGGATAGAGATGTCAGACAGTTGAAACAAAGCCGTATTTCCATAGTAAAGGTTAGATGGAACTCTAAGAGAGGACCAGACTACACCTAGGAACGCGAAGACCAAATTCGGGCTAAATATCCTCATCTATTCGATAAAACAACCCCGACAACTATCAAACCTTAGGATTCGGGACGAATCCAGTCTAACGGGTAGGTACTGTGTGGAAACCGTAGAGGGGGGGGTGAATACGTTTCCATTTAAAAACTTAAATCTTTTGTATCAAACTCCCGATCAAGTGTGACGTAATATGAAAAGTGTCAACTATGATTATATAGCATCTAGAGATGAATATAGTAAACTACAACATATGCACAATCAAACCATGGAACATACATAATCAATCATGACATAAGCAACTAGCCACACAAACATATACGCAATGCAAATATAAATATAAAGTGATAACGAATGAAATGAAAGTAAAGAGATAAGTTAGAAGGCGCAAACCGGACACGGTGATTTATAGTGGTTCGGTCACGAAGCTCCTCTTCGCCCTACTCCACTCCCGAGTACCCAACTCGAGAGTTACTTCACTAATCAACAAACTCCCTTTAGGCGGAGAAAACCGTACACGTCGCTTAACTTGTTTTCCGACACTAAGCTAGATGTCGAGTGCTAATCTTAGCTAGCACCAATCTACCACGATCTACCCGATCTACACCATACACGTCGCTTATCCTATTTCCGACACTAAGCTAGATGTCGAGTGCTAATCTTAGCTAGCACCAATCTACCACGATCTACCCGATCTACCCTTGATCCACATGATCAATCACACAAGCCCAATGGCTTCAAGAGATCTTCACTATCTCTTAAGATCACAATGATCTTGACTCTCTCTCTCTCACAAAAGAAAAACAATCTTGATGTATGCTATGATACAATCAAGAGTGTAACAAATGTTACAAGACCTAACAACTCCAACTCTTGTATCTTCTTGGATACCTTGAGTTCTTCTCTTGCTAATCAAGAGGGATGAAAACACTTTGTATCAACTTGAATACTTTGTGTTCTTCTCTTGCTAATCAAGAGGGATGACAACACTTTGTATCTACTTGGATACTTTGTGTTCTTCTCTTGCTAATCAAGAGGGATGACAACACTTTGTATCTACTTGGATACTTTGTGTTCTTCTCTTGCTAATCAAGAGGAATGAAGAGGATCACTTGAATGGATGATTGGATCACTCTTAAACAACCTAAGACTCTCCAAATGATCAAGTAAAGTGTTTTAAGTAAGGTGGACTATACCAGAGAAAAACTCACTAGAAAATCAAGTTGGAAGTGTGGAATGGTCCACTATTTATAGGCAAGGGAAAATCTGACCGTTACAGACCCACGGCTCCACTAAATACCCGACGACTCCGTTAAATTTAATGGAGCCGTACCTATTTAATGGTGCCGTAGACGCTCCTTCGTTTGTCTTTAGTGGGGAAGGTTTATTTGGGGAAGTTAGGAGCTGTTTTGGGGGGAAATTTGACTGTTCGGATTTTCAAACATATTTTTCAAAATAAAACATTTCTTTTTAATTCAAAAATAATTTGTGAAATATATTTTTGAAAAAATGTTTTGTCACATTAAAAATGTGAAGTTTTAGAAAAATAAAATCCTTTGATCATTTGTCAAGTAGTAGATTTGTTTGTCCATACCTTGAGTGATTTATGTGGGGATAGAAATCTACAACTTCGTTGAAGCATACTTGAGACGTCGGGAGGTGTAGATGTAAGTATGCATTGATGTTTTGGGTTTACAAGTAACTTGCACATTTTACGTTATGTATTACAAGTTACATGTTTGTCATTATTAAAACCGAAGAAAACCGTTTAGTTTAAATATCGTAATATTTGCACTAACAATCTCCCCTTTTTGATGATGACAAATATGTAAACCGTAATACATAGTAAAATGTAAAAGTTACCTGTTTACACTTCCTTCTCCCCCTTTTGTCGAATCAAAAAGGTAGTTGCCTCGAGCGCTTCCTTGGATTTACTTCCTACTCCCCCTTATTGCACTACTATCCTTTCTCCCCGAAAGGCGAGCTTGCATCATCCCAGTGAAGTCTTCTATCACCACTTGTGAAGTCGACTCCATGCTATGTATTCAAATACTCCCGAGCTCCCCCTAGCTCAATGCTCCCCTATGGTGACTTAATCCCCTTGTTTATTTACCTTAGTATCTAGCGGATCCATGGATCAAATACTTACAAAGGCTTTTCCTACATCAAGGGTTAGCTTCGTGCAGCATAATATATAACAGTATAGGAGCAACATTATAGGGATAGAATACACATAGCAAGACATGCATGGGTTAAACTATGTTAACACGTAAGTGTCCCAACCCGACCGAGAACTTAAGGTGTAATTGTTCACTCAATCACACTAATCAAGAACGAGATTCGTTCATTGACTGACGCACTAAATGACTTATTCCAAGTTGTCATTGGGAGGAAAGTTCTAACAAACCTTTTGAACAACATAATCATTACCTAAGATGATTGATGTTAAGGATAGTTTGTTGATAAGACATACTCTAAATGATTACTATTATGACAAGTCGTGCCATAAAGTAGACTCGATAGAGGTTATACCTAAATGATTCCATAAGGTGAGAGAGTGTTGGTTGTGGTGACAACAAGGACAACTTGGGTTATGTGGTCGAAGGGGATAAATAATGGGATGACCCATTAGTAGTTGTGGTGATGGTGATGGTGATAAGGATGATGTGTTGGTGCCAAGTCCAAAGAGGTTTGATGATGATAGGGTTAGTGTGATAGCTAAGGGTTGTAGTGGACTTGGTGGAGGTAAGGGTGTAGGAATCCTAAAGGTGGAGGATAATGATGATGTGGTTGGAGATGTTGGTTTTGCCCTTTGAGGAAAGGTGGGAAAGGATGGTTTAGGTTAATATATCGTTTGCACTGACAATGAGATGCATGATATATTTCAAAAGGGAAAAGGAAAAGGTGCATGTGATCCTAACAGGATTGTTGGTGGATATCTCTAACGGGGTTAAGGTAACGAGGTTCTAGGTTTCTAGTTTGGATGATCCTAGTTGTGTGTTAGAGATAGTTTGGTGCATGAAAGGTTTTGGGTGATTGTGAGGGTTGAAGGTTGTTTAACTAACTATCACTTATCCAAAGTGAGGAGTAGTTGTAAGGTTTGAGTGTGATGATTGATGAGTTGACGGTTGTAAGGTTTGAGTGTGATGATCTATGGGTTGAAGGTTCTTAGACTAACTATCACTGTCAAGAGTGAAGTGTAGCTAAAAGGTTTGAATGTGAGATGCAAGATAAGCTTGCAATGGTGAGGCCTTATATAGGCAAGAGTTGTGGGATTCGAACTAAAGTTGGTGTTAGAGTTCTATGATGTAGTGAGGGAATCCTAGGGTGTATGTGAGTTTGCAAAATTTGCAGGTTTGAGGTTAGGGATGCAGGGATCTAAAGGAAACAGTGAAAATTCGTCAAACATAGGCACGGTACCACTAAATATCACACGGTACCATTAAATTTAACGGTACCGTGGCATATTTAACGGTACCGTGACCTGGAAGTCACGAATTTTCCTATACAGCCTAGTTCTGGGCAGCTAAAGGGAAGTTTCCTAGGGAATAAGAACCACATTTGTGTGTTCTTGAGAGTGTTTGGTGAAAGACTATATGAGTGTGTTTTTGCTCCCCCTTAATATATGACCATCCGGGCAAGATGTAAAATATAAGATGAAAACAAACGTTGACCGAAGCGATGAGCTTAGTAACGTCATGACAAGTAGTGGATAACATACAATAAACTTCACCTTTGAAGTCACGTAGCTCTTCTCAATCATTGTGAATATTCATAGAATATTTATATGATGAGGCATGTGATTACTTGAAGATATCCTAAGGGTTAAGAAGATAAAATCTTCAGGGTTGTGAGGTAGGTGATAAGGTTATAGGGTTATCTAAGTTGATGAAGGAGGGTTATCTCAACGTATCCTAATGTTCTTCGTTTGAAGTGTGTGTGAGATGAGTGGGATGCGGAAGCATTGGTAGTGTTTAGTACCATGCGGAAGTGAAAGGGAAGAAGGCTTAGGAATCAGAAGATAGATACAATCTGTTCTGATAGGATACGGTTATGATTCAAGACTACATCGAGTGTGTTTTCGATAGTGGTTTTGAAACAGTGAGAATAAACTGTCTCAGTAGACAACGGTCCGACGGTACCGTTAAAATTAACGATACTGTCCCTATTAAAGAGTACCGTGACCTGCTGAGGTCAGTTTTGACCCAGAATTAGATTTCTGACAAAGAAATTTCACATATGTTGTGATTTTTCTGGACCTTAGATTAAAAGAATTTATACCGAATAAATTCCTTTATGAATGAATCCACCGGGATTCGATGAACGTTTGTCGAGAACGAGAAATGACATTTAATTGCATTTCGCAAATTAAATAAACTTTAAATACTTCGGATGAAATATTTAAGTTGTCATTGGAGTTTAAGAGGATTTTACGAATAAATCTTCGCTTTCGACACGAGGAGAGAATTTATACCTAATAAATTCTTTGACCGGTACTGGACGAGACGCACGAGATGACTACAATATTTCCAGTGAAATATTCAAGTAATCATAAGAGGGGTACGAGAGATGACTTTAATATTTCCAGTGAAATATTTAAATAGTCATAAGTTTTATGGAAAATGTTCCATCATTCCTAGACCTAGACGGAGATGGTAAGGGGATTCTCGGTTGAGAGGTTTGGTTGATTTAAGGGTTTCTATGTGCTTCGCACGTGAGTGTTTCATGGGGTTTTGAAAGATGTAAAGCTAGGCCTATGGTGCTGATTTGCAGCAGGGTTTGGGATCTTAAGACGTGTATATTCACACGAGGATGAAAGGAACTACTAATTACTTATATAGTAACTCGTGAGTCCTTTGGATGAGCGTTTTAACATATGTTGTTAAAAGGCTTGAGTATGATGTTTCGGATATGACATTTAACAATTGCGATCGCAAGTTAAACTTACTTGAATATTTCGGATGAAATATTTAAGTTGTCAACCCTACTCCGAGTTCTACTAGGTTTGTTCCTAACCTTCCCATGACAAAAAGGTGTATTACTTGGAAGAAGGTGAAGTGATGACTAGGGAATTAGGGTAACTTCGCGACTACTTTGACTTATGGGTTTTGACACTAGTGTATGGCTCTATGACTTCTAAGGGTTCATAGTGATGGGCACACCTAATTCCTAATGTGTCAAAAGAACATAGTGTGGGTGCAAACTTTACAAGTAAATCAAGTAAAATGCACATAAGGAATAAATGAAAACATCATGCAAAACATGATAATCATTTAGCATTTAAGATCATGAAGACATTTAATCATGTCTTATGAGAACTTGTTATCATTTTGAAACATGTATGTGGGATGCAAGCAATCTAGGTTTGCTAAGGCAGATCCTAATTACTACTTGTTCAAGATGACATCCTAATGGGAGATATAGTTCAACGATGCAAACTATCTCTAGTCAAATGTAGGAATAAAAAATTTTCAAGTTAGAGAATGAGTATGAGACAATCACTAGTGGTGCTCAATTAAGGCTGAACACGACCATTTTTACGGGTTATACCACAAACCCAACTTCTCTCCTGGAAGCAATTCAACCGTTAGGTCAAATTGAATTTCTAGTGCGATAGGTTCTCCAGTAGTCATTCTCATATTAGAAAATTTCAAATTCCTATATTTGCCTATTGAAGTGTAGCAAAGATGATATTAGCTTATTTCGCTAATACATGACCTAATATGACTTAACTAACCATACTTTGAAGGTCGATTAAGAGAATGACATGTCTTACACAACTCCTAACAAAGGCAAGCGAAATATTTTAATTTCGTGTTTGAGATTTAGAGGTTATTTGATGGAGATGGTGTATTTTATGATCTCTTGGACAACATCTTTGTTTGTGAGTTGTTACATGTTATTTTAACATGATTTGGTTTCCTAGAACCAAGAGACACTCTAATGTGATACAATGTAGAATCTACTACATCGTGTGTGTTTCAAGAATGCTCCTTTGCATATCTTGAGTGAGAATCTAGTAAAGGTTACTTACCTCAATAGATCTTGTGAGCATTTTATTTAAAATGAGACATACTGTTTATTTCAACAAGTATGCTTTTCTAAGAGGAAACTTATCACTCTTATGAATGCTTTGTGAAACAAGTATTTTAGTGTATGACTAATTTTACTTGTTTATGCAATGACACATGACGTATTAGGTTATTATTCAACTCTAATATCCTATATTTGTTAAACAGGATGCAATGTATTCTCTTGTAACATAACCATTCATGTCACAAAGAAAATAAGATGCATGGGATATAAGTTATCCTTTGTCAATCTTTTGATAAGAGAAATACAGTGGATATTCTCAAAGATTGATGACTTACATAATAGTTAATAACATATTATGTGTGACACTTTTACTAGACATGTGACATTGAGTGTTGAGTCGTTCATGAGCAAAGTTTACATATGTTGTTTGTTTGCTCTTGTTTGGTTTTTTCGGAAATGACACATTTACTAATTGCATTGCAATGTAAATTACTTGTATATTTCGGATGAAGCATCCAAGTTGTCACTCCTACTTAGTTGTGTATTTTATGCATCTTTTAAACATATTAGTTTAATGTTTGGAACACAACTATTGGACAACAAGACTCAATATGGCATCTTCAACACAAGTGTGAGTTATGATCCGATGCATATTATTTTCGTCTTGAGAGGACGTCATTATTTTCATAACAATCGAGTGTGATTGAGTATGTAGATTCAAGATAATATGTTTCATCATGTTTTGATGTTATCTTGAAGCTAAACAAATAATGACTCCAATTTCATGTCCACACTCGAAAACTTGTCAATTAGATTCGATGATGATATCAATCATAATTTGAATAATGAATTGATATCTACTCGAAATCTTTCTTGACCCTCACAATCACTCCCTTTTAAAAAGAAAATAAAAATTTAAGGAGTGTGTTCCATTTATTTTAACACTAGTTGTATGTGTGAGGTTAATGACAAACTAAGTTTACTACTTTGATATTGTCATTTATTTTTATTTGAGAAAAACTATTTATATTATTATGTATAATACTCTTAGTTTTTCGACACCTCATTAGTATAAAAATAATTATCTTAACCATTTTTATACCACATACGTAAAATACTAAATGTTTAAAACATTTTGTATGTGTGTTAAATCAATGCAAGTTTAATACATTTTCTTTTACTTAAATACTAATGTATTAAAATGACCTTTTATCTTGTTTAGACAACCCATGGTCAAACAAGACAAAATGATGTGATGTTTTAAGGATCATTTACGGATTTATGAAAGAGTTAAGTGTTTTGGGTGATATACTTTTTTACACATAAACCTTTGGAAAAATAATTGTGTAAGACAATATCTTCGACACACATGATCTACCAACTTAGTTTCTATCCTAAGAAAGTTACTAAACCATTTTAAGAACTTGCAACAATGCAAGACAAATGGTTGATGCCTATATGCAATGCAAACTAATTACTTAATATAGTGCAAGTGATTTAGCATGAGCCTTATAAATGCATAAACCGAAAAACTATAATAAGCAAATAGCAATTTAACACACAAAAATACTTACGTCATTTTGTGTATTAGTATAACAATGTATACTAAGCTTGATTTTATTGACAATGAATTGGTTTCCTCCCTATTTCAAATATTTTTGCTGACACTTTGAAAACATGTCAAGGTTTAAAAGTTGAATCGCCCTTTTTCAGTTTTGACCAAAAATTTACGCAAACTGCATGACCAGAAGACCTTTAGTTTGAAAATTCAAGGACTTTAACATACTTTCATTTAGAACTAATTCATAAAAATGTTTCCAAATGAAAGTAGACTCACATCGTTCAAAAGCACGGGCGACACGACTCGTACAGACTCAGGGTTGATTTTATATGGATTTTTAAAAATGAACCACAAAATGAAAACAGACAATCAAATGCACGACACCGTTAAATGACCCACGTACCATTAAATATAAGGGTACCGTACAATGTTTAGTGGTCCCCGTGGTCTGTTTTCTGATTCAGAACTGCATGACTTAATGACTCGTTCTGAAAACATGACCGGACACTTAAAGACACTGTTCTTTTAGTGTTTAAGAAAACCCTTTCAAGCTAGTATGACAAAGTAAAACTTAACAACAAAACTTGTAAGTATTAAAGCAACAAAATTTATTTTTCATATTTTTATCACCTTCATGGGTAATTTGATACATGGATCGTACTCAATTTTGAAAACCATTTGTTTTAAAAATTTGAGCGACGTGGCTACTGGTACCAATTGTGGAAACCGTAGGGGGGGGGGTGAATACGTTCCCATTTAAAAACTTAAAAACTTTTGTATCAAACACCCGATCAAGTGTGACGAATATGAAAAGTGTCAACAATGATTATATAGCATCTAGAGATGACTATAGTAAACAAAAACCCATATGCACAATCAAACCATGACATACATAATCAATCATGACATAAGCAACTACCACACAAAAAATATACGCAATGCAAATATAAATATAAAGTGATAACGAATGAAATGAAAGTAAAGAGATAAGTTAGAAGGCGCAAACTGGACACGGTGATTTATAGTGGTTCGATCACGAAGCTCCTCTTCGCCCTACTCCACTCCCCCCCCCGATACCCAACTCGAAGTTACTTCACTAATCAAAAAACTCCCTTTAGGCGTAGAAAACGTACACGTCGCTTAACTTGTTTTCCGACACTAAGCTAGATGTCGAGTGCTAATCTTAGCTAGCACCAATCTACCACGATCTACCCATCTACACCATACACGTCGCTTAAATCCTATTTTCGACACTAAGCTAGTATGTCGAGTGCTAATCTTAGCTACACCAATCTACCCCACCCCATCTAACCTTGATCCACAAAGATCAATCACACAAGCCCAATGGCTTTAAGAGATCTTCACTATCTCTTAAGATCACAATGATCTTGACTCTCTCTCTCTCACAAAAGAAAAACAATCTTGATGTATGCTATGATACAATCAAGAAATGTAACAAATGTTACAAGACCTAACAACTCCAACTCTTGTATCTTCTTGGATACCTTGAGTTCTTCTCTTGCTAATCAAGAGAGATGACAACACTTGATAAACTTAATTACTTTGTGTTCTTCTCTTGCTAATCAAGAGGGATGCAACACTTTGTATCTATTGGATACTTTGTGTTCTTCTCTTGCTAATCAAGAGGGATGACAACACTTTGTATCTACTTGGATACTTGTGTTCTCTCTTTCTAATCAAAGAGGAAAGAAGAGGATCACTTGAATGGATATTGGATCACTCTTAAACAACCTAAGACTCTCCAAATGATCAAGGAAAGTGTTTAAGTGAGTGGACCATACCAGAGAAAAACTCACTGAAAATCAAGTTGGAAGTGTGGAATGGTCCACTATTTATAGGCAAGGGAAAATCTGACCTGTACAGACCACACTCCACTAAATACCCGACGGCTCCGTAAATTTAATGGAGCCGACCTATTTAATGGTGCCGTAGACGCTCCTCTTCGTTTGTCTTTAGTGGGAATTTTATTTGGGGAAGTTAGGACTGTGTTGGGGGGAAATTTGACTGTTGGATTTTCAACAATTTTTCAAAATAAAAACATTTCTTTTAATTCAAAAATAATTTGTGAAATATAATTTTGAAAAAATGTTTTGTCACATTAAAAATGTGAAAGTTTTAGAAAAATAAAATCCTTTGATCATTTTTTCAAGTAGTAATTTGTTGTCCATACCTTGGTGATTTATGTCGGGGTGGAAATTTACAACTTCGTTTAACCATCCCTTGAGACGTGGGATGTAATGAAGATGCTTTGATGTTTTTTTACAAAAACCCTTGAAAAAAATTTTACTATGAAAATTACAATTACAGTTGCCCTTTAAAAAAAAAACCGGGAAGATCCTTTTAGTTTAAATTTCAAAAAATTGCACAAACAAGATCAACTTTAAAATGCACAAAAAGATATTAAAGGGTCAACTAAGAGGTTTAAAAAAAGGGCTAATTGGTTGTTACAACAAAAGTATAATAAAACATACAGGGGATCAGCCCCGGGTCAAAAAAACAATTTTGGGACCACACAAAACCCGTTAATCAACCCGGGGTCTATCCCTACATCCAAGATTCACCTGATCCTTTTTAACCCCCAAAGTTGAATTCTTCCTTTCCTAAGAAACCCAAAAGTTCTTTTTAATCAACTCATTTGGGGAACACAACTCAGGATGAGAAAGGAAAAAAAAAAAAAGGAAAGCAAATAGTCTTAACAAAAGGGAAACCCCTCAATTTCCCTTTTGATGATGATCAAGGGGGGGGGAAACAACCCCAACAGGACAATTACGGGAATCCTAAGAAAAAAGGAAATTCTTGAAATAAGAAAAACTAAGTTTCAAAAGAACTTGAGGAAACAAAAAAAAGGGGAATAAAAGGAAATTTTAAGGGGGATCCACTGACTGGACCAATACTACAAAACTTTCCCCATCAATCCCCAACCAATTTTGCATTTTTTAAATAACCCTCAACGGGAATGGGACAACCCCCCATTAAAAAACCCTCACCGTTTCATCCCTAAAACACCTCCGGGGCCACCTCCCAAAACCCTACCCCCACCCCCCTCTCCAAAGGGATTCAACGACAAAAACTATAAAAAAATTTCCCTCATAACCCCAAACACCGAAGAGATCAAATCACCCCGAAAGAAAAAGAAAAAACAGTTTTCTATAAAAACAAACGTTTTTTGAAAGGAAACATTGAAAAGAATTCCCAAAAAAAGGGGAATTATCTTTTTGGCAAGAAAATTAAAAGCATGAAGGGGCACAAATCAAAAAGGGCCCAAACAAAAAATTTAAAAAATTTGGCAGAGGGAAAACTTAGTCAAAGCTTGCTAAACCCAGTGGAAGAGATGCAGAAAACCCAAGCTAAAGAGGGATGATTTCTAGAATCTGATGTTGTTTTGATAAAATGAAATCAAATACAAACATACACCCAAAAACATTCCTGATCTTCAAAAAATTTAATTAAAAGATATGTTATACTACATTTGAAGAAAAATCAAAATTTTGAAATTCAGCAACAACAACTTCCTGGAATATTCTGTTGAAATTTTTCAAATGCCCCCCAAAACCAATTTCCCTTGAAAAATTTTCTTCGTCTCAATTACACTGAATTGTCCATATTGAATGCTATTGGGAAAAAATATGGAATCTTGCAAGGCTTCAGCAAAAAGACAAAAAAAACCGATATGATGATGAACCAGAACCAACCCTACTACAAAGAAACTAAAGATGGTAGCGGATCTGGAATCACATGCTGAGCCTACAGGAACCACAACTTTTTTCCCACCTCAACCAAATCTTGATTCTGGTCCAACGCAACTGAACATCATTTTGAGCATATTCCGAAGAAAATGTGGAATTCCCCAAAAAAATCAAAACCCCAATCACCACCACCATCTCCACCAAATCTCAACCTTCCAAATCAAAGCCATTCCCAGCAGGAAGAAATCCTTTTCAAAAAAAAAACTGGTCACTGGCTTTATGATGATGAAAATGTATGGCAAGAATGGGTTTTTAAACAACTTGCCCAAAGCTCAATCCAAACGACGAAGCTTCAAAGTTGAAGAAAAGATCAAAATGAGCCTTCAATCTTCTTAAAGACAAATCTCAAATGCGGCCCGAGTTGGAATATCACCTTGAAAACATTGCTCGGCAATGCAAGTAAGTTTGACTGGGCGAATCCAGACACACTCAGGTGGTGGCCCCAAACAACCAAAACCCTTCCCAAAATCACAGACGGGCTAAGCCACTACCCTGATCAGAAAAACCTCATGAATTTCAGAAATCCCCTTTCCCTATCTTTTTCAACAAAGACTTGAAAATACCGTGCATGGAGAACAAGAAAAATGAAGTATGCAACTTCAATTACCTTCACTCCTGCAGCAAGTTAACAACAACCTCCATTGAAAAGCGCAATTCACGAAGATCTTCCCCCAAACATCAAGTGATCTTTGATCGGGGTGCTGAATTAGGAAACCATCACTGGTATGATAAAAGAAGAACTTGGTAAATTTAAAACATCAGCCAAAAGTCTCGTGAACAAGTCTACAGCGACCTCAGGATCATGGCAGTGATCACGTTTTTAGGACGAAGAATAAGACTACACATTCCTATCTGCGATCACCGTCAACGACATGAAACCATATTACTCTTTTTTCGGAAGCCCAATTTCTGACTTGATTCTCAATGATATTGAAGACTTATATCCCATCAAATTAACAAGGAAAACTGCAACATCTCTCTACCGAACTTTTAAATATGCTTTTAGTGCATGATGAAACAAAAAGTGTAAACCCCCCTTTTAGGGTCATTTACCCTAAATCATAAATTTTTTTGATCAAATATTGCCCTAAATCGTTCCTTTTGTCCCTTTTAGGTACTTTGGAAAGAAATCTGGGAAAAAGGGAAACATTTTGGAAGTTTTTTGAGCATAAAAGTGAAGAAAACACAAAGTCCAAAACTATGCTGGAAAGTAAACCCTTTTACGGCGTCAGGGGTTGTTCCAGACGCGTCGGCAACGGCTTGGCAAAAAAAGTGGATATGAAAATTACTCATGATAAGCCAGAAATTTTAAAAAAAAAGTCTGACGGCGCACCCTTTGGGAAGTGACAAGGTCTCACGTTTAAGCTAAAGAGGGACGGCGTCAAGCTCATTTCTGACGGCCCCAAGCTTTGATAAGCAGAAGCGATTTTTGGGGGTCTAAAGAGGACGGCGCAGGAAGCCATCCGAACCCTAGACAACGCGGGGTACGGCGTCAAAAATTCTATAACGTGACGCCGTCAGCCCTTAACTCAAATATAGGTTTGCAATTTTTGTCTTTAAGTGTGCAACTTTGTGAGGAAACCCAAAAAGACGAATTTCTGCCATTTTTAAGGGTTTTCATCCCCTTTTGATCCCCCAGTTTAATTTGAAGATAAGTTATCACTTAATCAATCAATATTCTATTGTTTTTGTTTATATCTCTTTTTGCCTTTGATTAACATCTGGGCCCTAGTTTTTAACTTGTTTTTGCTTAGATCTAATAAACCAAAGCTATTGATTATGGTTTTTAGTGTGTTATTAATTGTATTGGAAAATTTTTTAAAATCGATGTTGGGCTTAAGAAAACTGGCTAACTTCCTTTTACGGAAACTTGTTTGAACGTTTTAAGAAACATGAACCAATGCGTACAAAGGTTTTTATGTTGTATTTAATGCTTAGCAAATTTTCTAGTGATCCCATGTTAGGAAGCTTCCAACCGCTCGAAAAAAGGGAGTGAATTTAGGAGCTCATAGAGTTGGGAAGTACTACGCCACCCCCACATTGGTTTTAAAATTTAAGAATAACCCCCCTCCACCGATTAATACACACAAAACAACCGGTAAAAGAAATTTTAAAAGGAATTAAAAAAAATTTCTTAAAAAAACAAAAATTTTCTTTTCCATTATTAAGGATTTCCCCCCCCAAACCGTTTATTGTTTAAAAAAGTTAAAAAAAAGTTTTAATTTTAAAAATTTCATTTGTCAAGATTTTTGGGTTAAAGTTTTTGACAAAAAGCAACCTAAAATTCCCCCCCCGCCCCCCCACCCCCCCTTTCCCCAAACCCGAAGTTTCTTTCTAAAACCCAAAAAACCTCCTCCCCCAACCAAAATAACATCCTACCAAACACCCTAAAACCCTTCACCAATCCCCCGTATTTACCACTACACTAAACACATCGGGCAGGTACACTGCCCGGTGGGTTTGTAAGCATCTTGAGATCCCTCGAGAGGTAAAACCTGTTGTAAGGTTCAAAACCACGCATCCCTTTTTTTGCGCCGTTGCCGGGGGGTAGTTTTTGTTTAGGGTTTAATTTTTATTTTAATATTTTACTCACTAGATTCCTTTCTAGGAGATTTTTCTTTTTCTTTTTAAATTTGATTTCTTTATCATCTTTTCTTTGTGCCCTTTGTTTGTAAAACCATTTCATTTGTCAAACCCGACGGATGAAATTCCATTTAGATCATTAACAATAAGAACCAATTACTTTTTAAAACGGATAGATTTGCTTCCCGTTTTTTCTAATTTAATTTTTTAATGATCTTAGATATATCAAGAAGATGGGTATAAAGTTTGATAGGTTTGAAAGAATTATGTGCATGTGGCTTCTATTAAACAAACATTGTTAAAATCAACTCCTTTTAATAAGACCCTTTGGAAAAAATTAGAGGAAAGCCTCCTAACTGTAACCATAAGTTTAATGAATTTAAAGGTTCGTATACATCACAACTTAGGAAACAATTGAGGAGGATTTAGCTGAACATACATATTGCCAAAAAGACCAGGTTTTATGATCAATGACTTTGAATCTCAAGGGAAAACATGATGAATCCTTTAGCAAATTGAAAATAGTAAATCATGTTTTTCGGGAAGATTCTAAATCGGACTTAGAACTTGAATGGCTAAAGAAAGATTTAAAATACTAGGAACATTTTGGGTTAGATACTACTAAAACACATGATGTGGATATAATTGATATAGAGACAAGGGAAAGGGGAGGTAAAACACAAACCTACAAAGTACCCACCCACAAGTCCTACCCATCATTCGAAAGGGATACACCCCCCCTGACTTACCCGAAGAAGTAGAAGGGACTAAGGAACCCCAAAAGAGTAGAACCCTTGGACCAAACCCCAAAATAGAAGAAATAGTTTGAATACTTGTAGTCATAACCTTTCTTTAGTTCTATGGAAGTTCCTAGTTTTTATGAACCGGAGCCTAAACCCAAAACCGTTACCTAATCTTCCATCCTAAGTGTGAATTTAGAATGAAAAGTCCCGATCCACCCCTCAAACCATGTAGTCCGGTAATTAAAATTAAGGTAATAGAAACCCTAGCCATGTGGTAGTGAACTAATAAGGAGTGAACCATGACCTACATACTTACATCACCCATTCATGATTGAACACAAGAAACATTATGGTTTAAACCGGTTATATTAGGTCAGAGATGGAATCCCAACTAAGAGTCTCGTCAAAGTTAGATAGAAGAATGATCCCATTATTATAGGAGGAAAACTTTAATTCACCCCATTGACCCAAAGTAACACTAGGTAGGTTATGATGAACGGAACACACCCCCTTTGAAGTATATAATTCACCGTCACACTTTTCTCATGAGGCATGGCTTTCCACCGAAAGGTATGTATCAATACAATCACCCACACTTAATCCTAATGAAAGGGACAACCTCTCTTATTTTCTTAAATAAGGGTAGATCAGTATCGTGACACGAACAAAAACAAGAAGCTCTTCTTGGGAGTGGCAAACCCACGCTTTATTTGCATTTGTGTGTTTATTTTTGTTGTTTGATTTTAATTAGTTTCCGTATGTGTGTTTAATTTTATTATTATTGATTCATGTTTTCCAAAAGTAAATTGTGAAAATGCATTTAACTTGTTTTAACATCTTCTTAACGAACATATAAAGGTATTATGCAAAATTTAAGTGAAAGGGAAATACCAAATCAGGTTATTAGAACAAATGAACATGAAATCGTAAATTTAATACCAATAGCGTCTTCAAAACTTATTTATATTCTTTCATCTTCATTAGTTTTTGGGTTAATGACAAATATAAGGAATATCTTTAGCAAATAATAAATACTAGCTAAAGTCCTCTTAAGTACACATTTACACATCACATAATTAAACTAAGAAATACAAGTTTAGTAACTTGTTTCCTTAAAAGGAAACTTTAATATCTAGAACCATTCAATGACATCATTGCATCATCACATAACGAACTTTGATATATCTTGGATTAGATTTTGCAAGATACATAGTTGACATTCAAGATCTGGGATGATTTGGTAAATACCACTAAGATATTGTAAGAATACAACTAAACCTTAGCGTCATGTCCCACGGATCCAAATTACATAACGGACGCATCCCTTGTGAGGGATCCGTGTGATCCGTGAGGCGGAAGATCCGCTTGCCTATAAAATAGGAACTGATCATTTATGGCTCTCTCCATCACATCATAAAGCTTTAACACACATATTCATTCAGTACATATCTTACAAACATCAATCATTAGTTGCATTTCACTTTGGATCTTCTCATTTTGTACGAAAGGAGAACAAGCATTATAAGGAAACTACAGAACCGTAATCCATAAGTTGCAATACTGAGTGATAATGTAGTTGTTTCACACATCATATCTATCCATTTGTATCAGTGAGTGTTGGTTAGTGCTTTAGTCCGTAAAGCACAAAGAAGTGTAGGGAAGAGTTGTACCCTGTAAAGAACTCGACATCTAGCTTAGTGTCGGTAAAAGTAAGTAGGCAGAACGTCAGTATGGTTTCTACCTAGTGAAAAGAACCCCGGAGATTAGCTTAGTACCGGAAAAGGAAGTAAGCGACGTGTACAGTTTCTCCGCTGGAAAAGGATTGTTCTTATGAAAATAACATCTCGAGTAGGAAACTCGGGGAGTGGAGTAGGGCAAGGTAGAGAGTCCCTTGTAGAGCCGAACCACTATAAACAACAGTGTCGTTGTGTTTGAACTTTCCTCTCTTTATCTTTTTTGTTTATATTGTGTGATTATTTATTTGTGATTGTTTCCCTTTGAAATTAACAATAGTAACAAAGCAAAAGAAATCTTATAAACGGGATAAAACTATTCAAACCCCCCATCCTAGTTTTCCACAATTGGCATCAAGAGCTACGTTACTTAAGATCTTTAAAATATATTGTATTTTAAAAACTAAACGAACCATGGATTTTGAAAACTTTTAAAGAAGGGGAATCTTTATGCCGAGACCACCTCTATTTGAACCAAAATTGTTTTTATTTATTGGAAAAATCGCTTGAACTTATGTAAAGTCAAGGACATAATCAAGGGTATATATAGATGATGGTGATACAAACCTATTAGTAATTACAATATTTCGGTGGTCGGGATGAAGCAGATTCCTTACTCATTCACAGTGATTAGCAAAAGAAACTATTGCCAAATCAATGAAGCCAAAATATCTTTAAAATAGCCTTACCTAAGAAAAGAATATGAAAGAGACTATAATGTTGTAAAACGGCTAGGATATTTTGGCGAATCTCTTATTATCACACATCAAGGGACTCACAAGTAAAAGATAACAAAATTGATCTCTTTGTCCAACACAATACGAACACTTTGTTATCTCTGAAGAATGAGACCAATGATAGCGCGTTTTGCTAAGTAACAATACTATTATTACATACACTTAAAGCACTTGATGAATCTTTTCTAGAAAGAAATATGTCAGGAAATTTCTAAAGCACACCATCCGAATGGAGACAAAGTGAATCAGCTATTGACGAATCTAAAGAAACCTCAGCATGACACTATATTAGCTCATAGAAACCTCAAAGTATCACGAAATGATTATTGGAAAAAGACTCGGAAATTGTCAAATGCAAAAAGGAGAAGAACAAGTCTATTCCCTTGAAAGCCAAAGTCGAGTCCAAGTAAGAATGAGTCTTGTTCTAACATGATGATGAGAAGTATGCAATGGCCTGGGAGGATATCAAGAATTTCTTCAGAGACGAGAAAGTTTTGTGAAACCACCTCGTGATGAAAATAAATCCTCTCGGAAGATCAGAAGATAAGAAAGGTAAGCATGATAGGAAATGCAATAGGTGTGGTGTGACTCCAGTCACTTAATAGTATAATTCCAAAGCCACCAGAAAGACCAAGTCTCAAAGAGCCTTCGTTAGCGGAAGCTTGGAAGCGATAGTGGAAGGAGATGAAGATGAGCGCCTAAGCACAGAGAACGAAATGGCACTTATGGCTAATGACACAGAAAGGTACATTCTGATTCATTCTCCTTATAGATGACGAAACATTAGAAGTAGAATATACCAAAACTGTGTTGACGTTACTTTAAAAATCATATTTTGGGGTTACGGTTTTCTCCCCTGAAGGGAGTTTGTTGATTAGTGAAGTAACTCTCGAGTTGGGTATCTCGGGGAGTGGGAGTAGGGCGAAGAAGAGCTTCGTGACTGAACCACTATAAATCACCGTGTCCGGTTTGCGCCTTCTTACTTATCTCTTTACTTTCATTTCTTTTCATTATCGCTTTATATTTATTTTGCATTGCGTATATGTTTGTGTGGCTATTTTACTTATGTCGTGATTGATTAATGTATGTTCCATGGTTTTATTGTGCGTATGTTGTGGTTTACTATAGTCATCTCTATATGCTATAAAATAGGGTTTTGACCACTTTTCATATTACATCACACTTGATTGGGTGTTTGATACAAAAAGTTTTAAGTTTTTAAATGAAACGTATTCACCCCCCCTCACGGTTTCCACGGATGGCCAACATACCTATGCTGGGAACCCCCGTCTTCCTACGGGATGCTTCTCCCCCGTCTCTATAGAGCATTTGCACCCATTCCCCCCAATCTAAAGGGTTTTTGTCCTGACTACTCTCTTTTTCAATCACTTTATGGTCCATTAGTGACAAAAGAGTGGGCTAAGACTCAAGGGAAACGTCTCATCCTCCAATTTCCCTCTCATCATCATCAATGAGCGGGGTTTGATGGTCTCCCCAACTCTAGGATTCCCTCCTATGAACTACTTTCAACAATTTCCCAATTCTTGAAAACCAACGGAAGAGTTCAAACAGACAAGAGGAATGTTCAAGTGCATTGGAAGGTTCCTCCCCAAAGATCAAAAAGAAATTGGGATAGGCAATAAGAGGTTTTATGAGTATTTGGGTACTTGTGCTCCAAAACAATGATGTTTGATGAATTTGTTTTTTCATAGGATGATAAACTTAACTTTGAACAATTATGTGAATTAACCTTGTCTTGCAGGTGGGATAACATCTTGATGTTATCATTTTTCCATTTTTTACAATATTAGGGGGAAATTATTAGCCCTGCTTGATCTATACCCGTACATGTGTTAAATACCTGTTTTGTTGTCATTTACTAATCACACTGAATTAATTACACATGTTTTAAAAAAAAAATACGGAATTTGAAGGGTTTCGGGGGTCGAAAAAATGCTCATTTTCAAGGTTTTTGGACTGGCGGATGGGGCGGAACCAAAAATTTGGTTCCGCCTTTGTATTTTTTGGGTAATCCCAAAAACATACCCCGATGATGAGCAGAACAAAATATTGGTTCGCCGTTTTAGTTTCAAGGTAACACAATCTGCAGTTATATATTTTCAAATTTCGCTAAACCCCGCACTATAGATCACTAGTTTTTGTTACTAGAACACTTTTTACTGATACCCACGCATTATTAGGATCATATTATCTCACTTACCCAATAGGATAAAGCATTTCCCACAAAAATTCCAAAATTTCTCAAAAACCACTCAAGGAACCTTTCTCTATAAAGGGAAGGATCCTTTATTTGGTTCCTTTCCACCCGCGGGGCTCTGAAATTCAAGATTTTGCAATGATTGAAAGACATTAACTGCAAAATCCTTCTTCTTTCACTCAACTCACCCCACTGTGTTGACTTTGGTGATTAGAAAAGCTTCTCTACCACCTCCAAATCATTGGGAAACCCACCATTTTTGTATGGATTATCATCAAAATCAGAACATACTCTTCCATGAATCTTCAATTCTTAAATTATCACTTCAGGATACAATTTCCCTCAACCTTCCCACCACATTCTTGTGATTTTTAGCACCCCTTAAGCAAATCAACAATGACAAAATCCACCAACTCATCACCCTCCGCGGGGGGAACCAAGAAAGAAACCGCTAGAATAAGTGTCAACCCCCCTTTTTGCTTCGTTAACCAAAAATTCATCATCAGACTCTTCACCCATTACCATCTATCACCCATCAGAGATGAAAACTTCTTGTTCTTAACTACCAAACACCTCACCAAGATCAATTACCATTTTTACTACTCCACCACCAATAAAACAGAATAGCAACCACACCACCTCCCGCTCCATCACAACCCAACATCATCATCACCCCAAAAATCTCCAAAACTATAACCATCGAACTTTTCGCTACACCACAACTTCTCCTCATCCATTTTTGGAGGGCTTTGGGAGGCTTTGCCACCAAAGAAAATCAAATCCATCCTCTACCATCATTTGCAACAATCGAGCGTATCACTCAAGAACAACCAAGGGCTTCATTCATGCCCAATGAACCCTTTGATAGTGAACCATTTTAACCTCAACCTCTACTTTTTTCACCCTATTTATAGGGACATCCATAGGCACTCTATGGAGAACATCCCCCATCATGAAAAACCACAATGATTAAACCTCTACCCCAATCTCAAACTCAACAAACTCAATCCTTTTTCCCCTACTTTTTTTTAGGACATTGATGAGTCCATGTGGATTGACCTCTAAGCTCACAAGAAATCCGTAATATCCACAATGAAATGAATGGTCTCATCACTTTCAAAAATATGATAGGTTCCCACCTTCAAGAAGCTATGCATTTACAAGAAGTCTTGTTCTCAAATGCAACCAACATACCACCACCAAACCCCCTCTCAAGCACATAACATCAATCAATTCCACCACCACCACCAAATGACAATCAACCTTACCACTTTCACCCGGCTTCCTCGCCATGGTTGTTCCATGTGTGAACGAACCACGAGGATTAGCGAAAGGACAACATAATGGTCCATAAACTACATGATGAAATGAGGTTCATCCTCCAACACATCCTTTTTAACGTTTTTAAACGCTATTTCCTATCCTCCTCCTCAATAGAAACAACTAGGATGGTGAAATAATAATATTAGGATTTTTTTTTTTTTTTATTTTTATTTTATTTTTTAGTTTTAGGATTTTTTTTTCTATTTTTCTTAGGATCTTTTTTCTAAGTTATTTTTCTTTTTTCAATTCATTTCTTATACTCATTTATGTCCCATCCATTTTTGACCTTAGTCAAAATGAATTTTACTAAATGAATGATGTTTCTATTATGTTTTGTGTGGGTTGGTTTATGTAATGGTTGGTTTTGGATTATTTATCACTAACATTTGTTTGTAGCATTCAAATCCATGTACTTGGCATCCCATTAAGGGGGATATTGACCAAGGGGGAGCTAATCAAGTCGGGCTTGACTACATTCCGCTACACTTTTCTTCTTTTTGTTACGACAAAAAGGGGGGGAAAAATATTAAACTTAAACCCAAAATCACAAATTGGTCATAATTTTTTATTTTTATACAACTTAAAAAATCAACATGTTGCATTAAAAACATGTTTAATCTATATTTTTAAAAGACTAGCACTTCATTTATCTCATTGCTTAAAAAAAAATTTTATGTTTTGGTCCTCAACAAAAAGGGGGAGATTGTTAATCCCAAATATCGTTTAAAAAAGGTTATTTATATTTTACGACATTTGTATATTTTATTAACGACAATTATAAACTTTATTTTAGCATGACATAAATATAGTTAAGTCTTTTACATAATAGTCACAAGTTTTTTATAAACATAAATTAAACATCACTTAGGTAATATATACATTTTACAAAGTATAATTTCATAAACTAGTTAATCTAAAAGGGAAAAATGTATTTTACATCATGGCATGAATTTGGAAGATATGAGAATATCTTGTTTAGATTGTTACTCAAAGAATCATGGAAAGATATGGTAAATATTTGGCTAGTATTTGATAAAGATTTGGATGATTCTCTGTCGGGGTCCCCGGGGAACCAAACGACTACAGGGACGGAACCTCATTTTGGTTCCGTCCCATCCGTGGTTTGCTGGCACTTGTTGCCTATAAATAGCAAGCCACACATTGATGTTTTCTCATCACTTTCATATATAAAAAAAACATACATTCTCTCATTCATTATTCTCTATATCTAACTCATTTTATTTCATTTTAGCGAACTTCTTTGTAGCAAGGAAGATCAAAGCATTACAAGCTTCAACAAAAGTTTGCAAGGCTTTTTTTGTTTGTCATTGTGTGAATTGTATTCATTCATACATTCATTGTTTTGTACCAAACCATCTAAACATTGATAGTGATCGGTTACTATTTTAGTCTCAAAATACTTATTTGTGACGGGAGTGGTTGTACCCTTGTAAAAGAACTCGACATCTAGCTTTGTGTCGAAAATATTGTAAGCGACGTGTAAAGGTTTTTCCCCGCTGGATAAAGGAAAGCTTGTTGACTAGTGAAGGAAAACTCTCGAGTTGGATACTCGGGGAGTGGAGTAAGGCAAGGAAAAAGAGTCCTTGTAGACCGAACCACTATAAAACTGTGTTGTGGTTTGATCGTTTCCTTTCTTGCACTTACTTATTTGTTATCTTGTTTGCATACATTAAGTCAATTTCATCAAACATAACAAAGAAAAAGAAATTAAAAACGGTTTTTTAAAACTATTTACCCCCTTTCTAGTTTTACACAGGCCGGGTTTTGGGTTCGACCCGGGTTGACCAAAACCCAGCGGTTCAATCTGGTTTAACTTTAAGCAAAAACTCGGCTTGCAACGGACCCGGTCTCACTCCCGTTCCCTGTTCAACTGGTTGAACCGGTTTTTAAAACATTACCTAAAAACCTCTTCAAAAAAATGTAATAGATAAATGACTAACTAGCCGTAAAATAAGAACACGTCTATTGCTGAGGTAGAGAGTCTTGGACGCGGGGTCGTTATTACGTTGATCCATTTCGAAGCGTCTTGGAGGCTGAAAATGAAGGACTCGGTAAGTCCGGGAAAACCGAGTCGTGGGAAAAGTTGTGTGGGTCCGAAAGTAAGTTGTGTGTGTGTTTTTTTTTTTTTTTTTTTTTTTTTTTTTTTTTTTAATTTTTTTTTTTTTTTATGTGAGATATATTTTAGTGGTGAATTTAATTGTAGGTGGCCGTGGTTGAGAAGCGATTTTTTTGTATTATGATTTCAATTTTATATTGTTTATTTTATCTTTCAATAATCTGAACGTTTTTAAAATGACAAGACGCCCTAATGTAACGATTTATATTTAATTATTTATTTAACGGGTTAATGTTTGCGTTAATTTAAAAGGAGACATCTAATCTAAGAGTGACAGATATCATATGTTACATATAGACAAGAGTAAATTAAAAGATGGTCCCTGTGTTTTGGGTTGACCACACTCTTGGTTTTCCTTTGACTTTTTTTTTGCACTTACAGCCACCAACTCTGAACCCTTAACACTAATTTGTCCCTTGACCAAACGACGTCAAGTTTGACTGTTAAACACCCCTCATGTGACTTGCACATGAGGGCAAAATAGTCTTTTAATGTTAACCAAGGGACGATATGTGTTAAATTCATCTCTACCCTCATCTCTTACACAACCTCCTTGTTTCCATCCACCACCACACACCACCCTCATTATCCTCACCATTATTTACCACCGTGATTTTTTTCGTGGATCTAAAAACCATCACCACCTGCCACTTGTTGACAATCCGGCAGCCACGATGGCACGACACCACCTCGTTTACAAACACTCGCACCCCCCTTTTTTCTCACTCCATTATCTTCACCAACACAACGCACAAAACACTCAGAACCCCATTTTTTCTCACTCCATTATCTCTACCCCCCTGTGTAAATTCTGGCAAACCTAGCCCCATCAACCATTGTGCCGCCGTCACCACCATCCATTTTCAACTTTGACAAACACACTTTATTTTCGCCGTGCATACATAGGCTTATCTTCTCAGAAAAATTTTAAAAGGTTTTATTATATTTGGGTGCAGGAAAATAACAAAAAAACCCCCACCCATTTCAAT